>WOVY01000786.1:280000-540000 GCA_013436015.1 Rhipicephalus annulatus
ATCTCTCTCCCGGAAGGTACAAAAACTGCGACAGTCATTGAATACCGCCGGGCATATATTGTAATATTGAAATTGTTGTTGAAAAGATTGCTAGCATTACCTGGATGTGGAGTGCTTAGTCTCGTCAAGTGAACCATTCGAGACGGTTACTTGCTATGATTAGGGTTGACCTGTACCACGACAAAGATAACTTCCCTTATCGATAGGAGAGATTCAAAGGCAGACGCAATTCCTACAACAAGGGCTATTTGAAAGCACTTTCGCGAAGTAGAAGATGCGATCGTTTTAGCGAGCGCCACACACTGAGCGCGCGGTACGCAACTCGGTCAACGATGAATTCGGTTGCGTTTCTGTAAATGTCGCTTCACTGCACGCCAACTAATGCGCGCGGGACAGCAGCCTAAGTGAACTACTAGGATAACCTTTTGGGTCATTTAAATAAGAAAGTGTCAATTTATCCTTCGGCGAATAGCGTCATATCGAGAATTGCGTTTTGCATGCGCACACACCCACGCCCAAGAAATGTACTCTACCCAAAAGAGTGGCGTTTGTTTACAGACAAGCGGTCATTTTGTCATACGAACTGCGACTGAAGTGAAAGTTTGGCTGCTAAATAACTCGCTATAAGCAAGTAAACAATACACCTCATAAACTGTTTGAAGACAAGGACAAACAGAAATGTCTGAGTATAATGTAAAGTGTATAAGTGGCTAAGAAAAGAGCGAAAAAAGCTCGTCTGACAAACAATAAGAAAACAATTTAACTACGTATACGCAAACAATGCAGCTAAAACAAGCAGAGGCGTGGCGTGTGTCTTCTGAGCTCTCTAAGTCATGACAAACATTGATATTTTATAGCAACGCGCCTAAAAGGTTAGCGACACTAGAAAGTATCACGGGCTCCATTAACGATCGACAAAAAAAAAATATCACCGAGGAAATGCAAAGTTAGCGATGACGTGTTTCGAACAATGCCCGCGTGTGTCCGACGTCCGTGTTGATGGTGTGGAACACATGGTTAAGGCTAACGGATGTCGGCCGTTAGCTAGCCTGTATCGCGCACGTCGTGTCAGATTCACAACCAAGATTAAAGCCCCCCCCCCCCTAACTCTCCTGAAAAGCAGGGGTGACGTGGCGCGAAGCCCTCCATGTCCCCGCTACAGGAGCCGCGCAGAGCGGAAGTACCCTACGTTACAAGCTAGATGGGCTGAAAGGTTGCTGCATAAAAGAAAGCAAACATAAAAAGAAAAGCACAATTATTCCTGGAGGACTCGACGCCCTTACGATGATGAAGAGAAGTAGCATTGATTAGACGGACGCCAACACCGGCTTCTGAAATGCAAGCTGCGGCCACGGGCAACATTGGGCGAGAGAGAGGGTTACGTTATGACCAACGCTGTTCAATAAAGCAGGCGCCGGAACAAAAGTGAAGCCGCCAAACTCTGGCTAGAAGAGATAAAGCCAGTGGGGATGGGAAAGTAAGAACGAAGCATCGCGCTAAACAGCTGAAGCAAAAAGAAAGAAAACTGGCAGCTATCGCACGATCAAGCACGTCACAGCTGGTGTTCACCGCAAGCAAAGCTACAGCAACGCACCCCGACAAATATTCGCTGGCCAATAAACAAACAAAGAAAACAAAACAATATAAAGATCGTAGAGAACGAAATCAAAGATATCATCATACATAGGCTACAACAAGTTTTCTTGGCCAATCCCCCACAGTGATTACGTGCCAGAGTCGACAGGCCGCAAGCAAAGAAACATTCGGCTGGCTGTGTTATTGTTGTTGTCCACTGAGCATGGTTCATACCCAATGTATGGGATTATTCGAGAAGTGAGAGAGCTTAACAATATTTTCTCTAGTTTGACCTTCCTTGATGTATAGTAAATAATACATTGTTTTGAAGCGCCTGTCATCAGTGATGAGATATTTAAAACCAGCCACGCACTGATCTGTCTTCTATTAACTTTCCTCTTCCGTCCACACATAAAGCCAACAGCGGAGAGCAGGCAACCCCGACTGTGATCATGACGACGACAATGCGGCGCTGCTTTATATCTTCTCATTTCACCCCCTCTTCCATTCCCCTTCACCCGACGCCCTTGCAGGAGTGGACGTGTCGTCCACTTGTGTCATCCGTCCAAGCAAGTCGGTGACCCGAAGCGAACCGCCGGAGAGATGATCATTCCAACTCTCGGAAGCTCTCGCTGTCATAATCGCTCTCCCGCGTCCATGTTGGCTTGTTTCCCGCTTCCGCGCGTAGCGTTTTCTGTTGTATCGCCGCAGGAAGAGGGACCCAGTGGCGCCGTCTTAGTGTACATGAATGATAGTGACGAGTCAAAAGGAGTTGAGCAGAGAAAGTAATGAAGAGGGAGGAAAGGAGATACATCTTTCCCGGAAGAAAGTGGGTGGCTGTAGGGAAAAGGGACCAGACAGCATTTTTGTTTTGCATGTTTGGAAAGCGTGGCTGAAACGTGGTACATGTATATTTCTGGCACAGGGCGATGACTCATTTTTTTCCTTTTTTCTGAATAGGGAACCAAAGGGACGATGGTGTTGTTCGGTTATTCGTTCTTTTGTCTGTTTGTTTAGTCTTTTGTTTGTCCGTCCGTTCTTTTGTTTATCTGTTCGGCAGTTAGTTTGTATGTATGATACTTTTTTTGTTCAGCCTGTCACAAACATTGTACACGTATCCATTAATCCTCGCGAAGCTTCAAAGTTCCTTTGTTATGTTATTTTCTTCTGAATACACAGACGAGGAAAGCAGACGCAGCGTTTACTTGCACTTTCATTCTTCCTTTCAAATCTGTGTGAGCGTGGCTCTGTCGCTTTGCGCTTCTCTATTGAGACGTCCCGCGCCAACGACCAGAGCAATGGCAAGGACCTCTGCCATTGTGCCCGCTCTTGTTCTGGCCACAGCACCGAGTTCTTTGGCCTCAGTAACATCCCGCGACATCTCGATCAAAGTACATTACAGGAACGATCACTGATGTGAACAAGCACCGGAAAACTTCGAATGCGCATAGATGATGATGACGAAGTGGGCAATCCTGCACTTCTCTTTTTTTCCTGCGAGTTCTACTGACTTGAGAACTAGGATGTACGTACATGTTTATGGATGTGTTGTTGTCGGTGAGAAAGTGGCGGTAGCGCACTTGCGTTCACTGAAGCATTGCAGTAGTAAAAAAAAACATAGTTTTTATGAGTGCAGTGGGGCGTAGTTCAAAGATGGACGAACGAAAAGTGAATTGTAGAATATTTTTGCTGTTGGATAAAATTGTTCTGCATGGCTTCATGTACGCTTACATGTTGTCTCTGAAAACAAAGGTCAACTGAAAGTGGCGCCTGTATCGTCTCTCTAGAATACTTCTGTGTGTTTTGCTCACCGCCACAACGAAGTTTTGCAGTGCGCAGCCCTAATATTGCCAACAAAATGCGAATGTCGTGGTTGGATTGTTCGATCGACATTGCTCGTCCAAGAAGAAGACAAAATTCCGTTGGTAAGGGAGATTGGAGCACCTTGACCGACGAACAAAGAAAGAAATAGAACAAAGTATAGCAAGAGAAATAAATGAAGGAACGAAGAAAAGGAAAAAGAAAAGAAATGTCTTAATACTGGTAGTGAATATTCGCCTTTTATTTTGTTACCTTGCTTGTGTTTCCGAATGTGTAGATTGCTCACGAAGCTCGATTGCCTGCCTCGTTATCAGAAGGCGCGGGAATCGGCCATTGCAACTTTAGACAAACTGTCGAAAAGATGACCTAGCACCCACTTTACGTACATTTACACTTACCGATAGCCCAGGGCCACCTCACCCCAGCACAGCCCACGAGCAATAAGAGACCTTGCAGAAAGAGCAGCGCAACTGGTTAGTGAACTATACCACTCCTTAACGGAAAGTATGAATTCAATGCCATAAGTAATAACTCCGAAAAACCCGGATATGCGACTCCTTCAAGCAAATAATTTACTGAAGGGCTTACACGTTCGCAATTTTCTTTAAAAATTCGGGAACCCTTCCCCTGTTGGGAAATTGGGGCCTAGCCAAACTCGGTGAGTGCATGACTATAGACCTTTTCACTGTTTACAAACACAGATTGAGAACAGTTTTATTTACTTCAAACAAGAGACAATTACATCACTACTGGTCAATAGCATTGTGCATACAAAAGTAAATCTAATTACAATTCAACCCATACTACTTGCCAAAACATGCTCATTCCCTATAAGACTCGAGCTCATACAACAGACACGCTTTCCGTGCAACTTAACAATGATAGCTTGTACCAAAGAGAAAAAAAGAAAAAAGGAAGAAAACACACACAAAAAAGGAAAAGAAACCCACAAACAACACCGACATGGTAATCTCCTAAACTACAACACAGATCCTCAATGACATCTGGTTTCATCTGCCCATGTGCCTGCATAGCATCGGTGGGCAAGAAGAGCGTTAGAAAATAGCCCGCTTATTTTCTACACTTCTCTTCCCTTATTTGGCGAAATATATTCAAATAAGTGTTGTTTTTGAGCTACATGAAAACCACACGAAGTTGCCTTGAATAATACGCACGTTTTTTTTTATCTGAAAACTAATAAGAGACTTTCCTCAGCCTTGAAAAAACGTGAAAACGTCCTTTCAGTTTCGACGTTACGAGCTGGTAAGTGAGGTGACCGGAAGTTCTTTTGGGGCCCAATGCTTGCAATCTTGAAACCGTCTATAGTGCCTAGACCTACCACTTCCCTTTCTTTCTATTGCTTTGTGCAATGCCTCTTTCTAATTTTATCCTTCCTCCATGCCGGAAATTCGACCACCACTCACGCCCTTAGCAGCGCCGCACTTCACTTGCCATAGGCAATAATGACTGACATGCCTTCATATTCAGGAAAAAATTAAACGCGAAAACGGGAAATGGCAAGCCAGCTGGCTAGAAGATACATCAGGTTGCCATGTTAGAAACAGCTGATCACCGACAATGCCACAATCGAGAGGGCATCAGCTATGGCAAAATTGCGTATACAATTACGCAGAGAGAGAGATAATAAAATGAGGGAAAGGCAGGGAGGTTAACCAGAAAATGGAGCATCCGGTTTGCTACCCTGCACTAGGGGAAGGGGGAATGGGGAAGAAAGATTGGAAAGAAAGCGAAGAGGGAAATAGACGCGCGCGAAAGAAAAAAAAAGGGGGGGAGCTGGGGTGCTACAGTCTATACAATAGGCCGCTGCCACGCAAAAAGTTCAGTAGGGCCTTCACTGATTTTCTGTGAGCACACAAATCATGTCGTCTTTCCAGCACTGATTGTTCAGACAAAGGTCTGTCGTCAAGGCGAGCTAACGCCGCAGCTAGTTGCCGTCTTTGCACGCTGTAACGAGGGCAGTGACAGAGAACGTGCTCTATAGTTTCATCGCTGCCGCAATGCCCGCAAGCAGCACTGTCTTCCATGCCGATTCGGAAGGCGAAAGCTTTGGTGAAGGCGACACCAAGCCATAGTCGGCAAAGCACCGTTGTCTCGAGTCGGGAGAGTCCAGACGGAGGCCGGAGTCGACGAGACGTGTCCAGTCTACGCAGTCGTGTGTGCCGTAAGCACTCGGTGTTCCACAGGGATTTTAATTCTGCATTAGCGATTTTTCGGATGGTCATTGCAGCATCAGTCCTTGAAAATGGTATAGATTTTTCTTCACCATTTTCGTGTGCTGATCGGGCAGCTGCATCGGCATGTTCGTTGCCCAATATGCCGCAGTGACTTGGAATCCACTGAAACGTGATTCTGTGTCCTTCGTCGAAGAGGTGGTGAAGCAGCTCTCTAATTTCCAGCACTAGTTGCTCATGAGGTCCCCGGCGTAAGGCGAATGTCAAACACTGTAGTGCTGCCTTAGAGTCCGTGAACACGCTCCATTTCTTGGCTTCTTGGTGTTTAATGACTTCAATTGCGCTACGTAGAGCAGCAAGTTCCGCAGCTGTCGATGATGTCTGGTGGGATAAACGAAACTTCACCGTTGTCGCTGTTGCAGGAAAGATCACCGACCCTGCAGACCCATCCACTTTAGTTGAAGCGTCAGTATACAGATGAGTATGGTCACTGTATTTCTCATATAACAAGAGAAGAGAAAGCTGCTTTAGCGCTGGAGACGAGAGCCGGGCTTTTGACCCTATGCCTGGAACCGTGAGTTCAACATGTGCACAGGTCATACTCCATGGGGGAGTTGAAATCCTCGATGGAGTTGTATATCCCGCAGGAATGTGTGTGCGATATGACATGACTGTCTGGCAGAATGAGGCACGAGGTCGGGCTTCTGGAAGTGAAGCTAGATGATGGGCAGGGGCACGAGTAAGATGCCTTACGTGTGCTCTGAGCACTTCCATCATGATATGCGTCTTCAGCGGGTAGTCATTAGCGATCTCGATTGTCTCAGCTGATGATGAACATCGCGGTAGGCCCAGACAAACTCGCAGAGCCATGGCCTGGATGCTTTCGAGAGTCCGAATGTTGGTTCTACAGGTGTTGGTCAACACAGGCAAACTGTAGCGCAAATAGCCAAGAAAAAGCGTCTTGTACAATTGCATCATTGCATGTACTGAAGTCCCCCAGGTTTTTCCTCCGAGATACTTGAATAAGTTAGCAATTTCTGTCAGCCTCTTCTTCAAGTGTGCCACATGTGGGCCCCAGCAGAGGTCTCTATCAATGAATACGCCTAGAAATCTGTGCGTACAATTACGCAAGCGACCGGTACACTTACGAGGTCCACATTTTGGGAAGTATGCTTGCCTGCAACGGTTATCTTCAAGTACCAGAAGATAACCCTCGCCGCCATCAATACTCTGCGTGTAGTTTTCATTGTGCGAGTTAGAATTTTTTTGCAGATATAATTAATTCCCATCGCGCATGTGAATGTGTATTATGATATATTAGGAATGTCTTAAGTACGTAGGTGTAACAGGTGAGTTTCTTCCATGTATGAATGTTTTTTACAGAAATAATCTTATCCTAAACATCAATATCAAGTGTCGCTTGACTCGTAGCTCGCCTAGCCTTGAACAGGACGAAGTACAGCGCAAGCTGGGCAACAAATAAAGAGCACATCGTGGTCCGTGCGCTGCTTCATATTGTTCTTAGGGCCCGCGTTTTCATAGCTGTCCGCGTTTTGGTAGCTGTCGGACAACCACAAATCAGGAAAAGGAAGCTGCAAAGATAACTATGTTCCAATCAGGATGCCAGTATATCACAGAGATACGTCTTGAGCAAGAAGCAACCAAGTGTCTGTGAATCGATTTAGAGTACACGAGTAGCAAGATCTTGTCTGGTGAATAAGGGAAGGCTGGGTTGATAATAATATCTGGGGTATTATATCCCAAACCCGCGACATGAATACGAGAGACGCCGTATAGTGGAGGGCGCCGGAAATTTTGGCCATCTGGCGTTTTTTGACGTGAACTGACATCGCAGACTACACGGACCTCTACGAATTCGCTTCCACCGAAACGCGAACACCACGGCAGGAATCGAACCCACGACCTGCGGATAAGTAGTCGGGCACCACGACCACCAAGCCACCACGGCAGATAAGGGGTGGGTTGAAGGTATTCTTTTCGGAGTCCACCGAATACAAGGCGGGGCAGAAATGTAAAGGCTTTCAAAGAGGGTTAAACAGAAATTGAGGAGGACGCAGTAAACAAAGGAAAGGAAAATTATAGAAATACAAGAAGAGAACCGAGTGGGTCAAAGTAAAAACGGGTATTAAAGACGCTTTAGTCGAAATCGAGAAGAAATGTGGGCAGGGCCCATAGAGCATATAGACAAGAGAACCGCTAAGCACGGTGTAAGCACCATGCCGCAGAGTAACTGACTGGATACCAAGAGAAGGCAAACGTACAATAAGGAAGGTAGAAAGTTAGGTGGACAGCGAGATTAATAGGTTTTTGGAGAGGGTGTTTAGCGCAAACACTAAACAAGTGTCGAACGAGAAGACGTAAACACAGCGCATATATCTTGGACGCAGCAACCACAGGACCGGGTTGAAACATGATAGAGGTCTCTCCAGCCGTAGACGTAGTGAAGCTGATGATGAAGACAAGATACGTGGACAGTCAAATAAAGCGCGTTACCTCACAATGACTCGGCATAAATCACGAGCTGGTGGTTGGTGACCACAGACACTTTTGTGCCGAAGTTTACTTCTATGCAATCAACAACGCTCACTGGAGTGGATAATATACTTGATGATTTATACACACTACCAGCCGAATTCATTTACCTTGATATATTGGCAAAAGCACAGGTCTAAGTGACCCGATTTCACGTACGACGAAGAACGTGTGGAAGTGATGCAGGGCAAAAAGACAGGGTCATTCGGTCCATCGTCGCATGAAACGGCACATTTTGGCTGATGGCCCAAAGCTGGAAG
Organism: Rhipicephalus annulatus; assembly: GCA_013436015.1. Lineage (NCBI taxonomy): Eukaryota > Metazoa > Arthropoda > Arachnida > Ixodida > Ixodidae > Rhipicephalus > Rhipicephalus annulatus. Next base: position 288,402 of record WOVY01000786.1, read on the forward strand.
CTGTGCGTACAACTCACCAGAAACAAAAAAAGACTGTCTCGTTCCCGCTCGCGGGAACGAACAGAAACCCATTAACATCATCGCACGCCATGAAAGAAAAACACTACTGCAGTTGTCCTGAGAGGAGCGAAGAGGTCAATGCATAGGCGACCTCGAGAAACGTCCACGCCATATACATCGAACGTTGAAGAAGAAGTCCACGTCGAGAGAAGAATGCGGTGACGTGTAGGAACAGCACCCGCAATATCTTACTCTGCGGATCGCATTACAATATTCAGCGAGAGCAGGCCCGAGGAAGCAAGCAGTCCATGCATTACTGATGCCGACGACAGGCGAGCACACCGCTCAAGCCCCGAATCGGTCCCGCTTCAGAAAAAAGAAACGAGGCGGCATCTCTTTGTGTTCTCCGTGGAAAGAGACACCGCCCTTTCTTTTTCTTTTTGCACAACACTGCGGCGAAGACACTAGACAGTGCGTCAAGAAACGAGCCGCGTTGGCAAAAGCGAAGAAAGGATCCGGAGAGTAAACGTAGAACACCCTGACGAACGAGATGGCTTAGATTGATGGGTCTGCGAGGTCTTCGCATCACAGCAGCAACTTTTCTCGTCATTCCCGGAGCAGTGATGAGAGTGGCGGATCGGCATAGTTCACCTTAGAGGCCTATACGCGCAAGCAGACACCAATAGATCACCGAGGGTGTAGCACCGCTCACGCACGATGACGGTGCCTTGGATACAGTAGTAGCATTTGTTCTGTCATACCGTGTTCGCTAAAGTTTGTCTGTTTACTACAGTAGCTGGTACGGAGAGAAAACATCTTCAACCTAAACGAATGTGTGTTTAGAAAAAGTGCGTAACGATTCAAAGTACTAGGTACTCTAATATGGCGAGTACAACGAAAAGCTGCTGAAAGTCCGCGCATATCCACGAAGTGAAAACTGATGATGGGGCGAAGCAGTGTGCATCAAATCAGGAATCGCCGCCCCCTCTCTTGTTCTGATTAATAGCATTTTATTTTGGTATTGTTAACCTTTTGTTCTGTCATACGCTTGGATTAATAGGTGGTCAAATGTCGGTGTTTTCCCCGGTGTTGTCTTTTATTTCGTTTGTTCTGGTTTACAACCTTTTGTTCAAATATGCATCGGTTTCTACATCTTCGGTAAACGCCTGGCGACAGTTTGTGGGATTGTGAGGTCCTTATGTACTTCACCCTTAATATAAATAAGCTGCATTAGAACTGCTTGAGAAGCCCCACATCCCCAGGTTCAATGTGGCGACGAGACAGCGAAAGCAAAGTTCACACCGAAGACAACGTAAACGAACAACTGAATACATTGAAGAAGGAACAGTTATAGAGACATAAATATTACGAGAAAACAAGAACATCGTCGAGGCGCGCCACTTTTCAAGCGGCTCCACCCGAGAAAAGAGCCCGCATTGCGCGCGTGCAGTGCTCCGAGAGGACGACGAACCCTATCTCTGGGATCGAGCGTGGCGGCGCGTATGTAAATACGTCTCAGGGCCGATATGTAAACAGCCTCTTCTTGGCGCGGATCATGTAGGCTGTAGTTTGGCGGAGACGAAACGCACACGCGACGTTTCGGGGGTTGACGCTCGCCCCTGTAACACGTGCGGCGAGCGTGTCTGTGTCGGAGACTTCGAGATCGTGGTGCAAAGAAGGAGAGGAAGGCAGAGAAGGCGCGAACTACGGTTCTCGCGCCAAACATGCGGCAGCTGAATGCCTGATTGCTTGAAGTACGAGCGTGTAACAGGGACAGCTAAGACACAGACAAGCACTGACTGCAAACGGAAAGTTTAATCGGGAATCTGTGACAAATATGTACCGACATTTAAGGCTTTGTTAAGAGCACACAGTGAGAGTGCGCCACAAAGGTTGTTGTATGTGCTTACTAAACTTTTATCTGTCAGTATATAATTCTCACAGCTTTCCGATTAAAGTTTCCGTTATTAATGCACCACTTGTCCGTGTCTCAGGTGTTCTTGTTACACGCTCGTATTTCAAGCAAACATGAATCACCAACTCACCCAATCAGCCATTTTGACCAAATTAATGCCTGAGCCACGAAAGGCTAGACCAGCGTTATTATAGGAGCCGGGGCAGGCGCCAGACTTGCCGGTGGTGGCTACTTTGCGCCAATTTGGCTACTTTTCAATCCGTTTGGCGACGAAAAGTGCCAGTTGGTGCCACAGCTATTTACTGGCAACTTTTAGGCGTCTGGTTTCACTTATTCCAAATGGTTTTACTTATTCGTCAAAGGTAAGGACTCTGTTGATAATACCACTCCTGCTATATTTGGCTACAAATATGGCGATAATAAGTAAATGACATGGCTACTTTGGTTACTTTTGGCTTGACTTCTGGCACATTTCAAGTCCACCTAGTGGCAATCTTGCAAAAGGCGAGCACCCGATTCTCGACGTCAGGCGGCGAAGAAGGTTATTGCGTTCAGTGGAGGCGGCGCGTTTGCAGTGGTGCGGGCAGAAGACACCAGAACGCCTTGCGAGAATGCCACGTGAGAAGATGAAGTGCGTTCGGGAAAATGATGAATTTTAAGAAAAAACGAATAGAGTCCCGAGCAGGTTTACGAAAATATAAGCGCATAATCGTGAAGATTTCAACTCTGGCACGGGTGTGGCTCTTTTTATACGGCATAGATAGGCCACGCTTCTCGGAAGGGACAGCTGAGTGAGCGCGTGAGGTCGCGTGGAAGGTCGTCGTGGAAACGCGAGCGTCATGCCCCGTTCGGTGCTAACTTACATATTTCACCGCTTCGTCGCGCATTTTGCATGACTGAGCAAAGTAACCACTAAGATGGATAATGTTTGATGATTCAAACATAGCCGTACGACAACTCTCAGGTGCATGTTCTCTGCTTTGGTCGACAAGACCAAATATTGCTTGAAATAAAACCGGTGCCACAAGGTAGCTTTCGATAGCAATTAGGGCTGATTCCGATCGATCTTTTTGATCGTGATTCAGTTCTTTGGCAGGGTTTTATCCCGGCCACAGCGCTCGCATTTTGATGGAGGCGAAATGGTACAGGGCCGTGCAATGTGCGATGTCACTGAATGTTAAAGAACACCAGATGATCAAAATTTCCAGAGTCCTCCTCTACGGCGCCTCTCGTAATCATCTCATGGTTTTGAGACGTAAAACCTCAAATGTTATTATTATTATTATTATTATTATTATTATTATTATTATTATTATTATTATTATTATTATTATTTAGCAGGACATTTGATAAATTTGACCCTGATGAGGCTTAATCGCGATCCTCTGAGCACACTGTGACGCCGATTAAGACAGCAATATCATCTGTTAAGCGGCAAAGTGTCGGAGATAGAGCTTTACCACCATATTCGCAAACACTCCTCGACTCGACTTTCACCTTTCACTTGACAGAGTTGAGCACTGTGCCACAGCTCAGCTCAAAAATGACGCTGCGCTACTCAAGAATCGCAGCAGATTTTCGCTGATACACATTGACTAGCGGTGCCTAGAGATGGTGCTCCCATCGGCTTTCTCAAGTGAAGGTGAAGCGTTGAGTGAAGCGACGTTCTAGAATACGGGGGTTAGTGTCATCAAGCCAGCATGACATCATCGACAGCAAGCATTCCGGCGTTGCTGATAAGAGCAGTCACAAACGCGACGTGTAGGAACCCATCCCACACCACCACCAGGCATCGTCACAACTCGTGATAAACGAGCGCACGTTTACCGCAAATGTTAAAGATTGGGCGAGTCGGTTCGTTGTGGTTGAACTGACATACATTGAGTTTCCCACAATACTAACTAGAGGGAACTCTGGCGCTAGTGTCTATGGGAGCTGTAACACACGGCGCTTCAGCGAGTATGGGAATGATGGGTAGTACACACATTTGTCTAATTTTTGTACTCCTGGCCTGCTTCTGGCTCCGTGTGTGTTTGTGTGGCTTGAAGCTGTTTTTTCACGAAAACATAAATTAGCAAATGTTCACCGTTTGCGCTTCAGAACCTTATTTTTTTTAAGCTTACTATTTTGAATCAAGTCCCTAAGTTCAAAAGGGTTTGTTATTCCTTTCAAAAGAAAATCGAAACCAGTAATAAACAAAGCCGCAAGTACGATTCGCCACCCACAAGTACGAAGACTAGGCAAATGTGTGTACTACCCATCATTCCCATGGTCGCTGAACGATCGCAGCGCCAGAGTGCCCTCTAGTTAAATTTGAGAAACTCTATGCTGACATATCCTGTCTACGCGCTACATGCCCGGCCCATGTCCATTTCTTCTTCTTGATTTCAGCTATAATATCCTTAACCCCCGTTTGTTCCCTAATCCACTCTGCTCTCTTCTTGTCTCTTAAGGTTACACCTACCATTTTTCTTTCCATTGCTCGCTGCGTCGTCCTCAATTTAAGCTGAACCCTCTTTGTAAGTCTCCAGGTTTCTGCTCCGTAGCTAAGTACCGGCAAGATACAGCTGTTATATACCTTCCTCTTGAGGGATAGTGGCAATCTACCTGTCATAATTTGAGAGTGCTTGCCGAATGTGCTCCACCCCATTCTTATTCTTCTAGTTACTTCAATCTCGTGGTTCGGCTCTGCGGTTATTACCTGCCCTAAGTAGACATAGTCTTTTACAACTTCAAGTGCACTATTACCTATCTCGAAGCGCTGCTGTTAAGGGTAACTGACTGGATTCCCAGAGAAGGGAAGCGGGGTAGGGGGAGACAGAAGGTTAGGTGGGCAGATGAGATTAAGAAGTTTGCGGGCATAAATTGGCAGCAGCAAGCACAGGACCGGGTTAACTGGCGAAACATGGGAGAGGCCTTTGTCCTGCAGTGGACGTAGTCAGGCTGATGATGATGATGCTGACATAGTACATTACGATAAATTAGGAACGGCCGCGCAGACCGACACAAGAGCGACATACTGTGGTGACACCCAAGAGCGACCCACTCAAGGGGACAGAACGACACCAGCGTTCTGTCCTTTTGTGTCGGTCTGCTCGGCCCTGTCTTCTTTATTTTAATGCGTTATACCAGTTCAAAAATGTATACCAATTCGCTGCTGCGAATGTTCGCGAAAGCGCGAAAGCCGATCAACGAAAGAGAGCTCACCTGCTGTAGTGGTCGTAACGCCGGGAGCGATGCATCTTTTATAGGCGAGATAGCGTTCTTCACCACTAAATATTGCACATTTCTGGTTTAGGATGGGCACACGAAGGAATCGTGGCACGGAAGTGTCTTGCACTGTGAGCGGAAGCGTTCACCCAGTACGATCACAGGCGAAGAGTTCGTATATAGACGTATTAGCAAAAACGTGCTAAACAAGACGCAAGCTCGCGAGGAAGGCAGGCAATAGCACGCGATGTAAAAGGCAATTAGTGCTGAAATATCGGCTATGAAAAGCTGCAGGAAGCGCACTTGCAGTAGCAACACGGAAAAAAAAGTGGCCGTTTCGTTTGGACTGGGCGCGAGGTAAGCGTATATACTTGATGCAAGCAACAACGTCGTCAATGTGAAATGGTGGGGTTAATAACAAAGCTGACCGAGAATTCGAATTATTAGAGGGCTATATAAAATGCTATAGTATGCTGCAGAAACACTCAGTTCAGTAACCTATTTCGTAAAGAAAATGTTCACAGCTGTTGATTTGATAGGTTTTATTTTCGATGATTTATAAAACCCCGCCACATCTCAGACAAAAGCGAGGCCTCGGAGGTTCTCACTGTGGTATACTTCAATAACTACCTGCACTTCACCGAGGCTGCACGAAGATTTCGTGCACAAACGAGCAATACGGTGAAGCGCTGGTGAAATGGAGCAATAAAGCCTCCAGACAAAGTTCGCTGTTCTTCGAGACAAAGGAAAAATAGAGGAGCAGTTTTCAGTCTTTCTACACGAGCAGACTTGTTGAAGCTCTTCGGACCAGTCTGCCACGAGTATGAGTCTCGCAAGCGCGGAAGAAAATGAGAGAAGCAGCCAGTTCGCAAAATTCCCCGGATACTTGGGCTTTCACATTGAGCAACACCTGAGCACTTATTTTTTCCTGAAGGCAGGCAACTTCCTTATACTACGAGCGTGAAGTTTCTTACTGGGCTTCTGAGAGTAGAGTCTACGCGAGATGAGGCCAGCGCAAGTGATGCACTAGACTATCACAGCTCTACGAATCCCGTCTGAGCGAGATCAACGAGGCTGCATTCGCTGGATGAGACAAATGCAAATATGGGCTTTTAAAAAGCTTAATTCAGCAAGAATTCAGTGTCCACTGAAATTAAAATTGGCGCGTTTCAGTAATAACTCTACGAATGAGATGAGTTCACGAAAATGCTGGATGTATATGTCCTTGAAGCTACGAAATATAATAGAAAATCAGAAACCACTGCAGTGAAGGAAACGTTCTAGTTGACCGTCTATGAGCGCTTAGCAGAGTTTATCATTTTTCGAACAGAACGAGAATGAAATCATCACGGCTTGCTGACTCAGTGTTTTAGAAAACTTGGCCAAGACTTGGGTAGAGAAGCGATACAAAACAGCTGGTCCACACAGAAGCATTGCTTCGGGCAGCCATGGTCAGTACCCTCGTTAACGGGAACTGCTGCGAAAAACGAAGTATTGGCAGCGATCGATCAATTTATTTTATCAGTCGGACAACGTGATATTTTCAAAGGAAGACGCAAGCATATAGATGTGGATGCTGCTCGAGAACGGCAAAGACTGATACAATTCAGGTGACGGAGAAAGGCATAGCTCTTTCAGTTCTCCCCTTTGCAAACCTCGGTAAATGCGTCAGCCGAAGCATAAACAAGCTCGTTGCGGCAAATTGATGGTAATAAATAGAAAGGTGGAGATGCGAGAGAGATTCCTAGAGCAATGCCACGCCTGTTAGAATAGCTTAGGATAACTTTCCTAGAAACCTACAATAACTTTCCGAGGGACTTCACAATGTTATTCCTTGTGGTGTAACAAAAGTCGAGGGCAAATTGTTGTCTTCACTCGAGCCTGGGAATTAAAGCTTTGATTAAAGGCGAGAAGTTTCAGTTCGTGCACTCGCAAGACAAAAGGAACTGTGGTGTTGGGTGGACAGCAACTGAATAACCCGAGCATCGACAGGATGTCACAAAAACTTGTGTTGGGCGAGATTCAAGACACTGCCAACTGGGAAAGCTCAGAGGAGTGGCACTTGAAGCTTTTTTCTCAAGCGCTTTTCGTCATTAAAAATATAGCATCATATACAAGGCCTTTTTTTTTATGTAAGCGACGGTGGCGTTTCAAAGAAAGCAGCCATTTCGACTTTTAATGTCTCGAGGACTGGTTCGGGCATTTTGTTGTCATCAAACCTGCGAACTTGTCAACTTCCGGATAAATAAGGTCGAGTCTTGCCGTCACAGACTTCTGCATAAATAATTCGCCTTCTTTGCTCCTGGCAGAGATGGTGATGTCCGAAAGCTTAGTTTTTCTCCCTCTCACCAGCTTATTCAGCTGCGGCAGAATCAGAGCTAAAAATTTCGTTGTAGTAGAGATGGAACGAGGGAAAATAAAAGAACTATACAATGCACGAACTCACTTCAATTCAACCTGCACTACGGAGCTTGGACACTGCTCGCCGTTATTCAGCACATATGTTACCCCATATGTTCAAGAAGTGAGTTGCAGAGTCGCGACAACTGAAAGAGCTGCACTAACGACGCATTTCATTCCCTGGCTAACCCAAGAGACGCCAGATCCAGATGCCAAGAATCCAATATTCAGCGATTGGTTTTCACTTGGTGTACGATCTCTCCCGCAGCAAGACATGGCATTGGCCCGTATACGTAGTGGAATGGGAGACGGTATAGTGAAAGTGCAATTCGTACAACGATTCCCTCACGTCTTCACGACTGTATCCTACATTCTTTTTGAACCAGTCCGCTTGTAATGGGACAGTAAATTCGCGTTGTCCACACAACTCAGCACTCCAACATCATCATCCAGCCGGAGACGAGATTCGATCAAAAATAAACCACACCCATCCTAGTCCAAAGAAACAAGACGCCGGATGGAGAGATACGCACGCGATGGTTCGTTTCGGCGCCGGACAAAAGACCGTTCGCCGTGTGGTCACGTCGTCTCGACTCACGTGTTGCGTAGCGCCCGCCCTCTCTGATCAACTCCCTCTCGCGCGAGCTGCCGTCGGGGCCGGCAACAACGCGACGCGGAAGCCACGACTCCTCGCACGTCCTAACACAACAGAGCTACCGGCGAGAATGGTATACTTCGCACGTTCTCGACGCTCGGAGAGGTTCCCGAAGAACTCGGGGTGCGGCTCCCGTCGAAGCTTCCGAAGGTGGACTCGCGGTGGAGGAGTCACTCAGCGAGTCGAAGCACGTCCGAGGATGTTGTCTTCTTTTTACAGAGACACCATGCCAGTAGGATGAGCTCACTTGGGAGGTCCAAGTGGAAGGTTTGAGTTGTGAAGTCACTCTTGAGCGAGCACAGATGTCGAGCCCACCGCGGTCTTGCCGATTGCTGCGAAGTTATACTGCACTAACAGTGCACGCGCATGGCTATTGAGTGTTCAAGATAGCGTTTACGTTTGCACTGCGTTGAACCTGGTTCCATCATATCACATCATTTGGCGGGTGGCTATGGAAACGATAGCACCAATGTCCGCGACGCCGTAGAAGAACGACGTCAACCACAAAAGATGAGACAGCGTTGCCCGTCGGGGATGTAATCCCACGCCCGACGTCACTCAAACACACACCAAGCTTCGCGCACGTTCTCGATCAGCTGTCCGGTAGCGGAGATCGCGACGGTGCGAAGGCAGCCTCCGTGGGCTCACCGAGCGCGACGAGCTCAATTCCCAGCGGGCGTTTCAGGTGCACGCCCTGCGGACACAAAAAAGGCGCGGACAACTTTTTGGGGAGACAAAAAAACCGCGCGCGCGCTCTTCTCCAGACTTCGTGCGAGAGAAGGTCTCCCTTTTTACCGAAGCACCGCCAGCTCCCGCGTATCGATTGGACGGCGGGGCAGCAGCGGCGTTTTCGGGACGGACTCATTTCGATCCCGTCGGGGGTGTTCTTTGGTCCGCATGCTGCGCCGGCGTTGTTCAGCGACACGCGGACTTGGCGGTCGGCGTACAAGCCACGGGGCTTGAGTGACCGCCGGAAAAGGGGAGGCGAGCTTCCCGCGCTGATATAGCGAAGGGACGGTAGGGACACCAGCGAAATCAGACGGGGTTTTCACGTCATAAAAGGCTGTCGACTAGGACTTTTTTCGTGTTGATGCTGTCATTAGGAAGGTGCCTGCGTCTCCTGTATAGTTAGTACTCTATGAGGGGAGGTGATTGCGCAGAGATGTTGATATTGGGATGTGTCATGAGTCAGTCTCCAATTACCTCATAGGAATTTATTAGTTTGTGAGAGAAATACAGGAAAGAAGTATAAACTTGATTGTAAGGACAATGTTGCTTTATCTCATTGTATTAATTGAGTGATGCTCGTATATTAAAACGTGGGAGGCTGGCGTAACAGCCTTTAAATAAAAACAAGAAAATGAAATGAATTTGAAGAGCAAGGGTACTGAAGAACAGGCAATGGTAACAAAAAAGGCAGTAAAATCACAAAAGTAAAGGTCGATTCTTTAAGACTGACCACAAACATTCCTCCTTCCCGAGGGAAATTAGATAGTGCCATTTATTACCAACAACTTAATTTATGTGATGTATACGTGTATGATCTTTCAACGTACATTTTCTTCTTATTATTTTTTGTTTACCCTATCTTGTATGGACGATCATGCCGAGGATAGTAGGAACAGATGAAATGGCCCCTCATCACGATATCTCACGTACACACTCTATGTAAAACCCTTGACAATAAGCGAGATCACGTCCCATAATTGTATCGGAACAATCTCACATTCATACTCTCGTCTCCTTGGAATGGCGAGCACTTCGGCATGTAACATCTGCGCCTGCGAGGAAACGCTTGGCACATTCTATGTCATTGCCCAGCATACCAGACCGAACGACGTATTATGGAAGCCAAGCTCTGTCAGCTGGATTCACGGCCGCTTACAGAAGAGAAGATTCTGGGACCTTGGCCGACGGCTTCCCATACGCGCAAAGCCACGAAAGCCCTCTTGTACTTTTTAAGGACCACCAAACTTCACGACCGCTTGTAAAAGAACTGTGCGAGGCCGTGCTGTGTAGTCTCGAGCTGACTATTTATGCTTCTCTTTCTTACTCCTCTTCTTTTCTGTCTCTTTCCGTTCTATTATTCCCCTTTTCCCCCACCCCAAGTGTAGGGTAGCCAACCGAGCCAAGCTTGGTTAACCTCCCTGCCTTTCCTCTCTATTTATCTCTCTCTCTCTCACACACACATATCGAAAGACAATTTTTGTTTAATTTCGTTCATTCCACCAGCGCAAGCTCGTCGTTTAAAGACCGAATCAGTGATGTAATGACAACCGAAGAAATAATAAACACCGCTCCTAAAACACTACTCTATAATAAATTCGCCACTGCATAAGCTGGTGTCAGCGCAATACTGGTAAGAACTTGTGGCTATCTTTCATGGCTTAGACATGTCTTATTCGTGCATGGACATTGACGTGCGCCCGAGGGATTTGGGGGAGAGGGCAGCCCTCCCCGAGACTTTGCGCCCCCGGGGGGGGGGGGTGCAAAGTTTGCCCAATACATTCACTAATAGGGAGGGAGTCGCCAAGCCTTTCTACATTGACTCACTGAAGGAAGAGAAGCAGTGACATGGTCTAGATTGACTAATTGCATTCTCAGAACTCCGATACCGCATGTTCCACAATCCTATATTCATCATTAGCGGGGAGAGTCAAGGTTGAGTGAGTTAGTGAAGCACCATTATTCGGTCCACAATAGGCACGAGTTAGCTCGACGTCACCTGGCTAGGCCCACTCAGGGACAATCAGGTTAAACCTGACAGCTCTCGCAAGCGTCTTCTGTGAGTCCAGGATTTGAGATTTCAGGTCCTGGGCCCTAATGAACCTGTTTATTTATCTTATATACACATAATGCAGCGATAGCTCCTGTTCGATTCCTCTTGGCGGAAAGAGGGACCGACAAAAGCACATCCCCACAGGACATGTTTCAAGTCCGCATAACCACCACACAGTGGCTTGGGAGTTGTTCGGTCTTTATTGGTGCAGTGCCGCAAGGCTATAGGGCCGGTTCTTGTTTAGAGCAGTGGGAGCGTGACAGCTTGGTTCCTGCACAGTGAGGAGTGTGGCAAGGGCAACACTCGTCTTTAGAGATAATGGTACTTGCATATCTCCTTCTATGTGCTTGGCTCGCCAAGAAGAGGGTGTGTTATTCGGCACGCGGTCATTCAAACCTTGTGCAGCCAAGTGTGCCGCCTCACTCGGATTGATCTACGATTGATTGATATGCACAGTTTAACGTCCCAAAACCACCATATGATTATGGGGGACGCCGTAGTGGAGGGTGATCTAAGTTCCTTTATGGTCCCAGGTTATGCAGGAAACCAGACCAATGATTTTTGAGGTATTTGGCTTTTTCAGGGATCTGTAGGACCTGGAGAGCCACCATAATCATTTCAAGTGGTTCGAGTCAGCGAATAAATTGCGACAAGTTTCATTTTTGAATTTCGCGACCAAGTGTGTAGCCTCGGTACCAGTGGCTTGCGAAGAAATACGCTGTTATCTAAAACGGTGTTCATACTATTTTTAAACTGTTGTATTTGTTATAAAGGATTCTGCTATATTGTAAAACAAGTGATAAATCAACGAAAGGTCTTGCTACTCTCTCTCTCTCTCTCGAGCAGTTTCCGGCCACGTCCGCTACGGGGATGTGGCAGCACATGCGGTGCAATGGCCGCATCCGTCACGTTGTTTACTTATAGGCGTACAAGCACATATGTAGGCGAGTCATTCTCTAGTCATTCACGATGGCGTGTGCCATTAGTGCTACTTCCACGAAGACAACGTGGTCTGACGATGAGACACGGGTGCAAAAGTAACAGATATATATTGTTCTACAAACCCAACAATCGCCACTGTCATCACTTCCAAAGTACACTTCGCTTTCTCGTGTAGCAGCGAACCGCCGAAATTACACTTTGTGAGCGTAAGTACACTCACTCAACGTGCACTTAAGTTGCCACGTGTGCCAGGGGTATTAGGATATGTCAGAAAGTGCGAGACTCCATGGCACAGCAGCAAGCTGTGCCAGAGGCAGTGCACAGAGACGTTCTATGTGAACAGCTTCGTTTAACAATATCAGCCATAAAAATGTAAGAATTTCTGTCAAAATTAATACTTTGGCACTTTTTAGTTGGCACTTGCTGCGCCCAATGCTGTTTTGCATTGTAGTGAATATTTAGTTTCGTGACCTTTTAGTTAAAAGAACTATTTTTCTTTGTGTCCCCACGTAGTTCACTGATGTGAATGCTCAGTGTGCGACAATGGGCCCTTTCCGAGTAAGCAGTCTGCGCATGCGCGGCGGCCTGGATGGTTTTCGGTGGCCAAAACATGACGACACGTGCGGACCAAGCGACATCTGGTGCCAAATATTCAAATATTTTCCCCAAGCAGAGGCGCGAACGCAGGCCTCCGAGATTGGCTACAGGTATGCGGTGGACAATTTCGGAATCCAAGGGCCACCAATTTTAATTACGACGATCTCCACTTGAGGTGCTGTTTGTACTAGGAAAAGGCCCATTACACTCAGACCAGTGAAGCAGTGCTTGATACATGGTGACACCTGGCTGATTGATCAGTCGGGTGATTGGTGTAGCTTGTTAGTTCTTACTTCTCATGATATGTTAATCCTGACACATCACTACATCACCAGAGGGCAGAAAGGGAGGGCGGGAAGTATGGCTAGAAGGAAGACCCAAACACAATCCTGAAAAATTGGTTAGGTCATTCTTTTTACCATCACATGCTTAGTAGCTAAAAAATATTAGAGTACTCGAACAGTCCTTGTCTGCTGTCAACGCCTGCAGGGCAAGGAAGTTTCGCGTCTCTCCATTGGAGGTGACGAGAATTTGAGAGAAAGTCAGCGGGGAGAAGAGAGAATGCGAGAGATTCCGTGTGACGTCAGCGCCACGACTCACGAGTTCCCCGGAATTCCGCCAGAGGTGGTAGGAGGGCGACACCAAGAATAGGAGTAAGATGTGTGCAGAAGAAGACCATATATGTCCTCATCGATCCGTTTTTTTTTGCGCTGTAGTGTTGCAGTCTTGGCAGCTAAATTCCGGGAATAGCTTCCTTCCTTTGCAATGTATATTCCGGCGGATGTCTCGCAAGTTAGAGCGGTCACTATTTTAGCCCTTTCAGCAATCACATTTTTGTTTTGGTCAGAGAATTTATTAGTGCGTGTTTTTTCTGATAGTCAGGGCCTTGGAAGGCTGCAAGCTAAGAAATTGAGCCAGTGGCGCAAGTATTTATGAATTGGCAATAATGGCGTCAATGTAGGTTATCAGGACACGGTGGTCGTAAAGTTGGAAATCATTTCTTTGTTCCTGGTTTGATTTCAAGTATGCGCCTGTTGACCAAGATTTGACGCAATACGCGAAATTCTCAGTGCACAAATTATGATTCACTTAGAATCGCATCTACACGAAATATGGTGCTTTTGCCTTCCTCAGCGTGAGCCATGGTTTCGTTCAAGTGTCTTCTTTTTTGTGGCTCTCCGTTCCACAATGGTGCTCCCCGTTCCACAATGGTGTCGTCAATCGCAGTGAAAATCATTAAAGAAATCCTCCCTCGGAAATTGCGGGCTTTCGTTCCGTGTCCCAGGTTCTAGGGGAATTCATGAGGTGGGTCGTCAATGGAGCATGCCTGGGGCCGAGAGGGCTACAAGTGCTGCACGACAACAAAATCCGGACTTTGGCGCATCGATAGATAGGAAGGGGGGCGGTGTATGTGAAGCCGCCTCCACCCTCTAAACTTCTACTAACCTACCGGTCTTCAGCGACAGTATTACGTCTATTTACAGGTGCTGTGTAAACATCGAGATTGCAATTCGGCAGGGGGCTTGACCTCGAGTGCAACGTGCGCCGCGTTGCAGGACGCCTTCTTGGTCCCGTCACGCTCGTTCAAAACTTCGCCGCAAAGCGCCCAAGAAATAGGCAAGGTGATCATCCTCGACATTATTATTTGCTGTTGGATGCCTCAGCCGAACAAAGGCAATCTCACGCAGCGAAACATACCCACTATGCAACACCGTCCAAGACTTCGTCATATTTTTTTACGCTTCCTTCTCTTCTTTCGCCCCACCGCTGTGGTCTGGTGGCTAAGGTACTCGGCTACTGACCCGCAGCTCGCGAGTTCGAACCCCCTGCTGCGGCAGCTGCATTTCCAATGGAGGCGGAAATGTTGTAGGCCCGCGTGCTCAGATTTAGGTGCCCGTCAAAGAACCCCAGGTGGTCGAAATATCCGGAGCCTTCCACTACGGCGTCTCTCTTAATCATATGGTGGTTTTGGGACGTTAAACCCCACATATCAATCAATCAATCATTCTCTTCTTTCCTCTTTTTCTCCTCCTATCTTCGTGCCCCACCGGTCTAGCGGCTAAGGCATTCGGCTGCTGACCCGCAGGTGGCGGGTTCGAAATCCCGGCTGCGGTGACTGCATTTTCGATGGAGGCGAAAGATGCTGTAGGCCCATGTGCTCAGATATGGGTGCAGTTAAAGAACCCCAGGCAGTCTATTTTTCCGGAGCGTTCCACTACGGCGCCTTTTATAAACATATGGTGGTTGTGGGACGTTACAACATATATCAATCAATCAGTCAATCCTCCTATCTTCATTTCCTCTATCTTTCCTTCATCACAAAAGAGTACACATGCGTTGTGCTCCTCCAGGTGGCAATTGCCAGCTTGCTCTCTTCCTGTTTGCTCCGTGCCCTCGTGTGTCCGTGTATGCAAATCGAATAAGAATAATCTACAGCAATACGAAGATCCTGTAAAAATTTGAGGCCGCTTCCCCTAACTGAGTACCTGGGTGCGCTACGGCGTCCGTAACAACGGGTTACGTGTCTATCGGCTATTAAATGCGAAGCGTTTCTTAGCGAACAACGACGCATTTGAGCGTATCTATCTATCTATCTATCTATCTATCCGCTTGCGTTTGGGTGTTCTTGTGGTCACCCGATTTATTGGCGTGAACCAAAATTAGCATAAAAGGGTAAGATTGACGAATACGACGCACTTGTCAAGACATGAATAATGTCACAATCCCGTCGCGTACGTCTTCAAACACATCCCGCCAGGCAGTGGCACATACCCATGGGCGTGTATGTGCCGCTGGTATGCGGTTATGTGCCTCAGGTGATTGACACTTGGTATCTGCTCAGGAACGACGGGAGCACACATGGGCAATTTTAACGCGCGAGTGTTAAGAAATACCCGACGTCGGTAGCGTCGACCCGACGAGTCCCTGCTGGAATCGAACCCAAGCATTCTGGGCGCAAATGAAGCATTTTACCACAGAGCTACGCCAGGTCGCGGAACTACTTTTCAAATAGACGCTAATCTTCGTGAAACGCTAATATTGGTTTCAGTGCTGCCTACCAATTTATTAAACATTACATATGTACTATTTTGATACGGCCGTCAGGTCGAGTTAACGTCAGATATGGTTAGTTGCCATGCACTGAAGTTGATTTACGTAGCTGTGTCCATGCCATGCATCTTTGCGAGCATCCGCGCTTCATATCAGCTGCTGGTGTTGCTAATACGCATGTTCCAGTTGGCATCGTTGCACAAGTGCAAACAACTGGTTCTACAAGCATCTGCAACTATTCAACATATTCATATTAAAAGAAAAGCGGCGCACAAAAAGACGGAGACAAAGAAGAGAACCACACACAGCGCTGCACTCACAACTGAAAGTTTAATCCGAGCAACAAGAATTTAAAAAGTAATAGCCGCGCATGACAAGTGAGGTACAACGAGATTAAGTGATACGCTCATCAATAAAAGTGAACTCTTTCTTGTGCAATGTAACCGAGGTCTGGCTTACGAAGGCATCACGTGACTTGTTAATATGATAGGCTTCAGACATCTCACGGGTGAATTGATCGTGGTGCTTAAAAATAATAACAGTGTTAGACAGATCAGGTGTGCACCCACACGTGGCACAATGCGATGCCAAATGGGAAGGCGTGCCGTTATGCAAAGAGAGATAGTGCTCCCGCAACCTTTTATTGACACAGCGGCCCGTCTGTCCCACATAATGAAGGCCACAAGATAAAGGAATGCGGTACACCACCCCCACAGCACAAGGCACGTATACTTATTTCTATGGTTTACGGCACATTTCTTTACATCTGGCTTGTCCTTCTTGTCTAGCTGCTTTGACACCAAAGCACATATCTTTCCCAATTTATTGGGTGCCCTAAAAACCACATCAACTCCGTGGCGGGAACCAACATTTTTTAACCCATGTGCTATTTTATGCTTTTAAGGAATTGCTGCGAACTTCATGTTTCCCCGATTGATTTTCCTAGCTGCACGTCCTTTTAAACCACCAATTAACTTATCGCAAACTGCCACAATTATGTTAGTGGGGAATCCTGCTTCCTCTAGTCTTGCAACTTGCTTAGCAAAACCAGAGCCCAACACATGCCTGCACGATTTTTCTAGAGCGGATTTAAGGCAGGAGAAGGCGATGCCCCTCTTTACCACCTTTGAGTGGGCTGATCCAAAATTAAGAATTGGTTTCACTGATCGTGGCTAAAAACACCAGCAAATATGGGAACTCTGAAACCGTAGTTTAAGATCGAGAAATTGTAGACAGTCGGATTCTGGAACCTCCGATGTGAAGGACAGACTCATGCCTTCTGTCCTGAACACCTTCAACACATTGGAAACATTATCCGGGAACGTGGCATACTTTATAACAACTAAAAAATCGTCCACATATCGGAAAATACGCATCACAGTTCCGCTCAGGATTGTGCCTACAATGCGATCTATTTTGGCTAAAAAAATTTCACAAAGGACAGGTGCAACGCACGAACCTATGCAGACTCCTGATCGCTGGATTAGGGTCTGCCCTCGCCAACCAATGTACGTAGACTTTAGGTAAAAAGCTAGTAATTCAGTGAACGGTTCTACAGATATACCACTACTACTGGGTGAGCGAATACCTGGGTGAGCGACTTTTGAACATTTTTAGTGTCATCTCATGACGTGTCGCTCAATCAAAAAAAAAAAAAATTGCCACACGATCACCTTTCTTCCGCATGCTTCGCATAACGTTGATTCCCAGGTACGTGGGATCTGCCCAATTTTTTTTATACCTCTTTCTCATCTCAGCCGAAAGTGCGCCCATCACAGAGAAAATGCAAGACCAGGTAAGGTGATCAAAACTTTCAGTCGGGGGCGTGGGAGGTTGAATCCATCGACTACGAAAAAGAAGAAGATGAAGGCAGCTCTCGCATTCGAGTCGACTTACGAAATCGCACAGAAGGCCCAGTCAGTTATGCAAAGCACTTTTTTTTAATTTATTGCGCTCATGATTAGTAGAAAACCGGAGATTAACTTTCTTCTATATTTACCCGGTTGACGACCGTCGCAGGGGTTATTCGTGCAAGGAATTGCAGCTCGGTCGTGTCATCGAAACTTTGACGCTTGCAGCACTGTTCTTCCCGACAAGAATGAAAGAACGCTCTTATAAATATGCCACTGCAGAAATACGCTTACGCCCACACTGTACGTCTTCATTACACGTATCTCTCCATACACTCCCCGACAGTGTTCTTCATCTTCGTCGTCTCTTCTTTTTTTTTTTCAACGAAATTTCTAGGCAACGCGTCAAAAGTAAACATTCACTTTGTACAAAGCCTCAGTGACGCATACGGAAGCAATCTCTTCCTCGAGGGACGTACATTATCCTGATCAGAGAAGTCATCCTCATTCCATTGCACCGCATTCCGCGATGTCTTTCCATTAAGGTGATCGAGTAAGAAGCGCACCCAGGGCTGCTCGAGGGAGTAACAATCGGTCGGTGCAGGTTGTGAGCGTGCTACGGAATGACACATCGCAGCTGGACTTCATCTCTTCCCCCCAACCCTAACCCAGGTTTCTCTAGCGTGAGGCAAATATTGTACAGTCGAGCCAGAAGCGACGCTTAAGTGAATTGAAAAACAAGACCACACTAGAAATGAATTCGGAGCGTTCGCCAGCAGGCGTGTACGTGAATATGCACCACGCTTTTATTTGTTTTCCGGCTTCGAGTATATAAATATTCACCCGGCACCAAATACGACCTGCGCAGAAATGATCGAGAGAGCACCAAGATGAAGGGGAGGGGAGGAGGGTATGCAGAAAGAAACCAGCCCTGTGTGGGCCTTAATCTTTCATCTTTACATCCTTCCTTTTTCTCCTATTGCGAGAGAGCATCTTTCCTGCATCTTTCAGTCATCTTCTCCTCCCCCAAGAGAATTGCCGCGTACGGCAGGAATATATCATTAACGGCACGCTAAGGAATTGCGATCAAGCTCTGAGACGCAGCGAGAAGCAAGGAAGAAAAAGAACGCAATGCACGCAAACGAAGTGCGAAAGAAGGAAAAAAAAAGGACAGTGCCGGAAAGCCTGGATCGAACATCGTATAAATATGGGCTCCACCATAAATCAAACCCGCGGTGCCCACGTATGCATCTACTCTCCCTTATATATATATATATATATATATATATATATATATATATATATATATATATATATATATATATATATATATATATATATATATATATATATATATATATATATATATTACGATCTGTGCCACCTGACGGTATGGATTCCAGCTGCCCCTCCACCCAAGCACTTTTATATTAAAAATAGAAAAGAAGTGAAATAATAGATACATTGTGAAATTACAGAAAGAGAGGCTGAGATAAAAAGACGCTCTTTATATAGACCGGGCTATAAAACTCGGATGCGGCACAGCGGGAGCCCGCTTATACGGAGGAAGTAGTTTAATGCTCAGGAGAATCGATGCATTGGTGCTGTTTCGTATCTATGGTATGTATGTACAGACCCCCTGTTGCGCGTGTACGTATACTATACATGTGCAAAACACACAGCTGAGATGAGATGCATGCGATGTTGGTAGAAACCGCAGAACTGATCGTCGAGTACACACCTGTTTTCTTTTCTTCTGTCTTATACAGATAAGCACGTTCGATAAATTCGCAGCGTAAACTGGAGGTTCTCTAACGAGATTGTGAGAAGAAAGCTCATTGTTCTGAGTTCTTGTTGCTCAGATGCAGACACAAACACGTATGCATAAGCAGATATGTTGTGTAGTTACAGCAGTAGATATAAAATGCGCGCCTGTAAAACCACCTGAGCGTGAGGTCGTGGCGCAGTGGATAGCGTGCCTGGCATCGGTTGCCACGGAGCGAGAGGTCGTGGGTTCGACTTGCGTTGACCGAAGATTTTTCACCCCGCCGCGGTGGTCTAGTGGCTAAGGTACTCGGCTGCTGACCGGAAGGTCACGGGATCAAATCCCGGCTGCGGCAGCTGCATTTTCGACGGCGGCGAAAATGCTGTAGGCGCGTGTGCTCAGATTTGGGTGCACGTTAAAGAACCCCAGGTGGTCGAAATTTTCGGAGCCCTCCCCTACGGCGTCTCTCATAACCGTATGGTGGCTTCGGCACGTTAAACCCCACAAATCAATCAATCTGAATGTGTATTTTATAATTCTGACCGTACCTATTTTTGCGACGTTTTTTTCCGTGACGGAAGTACGTCACTGAAGTTTACTGCGACATCGTACTATTGTTGTGGGGCCAGTTAAAAAGGCAGCGTTAAATGGGGGTCATGCTGGTAAGGGTTCGTGATGCTAAACCGCGCATAAGACAAGGGGCGGGTTGAAAATGCAACGGAACAAGCGCCGACTCGCAGCAAAGTTTGATCGCAGACAACCGGAAAATTTCTACATACGGTGGCACAACAAACGACAGAAAATACAGAGAACTCGATACACCTTACTCATGGTTGTGTTAAGAAGAACGGAAAGTTCGGTGAGGTTACTTGTAACAATCCTCAGACCTATATATTTATATACAGTGTCATAGTACACTGCAACTTCAGGATTGGAGCAGTTTGACCTGATTATTACTACTGTATAGAAATCGAGAAAAATTTCTCTCAAAGAAGTGTTATGCATCAAAACAGTTAAATCGTGTTATCCATAGCATATACCCAAATGTCATTAAATAGTCAACTCTGTTATTGAGCTATTCACCACAATTTCTTCCTGGTAATTCCTGGTAATAAATATTATTAGTTCTGTGATGGCACCAAACGGCAAGGCCCAATGACATACGCATTTCCAATGGAGTGAAACACCGCCAGATTCAATGAATCACGTTCTTCGGTAACAAGCACAGCGAGGCAAGGGCAAGATTAAGCCCTCAGCCAAATCGATCTCGTTTTCAGAGCGATACTCAAGAGGCCATGAACTAAACTAAAGACGGAAATCTTGTCATCTAACACAAGTCGCTGTAGTTTTAGTGCAAGTTAGAAACTGAAAAAAAAAAAAGACACAGGAAGATCAAGAACATAAAGAGAGAGCAAAAAAAGTGGAAAGGCCACTTACACAAGGCTATTTAATCTCTTTCTTGGACGACATAGACTCAAAGCGACAAGTGACACCCAGAGATGGTCCGTGAAAAAGTGCTGGGCTAACGGAAAGGATAAACGCCAGAGACGCCCGTTACTGCGTCGTTAACGAGGACGAGCGAAAATTGATTCGTTGGTGAATGCATGTGCTAGCACTTCCTACTTTTTATTTTTTATAACACCCTTCCTATTCTCTTCCTACAAAAAACACGGTCTACCGGTATAAATAGCGAGCCAGTTTAATTAGACGCGCTCTACCCAGGAAAACCAATTCCGCTACGCTAGTAAGATTACTGTGGAAGAGATGAGAAAGAAGAGAAAGCAATTAGAAGTGTTCCAAAAAGGAAATCCAGTGAAAATAACGGAGAGTTAAAAAGAAAGAAAGAAAAAAGAAAGAAACAAGGAAAGAAAGAAAGAGAAAAAGAAACAAACAAAGAAAGAAAAGAAAAAGAAAGAAGGAAAGAAGGTCTCATATTTAAGCAGCGTCGGCTGCAACATGCACGGTTAACGTTTTCAAGAATGCCTACGGCTGGGGCAGCGGTTTAAGAAAACATCGGGAAAAACGGCTTCGTTAAGGAAGCCGGGAATATTAGGCGAGGCTATGGCGAGCAAGAGAGATGAGGGAAAGGAGCGCGCGCTGTGCGAGACCTGATAATTTCCGGGAAGCCTCACCTAATATATTTCCCCCTTCCGGAAGCCGCCGCATCGCCCTCTCACGGCAGGAGGGCAAAAGCACGCATAACTTCTTCTCCATAGCAAGATGAAACGACATGCTCTTACTCCCTAAATTCATGCACACACTAGATGTACAAAAGAATGAGGTACAAAACCTTAGAGAAACAAGCGGTAGGACGGCGTCTATACCCACCAAAACTGTGACATTAATGGCTCATTCACTCTTCGCTTATAAATGGCAGTATTAGCGGCATCTTCCTCGCTTCCCACACCATGTGTGTTCTTAAGAGCTACCCAGTTTTGCGCTTCAAGTGAAAGAGGCGAGCCAAGACTAGCGTTTTCAATGGCGAGGTGTCGTTGTAAGGTATGGCGATGTTCTAAGTACTTAATTCATTTAAAAAAATGAGCGTTCAAACTAAGCCTTATAGTGTAACCGGCAGCGAAAACGGCTCGTTGAACAGGACGGTGTCACCTACGCCTTAAATTTCTACCTTTATGTGCACATTATTCTCAGACGAATGGCCTTTTTATAAGACTTTGATGTCATTATAGGGTGTCGTAGAAAAGCGAACGTTTTGATTTTTTTTGTTGGCTTCATTGGAATGGAGAAAAATGTTGCATCTGTTATTAGTGCCGAGAATGACGGCCCAAAGCAGTGTGTTGATACACCAACAGGGGATTATAAACTGTGGTTAACAATTATAAACCAATGCGCAGTGAATGCCAAAGGCTGTGAGAAGCCACAACTAGATTACCCAATAGCACACGTTCAATAGGCTATAACATAGTTGCAAAGATTTTCGCATTGAGCCCCGTCTTTCGCGTTTGAATTTTTTCCTGTATGTTTATTAAAAAAACGGTTCACTCCTAAATAGTCATACTCAGTTCCTGTGCCTTGGGAACACGAACCTTTAGAAACCGTATTTGTGCCGTGTTGCCGAAACACGCACCCACCTCCTGAGATGCGCTTACTCTTAAGCTGAGCTGGCGCGGCGAGCGCCTGTGAGAAGCGTTGGTACCAGGTTCGAATCAGAAGGGTGTCTTGCTGGACGAGTTGGTGCGGTAACACCGTGAAGACAGCAGAACTTCTCTTCTGCGTTCGTGTGTATAGCGTTGCCTATAGTGATGGGCAGGAATCCATCCAAGGAAGAAATTCTCAATCATGTAAGACATTTTTTCCCTCCTGTTAAGTCTGTGTAAATTTAATCTGCATCATGCGCCTGCTTCATATAGGTGGACGATAATTATTTTTCGCTTCAACGACAATTATCTTTCACACCGCGATCCAATGTTTGCACACTATTCCTCCTTGCAATTTGTACTCGAACCCAAACCGTCCTCGTGCCATCATTTTGACCATATCTTACTCTGTCTCTTCCTCATAAACAAGCGAAAACAACAAACTATCTAGCTAGAAAGCACAGTCGATACTACCGTGCCCCGAATCTGCGGTGCTGGAAACCCGAGATACCAGTAATCTCAGACGCTCCGGTCACGGCCAAGTGGTCACAGCGCCATCGAGGCTACGTAACAGCCATCGCTAATGAACGCCACGAAGTCCTAATGGTTCCGCCGACGATCCCGCGGCACACCAGCGCTTAGGAAAAGGTGGAAATCAATTAGGGAAAGTGCGTGTCTCTGCTGCGACATTCCGATTTTACTGGGAGCGAGGAACTTTCGATTCGGTACAGTATATATGTATATTGTACTTCAGTAACGCAAACGGCCGGTACAGGTGTAAGGCGCGTAATATTATGTTTCTGAAAGCTTACAGGGAAGTTGCACTGCGGGGAAGTTTCGCAAAGATCTTGGCGCCACGGCTGCGATAACTATGGTGGCGTAACTTGGTATATTAAGAGGAGGCACAGTCGCCCATTCCACACAGAGCGGAGGTGTTGCAACAAGGCGGGCACCGCGTACAAGAACATGCGTCGCATATAGCGAACGGTACTAAGGTTGCATGTTTCGATATGATAAAAAGTGTAGGAGGACCAGAGAATATAGCGAGAGGTGAGAGACATAAAGCGAAGGAAAGGCACGAACTTAAAACACGTCTTCCTAGCTATAGCTGCCGTGCGTAATAAGCGTAAGCGAAAAAACAAATACGAATATAAAACAAACGTCAAGCGACGAGCTCGCACTCAACAAATAACGTTGCTTACGCAATCAAATACAGTCGCCCCCCCCCCCAAAAAAAAAAACTGTCTTTAAAAAGTCAGTAGTGTTGAGCTTTCTTGTTCTTTAAGTTAAAGTAACACTTATTGCAACTTAGATTTCGAGTGATGTCAGTAGGGCTTTATATGTAGAACGTAGAGGACCTTATGTGGAACCATTGTCAGAGGAAGAGACCTTGGGTCACTGGCCGAGGCCATCCTGATTCCTCAGCATTGAGGGCTTTGAAAGCATTATTTCTCTTCATGCTGAAAATTTCTGTCAGAGACATACTCTAAGCAGTGCCGCATTTTCCTTTCATTTCTTTCCTTGTTTTCTAGCTATTTCTGTTTTTTTTCAACGCCTCTTCCTTATTTCCTTTTATTGCACTTACCCTCTTTTCCTCACACAGAGTAGCCCACTGGTCTGACAAAAGGCTAGCTTCCCTGTCTTTCCATCTATTTCGCCCTCTTCATTCCTTTCAGATGCCAAGATCATCAGACTACGCACGTGAGCGTCAATGTCGACGTAGGAAATGATGTGGAAGCTTGTACAGATTAAGCCCAGAGGTCTCAGCGACCGCTTGACAAACTCGGTATACGCACCCAACTGTGCTTTCACGAGCAACCGCCCGCTCCATAGAAGCACAGTTTCACTTAGCAACAGCCGTCGGACGGATGGCATTTGGACGTTGCGCAAAGCTGTACCTTTCATTTCTCAGGTGACCCGCAAATGACGTCTCGTGGACACTCGGGTGTAGTTCGCGATGGGTAAGTACTGCATGTGCTGCTGTTGGACGAGGAAAAATCTTCACGATCGACGTCAACGAGGCATCCCATCTCTTTGCCTTGCCGTCGAAGCGATTTCCCGTTGGCATCACTGGGCATGGTAGCTCGGCAGACAAGGCATCATCATAATCATCGTCATCGTCACTATGAGCCTAACTACGTTCACTGCAGAGCAAAGACTCCCACCCCCCCATACTTCCAATCAGCCCGGTCCTGTACTTCCCTGCCACAATATACCTGCAAACTTCTTAATCTTATCTGCCTACCTAATTTTCTGCCTCCCACTCACGCATTTGCCTTCTATTAAATTTGAGTCATTTACACTTAATGACCAGCGGTAATCTTCCTGATGAGCCTTGGTTTAAAGGCTTGGTCTAAAACCTCCTCCTCGCTGTGTCTCAAAACGTAGCCCAAGATTACACTTCTTTCGAAAACGTATTGGATAGCACGGTAGTTACAACGGTGAGTTGCCTGAGCTAATCGCGGAAGCCACACATAATCCGACTCTTCCGTTTACGGACGCTTACAGCACCCTTCGAACAAGACCACTCTTGGAGATATGAAAACCTTCTTCGTGACTTAGGTGGTAGCGTAATGGGTTCAACACCCGCCAGGCATCGTAGTGGAGTAAGAGGTCATGGACTCGACTCCCCGTAGCGTAACAGTTTTCTGCACTTTGCCGTCTTGTCACGTTTATTGCGCTGACGAATTTCCACGACGGAAATACGTAATGAAGGTCATGCTCAACACCAGCATGACATTTGCGTGTTAAAAAAGTTTATTGGAGGCACAGTATCCCATAAATGCTATAAAAGTAGCGTTAACCGAAGACGATAACACAAAGACAAACGTTTTTTAATACAGTCCTCTCATCCTCGGTTCACGCCATAGCATTAATCATGGCATACCAACCAACCCAAACCACTACAGCTCTTCCGACTTTAGGTAAGCCTCACTGCATAGCGATAATGCGATGCGTTAAAGCTCATTAAAATTTGGCCTTTATGAGGTGGCTGTGAAGCTTTTGTTGCCCTTCTTTGACATATGCACGCAGACGAGCTTTTTCTGCACTTGCAAACTTGAATAGCTAAAGAGAAATGGAATGTTGCTACAGACCACACAATTTATTGACAAGCTGTTGAGATGGAACTGGTGTGGTACTTTGCTTTCAGAGTTCCTTGCCCGACAGAAATAAAATGCACCCGTTTCGCTCTGCGCCTCCTGCTGACTCATGACTCCCCTCCTCCTTTCCTACCACTGCAAAGGGACTCTCATCTGTCCACCACGATGGTGCAGCGGTTAGGGTGCTCGGCTGCTGACCCCGAAGGTCACGGGTTCGATCCTGGCCAAGGCGGTCGCATTTCGATGGAAGCAAAAGGTTAGAGGCCTGTAAACTGTGCGATGTCAGTGCACCGGGACACCAGATGGTCGAAATTTCCGGAGCCCTATACTATGGCGTTTCTCAATACCACATCGTGGTTTTGGGACGTAAAGTGGCAGATATTATTGCAAGGCATCCCTCGCCTTACCCACTGGTGCACAAGGAGTGCCCGAAACACCTGTGACGGAGAACCGCTGGGATAAGGTATAGCACAAGAGAGTTCGAAGACGCAGCTTCGATAGCCCACAGTGGCGGTGCCGGATATCAAAAGAAGAAAAATGCACGAGCAATTGTGCACACAATACTAGGTAGGTTTCAAATGTCGTTTGGGAATATTCCACCGTGACTTGCTTCATAGTCATATAGCAGTCGTGGCGCGTAAGAAATTCGGTAAATTAGTTATGGAATAAGGAGGCGTAGCAAGGAAGGACAGAAAGCCACGGAGGTCAACCAGACGCGCGTCCGGATTGCAACCCTACTCAGCAAAAAAAGGAGATGGAAGAGAAAGGAAATGTTGTCAGAACGGAACATTTGTGTTAGTTCATTAAATCCATAAGCTTTTGAGACTACGGCACAAGATCGTTGGTAAGCTCTGCGGCAGCTTGGCATTCTCAGCAGTGTCAACAGGCGAAGGCAAAGTGCGCCGTCTCTACTCGCACCTGGGAGACGGCGCTCGAGTTGGGAGAGAGAACGATGTACCGCGCACTTGATTGCGATTTACCCGCGCCTCATTTGCATACCAATTACGCGCGGAGTCACCAGCCGTGTACCAGGCACAGCCTGCAGTGAAACTGTGCCAGGTTGTGCGTGCCCAGCTATTTTTCCGTTTCGTTGACGCTGCTCTTGTTGCTTCATCCTGGGGAGCTTCCGTGAACGTATACGTGCACTAGCGCTCACGGGCCACCGTTTAATTGCGCCGCAGGTGTACTACTTTCAATTTGAGGAATACCGACGAGCCTGGAGGGACGCGGTGCGTTAATTCTCGGGGGACTTGTGATACGGCGGGAGAGACGTAAAACGGAATAAAAAGCAGACAAAAGAAAGAAAACGCAGGAAGACACGCCTGGCAACACGAGGGCACAGGTCGTTAAAAAACCCGTGACGCCAGCAGGATGACGTACAGTCCAACAACATTGCCGGGGAGAGATAGCAAGAACACATAATGGCGTCCTCCATGAGGCCCTGTATAAGGGATTGTGCTAAAGTTTTTTTCTCTTTTTTTTCGCTGACTCAGGAGTGTCGAAAGCTTGCCCAAGATTGTGCGCATATTGCATTCGTGAATGCCAAAAAAATTTAGGAACCATTATCACGAGCTTCGCCTGCAATATCGCATAGCTGTTCTAACCGATTCGGATTATCTGTTAGGTAACAAGATGTGCCTGTCAGGAATTTCGAGTTTTACATGATGTTACGAAACCTTGAAATTTCTGGAAATATTTGTTAGAGTTTTACGTCCCAAAACCATATTACGAATGTGAGAGACGCCGAAGTGAAGCGTTCCGCAAATTTCGACCACCTGGTGTTTCTTAACGAGCCCCTAAATTTAAGCACAAAGGGTCTTTAACACTTTGATTCCATCGAAACGCGGCCGGCCAAACCGGGATTCAATCCCGCGACCTTCAAGTCAGCAGTCAAGCACGATACCCTGTACACACAGTGGTGGGTCAAACAGTGAACTGAATAATGCGAGAAGTTGACTAAGCACTTATTCTCGAATACAGCAGGACCCTTTGGGTAACAGGGCACCTTCGTAGCCCATGTGCCTAAAGCTGTTCTATTTGCGGGCTGTAGAACAACGTCTTCAACTTCCTCGACAAACTGTGACGCTAGTGCTTTCATTGGAGTGGAGAGACGATGCAGGCTAAGGTCTTCAAATGAAACAAGTTCTTTTATTATAGAGACGTCACTGCACACGCATCCCAGAGGTGCTTGGAGAAACTTATACGTGTCATCCAAGCGAAGCTCAGACGACACATTCGAGAGCCGCAGCATCCTGCGACGTAAAAGAGTCCGAACAGTACTGTGAAGGAGAGCCCCTCGGTAAGACAGCGTAATATTGCTGGCAGCCTCACGACTAAGCTCGTCTCAGATCTCTACGTAAGTAACTTACCTAATCTAAACAGAGCAGGAGTTGAGGATATGATGAAGGCTTGGCGTAATGAAAACTCGTAGAAGAACGAGTGCCACTGGAGGCAATGTTTTCACAATTATATAGGCCCATGTCATGGCTGTCTTCAGGAGGACAAGCCCACATGTGGAAACTTTCACTCCAGCGACGTTCTTCACTCAACCAGAAAAGGAAGGAAGGAAAAAAATAAAAGATGGCGGGGAGGTTGATTAGAGAAGCTCCCGCTTGGGTATACCCCACACTCGAAGAAGAAATAGAAAGATGAAAAAGGGGAGGAGAGGGAGGCGAAATTCGCTGACGTGTGTGGGAATGCACTGCAAGTCAGAGGCATTCGCAAGCGCTCATCGTCGTCAAAAAGCCCAGAGTACCATCACTGCCCTGTGGGCCGCCGAGAGACTAGGACGGCGTTTTCAATAGCACCTGTATGAAAAGGGGCCGATCATCCAGTGTCGCGGTACGTTGAAATGTACTTGTCCCTTCTCGGCCAATCGGAGGCAATGGCACCCCAAGTGGTCCATTTCTTCTTCGGTGACGCAAACATTGCATCCCGAACTGTCTGTAATTCAGGTGGACGATATTTACCTCAGCACAGGAAACTCCCAATGAAGCGAGTATTGGTTAGTATAGGCTCTCGACTGCATACCCGTCCTCTGTAAGACCGAGTAGGAACGCCCGGTTATTACGTAGGCTGCCTGGACTCAGCAGGAGCGCTACAGAGACGAAGAAAACGTCGGCCATCCCTGAAGAGCTGTCCGTGTGCAGACCCGACGAGTCCTGGCCCACGGGCCCGCGTCTAATTACTAAGCACGAGTCGGTATCGACCCGTAGCCGCCACACAGCGACGTCAGCTACAGGAGCGCCGACATATCAGCCAGACCAGCTGCAGAAGGGTGGGGAGGAGTTAAGCGAAAGTGGTCGCCGTCCCCGAGGGAACTGCAACAAGCGTCATTGCGTGGGACGAAGAGAAAACGAAGGGGTGTGGGCGGCTGGGTCGTACGCGTGTCGCGTGAAAACCCCCTTCTCCTCCTTCGGCTCGATACTTGGAAATTTCTGTTGCTTCTCGGCTCGCAAAAGCACCGACGGTGCGGAAGCGAGATTGGATGCACGTCGGTCCGTCTTGCGCAGCGCCCGTATCGCTTACGTATACACCACCGTCCCTACGTATTTGCGTTCGCGTCCCGAACTCCCCGTTCGGTCCTTGGCTCAGTCGTACTACACCCCGAAGGGCCTTCTATCACATTACCTATGATACGGGCGCCTACATGCACCTGATGCTGAAAATCTGGTGGCTTTCGCGTTCTACCGCAAGAAAGCTAGACCTGTTCCGAGTGGGGTTGTCGCGGCGAGAGTGTATGACATCGATCGGGATAAATCTCTTGGTATTAGTTTATATACGGGATTCTATTTTCCCCCGCCGCAACGGCCTGGCAGATGAGACGTTGCTTCGCTCAGCTCGAGGACTCGAGTTAGATTTTAGGCGGGAGTGTCCATAGTATACTATGGGGGCGAAATGAGACAATGCTGGTGTTCTTATGTCTTGTTTCGGGTTACAGGGGCCACGAGTCACGACACTGCCACGCAACTTTCGTGCTTTTCAGCGAAAACTAGAAGTAGGCGGGTCTAATATACTCACGCAGCTATGAAAAGTGGGTCGTAAAAATATTTAATTCAAAAACACGCCGAAGAAGTCGTCGGCTGTAAACCCTGCCCACAGCCGGCAATTGCCATTTTGCCATGACGCCTGTGACGTCACGTGCCGCAAGGAGTGGTGCCGCCATCTTCTACAATTGCAGACGCTACAAATCGGCCCATTTCGGTGCTAAAGCAGAAAAAAGCTCAAATATCTGCATTTCACGCGCAACTGACTACGGAAAAATTTCGTTTGCCAGAATGTAGACGCTGACGCAGCCAACCACTTGTTAAGTCACGACTTGCGAATGCAACAGTGTGGCCCTACTCTCAGGCTACTGGCATGCTTGTAAAATATTTATTTGTAAATTAGGTGTGGGACTAAATGCCGTAAAATTTCGCCAACTTATTTGTGAATGCATAAGAATTAGCCCATGTAGCTACGATTAGGATTGAAAAGTATATAATATATTCTGCTTTGTTTTTACACTGATTAATAAATTCTCCAAACATGCAAATGCCTATGGTAAAGTACAGCAAAACATAAATACGGCATATAATAGTCACACTCACCAGTTCCTTGGCGAGTACAGCTGGTTCGAACTCGTGGCGACCAGAGTCGTCGTGCTGTCGTTGCTATATGGGTCAGAATTTTCGGTTTCGGTTCCCAATGCACAAATTGCACCAGTGAGCAGAGAGGGCGAGGAGCCGAGCACAGCGGGTGTTGGTTGCATGCCAGGGGTTGAGCGGGTTGCAGCGTTCACACCAGCAGGGGTCGTTGCGATGGCGTGCCAAACGCGAGATGGATGCGAAAAACGTGTGGGAAAGGAAGAGGAGAGGGAAGAAAGGAGGAAGGCCGTCGAGGGGGAAAAGGCCACACGAGTAAAGGAAGGTTGGCAGACAAAATTAAGAGAGGGAAGGCAGTTGACATGAAACACGGATCGACAGATTCAGGTTGATAGGATTAGATAGATAGATAGATAGATAGATAGATAGATAGATAGATAGATAGATAGATAGATAGATAGATAGATAGATAGATAGATAGATAGATATAGATAGATAGATAGATAGATAGATAGATAGATAGATAGATAGATAGATAGATAGATAGATAGATAGATAGATAGATAGGTGCAGTGAAAGCATGGGATGTACGTATACAAGGAGCGAAGAGTATTAGTGAAAATATTCGTTAAAGATAAGTACGAACAAGATAGCAGGGTAGAGGTGAGAATTTGAAGAAGCAGATCAAGTGAATCAAATGACAGACGAGAAAATGAATGCAGATATGTATGAACACATCGAATTAGGGTGAATGGTAAAGGTGGAGGTGGTAACAAGGCGTAAGGTTTGACGTTTGCATAGCAGGAACATAAGGGGAAGAAAAACCGTCTCACGCAGATGAGTCAATTCGAGTAGCGTCAAGAAGCACGAAGATTAAGCAAGGTAAGAAAGGAGGATGGTTTAATGAGCGCGAAGAATAGGGTACGAAGAAGAGAGGTCGGCAGGCAGCCAAAAAGAAAGATGGCGGAGGAAAAGGAAGTGAGTGAGAGTGGGAGAGGGCAAATCAAAAAGGGGTGGGATAAAAAATAAACAAAAACAATAAAACCAATTAGCATCAATCCAACCAGAATGTAAAAAAAATGAATATAAAAGCGACAGCACTGCACGAAAACGAATACAACATAAACATTCACATCAAGTGCAATGAGCAAGAAATAAAAAGTGCGAGACAACTTGCACTAAAGGGGAATAAATCGTAGCATTAGGGGAAAAATGCAGGCTAATTAGAATACCCCAGCAAAAAAGCACGAGGGCGTTGCTTCCGGGTCAGCGCTTCAAGATAACGCGCCGCGCAAAGCCCAGGCGAGGCACGCACGCAAGCAAAAGAAGACTGCTCCTACCATAATACATCATCCTTGGAAAGGGTCAGCAAGCCCATATAATTAAGGCGTAAGTACTCATTGCGAGCGTTATAAGTGAACAAAAAGATTATGTGCGCCGCGCATAATGAGGCTGTAATGATTTGGTGTACCGTGTACATTATACTATGGAGCACTTGGGCAAACAGGTATATTCCTGCTCAATTTTTCACATCATGAAACACCGTTTTATTTAAGCATCATAATTTATAATAGCAATATTTGAAGATTTATCTGCTAAAACCACAATATGATCATGAGGAGTGCCATGGTTAAGGGCTCCGGAAGTTTTGACCACCTGGTGTTCTTTAGAGTGCTCTCGTATCGCACAGTTCACGGGTGTCAAGCTTTTGACCTCCACCAAAATGAGGCCATGCTACCGGGATCATACCCAACATAGAGTTTCCTAAAATTAACTAGAGGGGACTCTGGCGCTGCGATCGTTCAGCGACCATGCGGGAATGATGGGTAGCACAGACATTTGCCTAGTTTTTGTATTTGCGGGCGGCGAATCGTACTTGTGGCTTTGTTTATTGCTTTGTTTCAGTTTTGTTTTGAAAGAAAGATTCAACCCTTTTTAACTTTGTGACCAGATTTAGAAAGGTAAGTCTAAAACAATAATGTTGTGAAGCGCAAACGCTGAACATTTGCTGAATTATGTTTCGTAAGAAAACAGCTCCAAGCCACACGAACACACAGGAATCCAAAAGCAGTCCAGAAGTACGAAGATCAGACAAATGTGTGTACTGCCCATCATTCCCATGCTCGCTGAAGCGTCATGCGTTGCAGCTCCCATAGACACTAGCGCCAGATTTCCCTCTGGTGTATATTAGGAAACTCTATGATACCCAAGACCATGAGGGCAGCAGCTGAGCGCCGGGACCACTGTACCAGCCAAGCGGAAATTCGATCGCTACAGTCCAACAAGTCCGCCCTTGGTAAGATGGTGCACAGTCAAAACAATCTTTAAAGGGGCCCTACAACACTTCTACAGCGTGGTCAAAAAACGCTGTAGATCGATATTTGAGGTTTTTAAAAACGCACGAGCCAAACGTTATATAGCGCAGCAACGTGTCCTGGTATTCAGAATTATTTCTCCAAGTCAGCTATAGCATTTTACCTCTTCTCTCAACTAATGATGTCACACGGCCAATTGACCAAGCCATACACTCAAACTTCACACCCATCGCCTGATTTGAGCAGTGCGTGCTGTACAGTTAACGCGACCGACGTGAGAGGTCACCACATGTTTAAGCGCGTGCAACGTGAAAAAGTGCTCAAGCTTAAGACTCGCGCGTGACGGAACTCCTATACTGCGTGCCACACCTTTCTTAAATTAGCTTGAAGCACACCCGTTGGGACGAGGAAAGAAAATAAAAGCGTTTACAGGGTGCGACAAATCTCTGTACTTCCGCTAGTACTTGACGGAAACTCAATGTTTTGGCTTCTGTTGATTCGCAAGTCAATCAACTTCTTTAATAAAGCCATTTGATGGTTAATTGAAAAAGTGTTGCATGGCCCCTTGAAGCTCAAAAAGGCTGAAGAATGTTACGTGTGTACATGGAGAACGGGAAAAGTGTCACTAATAGTAATACTCGCGTACAGTTGTCCTCCATGACTGTGCGACAATTTGTGCTTTAATTTTGTGCTAATTAGGCCAGCAAAATGTTACTTCACAAGTATGACGCTTTCGTGAAAGCACGGTATTGTATTTTAAGCTAATCGGCATGGACTAGCATAACCACGCCAAAAATCTATAAAAAACAGGCATTGGCTGTAGCATAGCTACAATTTTTTTCTGTTTTTTTTAGGGGGGGGGGGGGGCGGGTTATTGTACTCTCCTTGCAATGCTTGGCCTCGGTGGAGCAGTTCAAGTTTTTACAAGGCTGCACAGAGCAATTCTGTAAACCAGTCATCTGTTCTGTGCGATAATCTGCACTTTGCCCAGTTATTTGCTCTGTTCACGCCGCCAGCAGTTTCACAGCACGATTTTCTCGGATTTCCCCATTCTTCAGCGTCTCCTGCCAGTCCATCGTTTCCATCAACCTACAGTCCGTGATTCATACAGGTCCCCTCTGGAGCTCTCCCGCGGTGCAGCTACCGAAACACACCTCCACCCGACTACATCTGAATTCTGCTTTAGTGATGTGCCCAAGTTCGCGAAGCCAGACGTTGAAGACGAAATCGGCCCCGGTCCTAGCGGGTGATTTGCGTTCCCGCTTTCCAAGACAGCCTCGGCGTGGTTTTCAAGGGCGTCTGAGAGATCGCAGACGGCGGCCAACCGCGCAATATGCATGCACATACTCAAACAGCACGCAGGCTGACGCGATAGCGAAAGTGCTCGGAAACATACGCACGCTAGCATACACGCACGCACATACACGCATTTACACAAACACAGGTATACACACACGCGCACGCCATACGCACGCCCCTGCGAGTTATCTCACAAGCCCAGAGACGAACCTCACCGCTGCGTTGCGTCACTACAGGTACACTATGTGCACTACATAAGGTAAAGCGCAGTCAGGTAATGACATGCAGAAGCTTAGAGCATTTCGTGCTCACAGGTGTATGAAGAAACGCGTTGCAGGTACGGATCGAAACTTCCACGACGGTGTACGTACGCGAACTTATAGCATGCATAATCTGCGGTTAGATTTGGGCAAGTGGATGGCGCAACACAAGTTTGATTGATATATGGCTACGTAGTAACAGCAGAAAGAAGTTAGAGGAACACCGTTCTTTTTCTTAGCATTTTTTGTTATACGGACTTATCCCAAGTCCCTCGAGTACGAATGCATTACGAGAGCGAGTAGTTCTCGCGTTTCTTCGCTCACTTTGCTGATGTGTGTGGTGATTAGGGCCAGTGTTAAAGCTTTATGACTCGTCCATAAAACGTTACTTATGTAGTGAGTATCGTTACGTCGAGTTGAAGAGTTTCGCGAGAAAATAAATACGTTTTAGAAATCACAAGTGTATGTTGTTTTCAGAAAACTACTTTCAAGCCAGGAAAAAGCATCCCGTAAGATTATACACAAGGAAATTCAAAATGCATGCAAATATTCACAAGGATGTTGCGGACAGGATTCGATCACCGCCTCACAATAGCATCGCCGCGCTTTCATTGTGGCGTATGTGATGTGCGTAAGCTGTCTTTAGTACAGAGAAAAATTGAACAGCCGAATTCGTTTTAATTTTTGACGTTCGCGTTTGTAAGGGTTGGAAAAAATTCAATGGGTGAACCTTCGGGGAATCATTAACTCCCGTACCCCAATCGATAATGCAGACTTCATAACACGTGTGTACAGTATGTACAATTTTGTTTATTAATCACAATGGGCATATGGTGTTGAAATGTACATATGCATATTCGTATGGATATCCGTGTGTACATCCATATTCATATCTATGCGAATTTGGATGCCCACGTGGATGCGGGTATGCATATGATATCCATATGCATATCCATATGACTGCTCATATGGATATAAATATCCACACGGATATGAATATCCACAGCATCTCACGCCGACGGACACGGGACATGGCTCGACCCTAAGATGCTTGGTTCCTGAAAAAGAACAAAGCCCTTTATGCATTCGTATCAGCCGGCTAGACAGCGGAATCTATGTTCTTGGCAGTCGATGTGTTGACCCTAACAGAGGCATAGAGAGAGAAATTTTTTTTGTTGTTCAACAACTTTGTTATGTTCATGCGTATGTTTTATGCGTTCGTGTACATCATCGTCATAAGCCCGACTACGCGCACTGCAAGACAAAAGCCTCTCCCATGCTCCGTCACACAACTCGGTCATGTGTTAGCCGCTGCCACTTTATACCCGAAAACTTCCTCATCTCCTCGGCCCACGTAACTTTCTGTCTCCCCTTCATCCGCTTTCTTACTCTTGGAATCCAGTTGGTGATCCTTAATGACCAGTGGTTATCCTGTCTACGCGTTACATGGCCAGCCCATATCCATTTCCCCTTATTGATTTTGACTTTGATGTATTTAACATTCGTTTGCGATTTGATACGCTTCGCTCTTGTCCCTTAGGGTTATGTGCACCTATGATTTTCCTGTCGATTGCTCGTTGCGTCCTCCTCAACCTAAGTTTAACCCTCTTTGTAATCCTCAGAGTTTCTGCTCCGTAGGGAAGTAACGGAAAGGTGCAGTTTACTCTTGAGGATTAGTGACAATCTGCCATTCATGGTTTGAGAATGCTTGCCGAATGTGCTCCACTCCCTTCCTATTCTTCTACTTACTTCAATCTCGCGGTTCGGGTCCGCGGCTACTACCTGTACTAAGCAGACGTACTCCTCTACAACTTAAGGTGCACTGCTACCTATCACGAAGCACTGTTCTCTTCCGAGGCTGCTGTACACTACTTTCGTTTTCTTTAAGACCTACATTTAGGCTCTCCTTGTCTAATTCAGTAATAATGAATAGCAATTCGTCCCCAGAGTTACTCATCAAGGCAAGTCATCAGAAAATTGCAGGTTACTAAGATACTATCCATTAGCTCTTATCGCTAACTCTCCCCAATCTAGGAACCTAAAAACCTCCTGTAACTACGCGGTGAGTAGCGTTGGGGAGATCGTATCCCCTCGTTTTACACCCTTCTTTATTGGTATTCTGTCACTTTCTTTATGTAACAATATGGTAGAAATTGATCCACTGCAGGCTTCTTCCAGGATGTTTATATATGCTTTATCGATGCCCTCATTTCGCAGTGTGCGCATGGCTGCTGGTATCTCTACTGAATCAAATGCCTTCTCGAAAACTATAAAGGCTATGTATAGTGGCTGGGTGTACTCTGAACATTTTTATACCACCTGAAAGACAGTATGAATGTGGTCGATTGTTGAGCATCCTGTACAAAATTCTGCTTGTTTTTTAGTTGAATTGAATTCTAATTTAGTCTTAGTTCTGTTAGCAGTTGCATTTGTAAATAGACAGAAAAATATATCAGAAAGGTAGGGAGGTTTAAGACCTTTTTAAATAGCTTGTATACGACGGAGAGCAGGATAATCGGCCTGTAATTCTTCAAGTCCTTGTCGTCCTCTTTCTTGTGTATTAAGATGATGTTAGCATTCTTCAATGATTCTGGTAACCTCACTTTTAGCAGACACTTTGTAAACAGGGTGGCTAGTTTTTTCAACACAATCTGTCCTCCGTATTTCAGAAAATTTGATGCTACCTGATCCTCACCAGCAGCTTTGCGTTTTTGCATTCCCTCCAAGGCTTTCCTAACTTCTTCTGTCATTGCCGGTGGGTTGTCATCTGGGGTACTCCTAGTTTTTCATTATGGTCGTGGCTGTCACGGCAACTGTACAGATCCCTTTAAAACTCCTCGCGCTCCTTTAACTATCCTATCCACATTGGTAGTTACTTTGCCTTCTTCACCTCTCAGTGCATACATACAGTATGCATACAGTTAGTGTACACACTTGAAAGCAAAACTGAACATTTCTGAGGGAGGGAGTTTGAAACACACAATCTTGCCCCATGGAGCCCCCTTTCCGGGGGCTCCATGGTCAGGAACACTTGGCTACGCTCCTTGCACCTGGAGCCCCCTTCTAACAGATTTCAGAACCTAACGTGGCCTCGCACTACCTCCGGTATCAGGAGCACTTCAAGGCCAAAGATTGCAAGAAACCTTGCAATACCTCATGTATTGCAAGTTTTCTGCATACTACCTGGTTTTGAACAGCCTCCGTGATCGGCTTGTCTTCGAACAAGCGGCGAAGTTATGCGATGACGTCATCATGTCACGCGACGCCGAGTGACGTCACCGTGAATTATCGATGACGCCGCAAAGTTTCACGACATTTGACTTTATTGTGACGTAATCACACGTGATGACTTCTTTTTTGAATCTATCGTGTTGACGCCGCGAACGCCCACGGTCAGTTTTTACGTTCTCCGAGGTATTCAAGACTTTTCTAAGGCTTTAGCGCTAATATAAAAAGTGACTGCAGAGATGCTCTTCATCACAAGTGACTGCGCAGAGCTCTACTGAGAAAGCGCTATCAATTAAGAGACGGAACGCTATAAAGCGGTCACGTAGTGTCAAACAATCGTTACGTTCTCGGCGGCTTTGTTGGCGCGCCTCGTGGGACTGGAAGGTCCAATTACTTTGAAAGATGTTCGCACTCGTTGATCACTCCTCGCTTCGCCTAAGACAAGCAAACAGGCGAGGGAATTTCCCAGTGCCCTGTGCTAAGGAAGGAGCTCGGCAGTACTGTGATCAATGGTACAGGCCGAGA
Organism: Rhipicephalus annulatus; assembly: GCA_013436015.1. Lineage (NCBI taxonomy): Eukaryota > Metazoa > Arthropoda > Arachnida > Ixodida > Ixodidae > Rhipicephalus > Rhipicephalus annulatus. The sequence goes on from WOVY01000786.1 coordinate 325,972, forward strand.
GCGATGGGTTGCGAGTGGCCCCCTTGGGTGCCAGCCACCATTCGTCTTGTTAATACCGTGCACTGCAGCCAAGGAAGCGTGTGAACAGGCCATAACTACCACCGCAAAAAGTAGTACCGAGTTTCGAAGGCTTGTGAATAGTCCACATCTTACGTCCAAACGTGGCCGACGCTCTCCTTGTGTTAGCGCGCCACACGATTTTCTGTAAGTTTTCCGTTTTTATGTCTTCTCACGTATGCACCTATAGGTATTAAAAACAACAAGCTCAGGTGCGATAATGAACGGGAAAAACATGTAATTTGGCGCTTCAGTCCTAAGTATCTCTCTTTGATGCTGTCGTACACGTAAAATTACTTCTAATCGCGAAGTATTTATTATTCTTTTTTTTAAGTTGTGTACGAACCGTACGAGGTGGGACACAAAAAGTGCCGATGTAAAAACCGCACATCAATTACGTTCAACATACAACAAAATCAACGCGATCATGACAGATCCATTTCTGTACAGCCCCACTATCTTATACGTGTGTCAGTTTACGGGCATCGACGTGAGCTTTTCCCGCTCCTTGCTAGAAGGTCAATCTTTGCTAAAAATTAAGATAACTACGGGTGTTGTTTGATGTTTGCATGTACAGGTATTCGTGTTACCTCAAATGAACTTTACTTGTTAGTTTGTTCTCGTCTGTTGTTCCTTCTAGTATTTATTCTACTGTTGTCCAAAGTGTTCCTTCTAGTGCTCCTGTTTTTTTTTGCACAACTTCTTACCATTTAGTATGGTGCACCTACTCGCCTACCTCAAACTCTTCCTGGTCTATGCCTTTTTTTTTCCATAAAAGAAGGAAATCGAAATGCCAACATGGCAACCACTGTGATCTCTACACAGTTGAAAATCGGAAAAAAGATGGTTATGCGCTCTACAAATAATACCCTTACATTTAAACTGTCTATAAAGCGTGTTATGAACAGAAAAGAACCGTCACTGAGTTTGTTTCTCTTCTCTCGTTCAACTTCTGTCCGTAATGCGTTTTAAGTTCACCGAGTACACCAATCTAACTGCAACGACATTATACCATGCTTACTAATTTTGCAAAATGATGTCCGAAAAGTTTACGCAGAACATGCAGCCTTCCCAACATCGCTTGCGAAGGCTCCGAAGCCCTGCACGGTTCTAGAGAGGTGTGCCAAGTACACTCCTTCATCACCCCAGCTTGCACACTTCTCGCAATGTCTCTTTTCTTTCGACCCCCGAACCCGGCCCCGTCACGGCTCCCTATTTCGCTTGAGTGGCGGAATGAGCGTTGTCTAGCACGGGGTCACTCTTCGGGACAGAATTAATCTGATCTGTCCCCAGCCAGATCGTTATTCGTATTCTTCCCTCACTTTAGGCTCCGACCATGATCTTTAATTTCTTTTCTTTTTTCTCTATATCCTGTGTCCAGCTCGTGGCTCAGGGCCGGCGATGTCTGCATGTCCACCGCAAGGCGGTGTCGAAAGGGGTGTCATGCGCCACCTCCCTAACCCCTAGTTCACACTTAAGCATGCGCTTTCTACAGCGAGCGGTATTTGCCTGCCACTGAAACGCCGCGTAGTTCGCACTGGATGAGCCCCGCGCCACCGAATATGCCATCTACCACGAAACGAACGCGGGATAAATGCACTGTCATTCGGTTGCTGTCGCGGCTCGGAAACGTCATTATACGCTATCCGGTGGTCTAGACTTCGATGAGTATCGTACGCAGGAAGCAGTAAGTATCAGTACGGCTTACTTTGCTGGCAAGTCGCGGTCTTGTAATGAAAGGATAGCAGGAAAAACCACCAACGTCAGCGGCGTTGATGGGTTCGTCTTGCTCAGCAAGACCGCAACAAGCTCGGTCACGCCAACGACAAGCTCGGTCACCTCTTTCACAAAATATGGACGTGAAGTAGGCACAGAACGGGTTAAACTCCCGTTGGTTACAACGTTCAGTGAGTAGGGCTTCGCCACCATTTTTCAAAATTTCTTGAATGACGCTCCTATTGGTCCGCGGCAACTGATTCGGCAGCAAACGCCGTAAAACTCGGTCCGAGAGCGATTGGCGCAGATCGGAACGAATTTCGAACCGATTTTCGGACGGGTACCCTTTAGGAAGATCTCGACACCGTCGAATTGTATTCGGCGCCCTTTTGGCGGCCGACATGCTCATTGTGAAAGCCCCTGACACCTTTTCTCACAGACAGCACGAGGACGAGCACTGTATACGAAGAGAAGATCTTGGCGACGAGAAACGAGGCGCGGAAATGAGTTCGTTTTAAAACCACGATTCCCTAAATTTTACGCGTGCTGTCACCCGGCAACGCCGATGGATCGAGTGTCGCAGAACAGAGCTACGCGAGAGGGTGCGATCACACAATAATTTCTCTTCGCATATGCAAGCCAGAAGCGTCACTGCTGGCACTGCAAGCGGTTCTCGGTACGACTTTGTCCGTTCCGCGGTGACACTTATAAGCACCTTTATAAGGTACTTAGCATTAATTTCTTCGAGCCCAATACCTCAGGTTCGACTACTAACACTGGCGCCCACGATCGTTTACGTGGCATAATACGCGAGAGCGGCCGTGTGCGGACGCGTACCATGCCTCTTGGCAAGGGCGTCCAAATCTCTCCAGAAGGGATGGGGGGATCTGCAGGGGGGCTTCCAGCACGGGTCGTCTTTCTTTCCCTGCCGTCACGTGGACGGCAAGTTTGATAATGGCGTGTAACGTAAAAAGTTGGCTCGCGAAGTTCATGGCTATTTCACACAAATATGCGAGATCTGATCGTGCCTTCTAATAAAGCAGTATAACTTTTTGCTAGTAGATAAATGTTCCCGAATTCCTGGAAGATAGAAGTGCACCGATTTCTCTCTCCCGCCTTTGATTAGCAACGTGGAACATGAGGGGTGCGTTTTTCGCGACATCCGCTCAGTTACGTCACCCAGGTTCGAACTGCGCAACCTTCCAATGGGAGTCCATGAATAGAAGGGGCTCCCACCTGTCGTCCTGCAGGACGTTGATGAGCTTGGGGTCCCTGATGGCGTAGCGCGCTGGCCTCCGGCAGGGCGACGTCACAGCGTACAGGGAGGCAATGCCGCCCTCGCTTACGTATCCGCTAGACTCCTCGGTGCTGCAGGCGCGGGGCGCACGCAGAACGTCGCCGTCACTCACGTACCCGGCCGACAGCTCGGCGTAGTCCGCGTGTTGCTGCTGTTGCTGTTGGTGGTGGTATGCCGGGTGGTGCAGGGCCACCGAGGCGGTCGGTCTCTGGGCGCCGTACAGCCGGGCGATGTCCTGGGACGCGGCCAGCATGTTCTTCGCCACACGCTGCACGTCCGCCTGGTCACGCGACAGCGACACAAGAGGAAATCGGGCGGAGCTCGGAAAGAAGAAGTACTGTGATGCTCGGCGTAACTCATTTCGCTCCCCTTCACTACTCCCGCCACGTTGTTATTGAGGAGGTGAGGAACATCCGTAATCTAAGAAGCTTTTTTTTGTTCTTCGAGACAACGGTGACCGAAAGTGCCACCGAATCATCTAACAGACAGTATGATATAGGACAACTTCGTGAAACTATTCCTCACCTTTTAAAGCCAGGCCATGCTATTCGAACTATTGACATTTCCAATACAAGTTGTATACCAGAGGTAAGAATTTCGGCGTCGTCAATACTGTCTTCTTTAATGGGACCTTTTGTTGTTTTCGTTTTTATTTGTTGTTCAGCACCACCCAACAATAGAGAAACCCAGAATACCCCGAACAGGTCTCAGCCTGTCATGCTCTTGCGTGTGTGTGCAATGTAAACAGGAGATTGAAAGCCCTTACGGAGTAGTACTTAGGCAAAGAAAATCACCTGGAGACGCAGACACGCGGGTAGCCTCGCAGCCCGGTGACCGGACAGACCTCGGGAGTAACCGCTGCCGTAAGGCGAGGCCCTTGGCAGAGGCTGCATGGGTGGAATGTTCGCGAGAGCCTCCTCCATCTCCTCTCCTTCTTTCCCGCACGAGGAGTCGACTGAGTTGGCCCTGGGCACAAGCTTAGTCTCGGCGGGCACCGACTTCACTGTAGACTCGACCCCGCCCACCAGACCGCTGTTGGTGCCGGTCGATTCTCCGTTCACGTTAACCTGAACCTGGTCGGCCCCTCCACCAGCAGACACTATCTGACCGCCAGCATCGCCCTGTAGCAGGACGCTGTTCTCCGGATGGCGGCCCTGTTTTGCCTGCACACCGTTGACGTGAACGTCTTGGTTGCCTTCGCGATTGTCTTGATTCTGCTGGCTCTGATTGGTAGTCGCGGCCATCACCGAAGGTGCCTTGTCCTCCTTAACCGATATCACTGTGGATAGAGAAGATTCCGTTGAAGACGCGGTGACTGAGTCCTTGCTGAACGAATGCTGACTGCTCATTATGGGAGACACCATTGCTATGCTGACGCCCTGGGCTTGCGTCTTCTTGGAACGATCGCTTTTGGGCAGGGTCTCCGTTCGGATCACGCCATTTACGTCACTAGAAGGTGGCGTCATCGTCTGGTCCTGCTGCTTCTTGCAGTCACAGTCGTCCGCAGGAGTCGAGTTCTTGGACGCCTCGTTGACGTTCGCGGCGTCGTGTTTCTTCTGAATCGCGATGTCGTCACCAGCAGGACTGGTAGGAACGCTGCCATTGTGCTTAATCTCGTTCTTGGTCTTCTCAGGCTGACCAAGACCGATGGTAGTCAGGTCTTCCCTGGACTGCTTCGTAGTCCCCTTAACGGCGGCCGTTGGCTTGGGAATGCCACTGCCAAGGCCGTTCGGTTGCGCGGCCGAGTTCAACTCCATCTCTTGATGTTTCTTGCCCTCGTGCGCGTTGGTCCCGTTTGGTACGGGCTTGGAATCCTGCGCTTTAGGGGACGGGTACTTCTCGGATATGACCAGCGAGGAGGCAATTTCGTGGCCGCTGCTGAGGGGTCGCGGGTGCCCGCTAGCGCTGGCGTTGGACCTGCGCGTAGCGGTCCTGTTGAGCGTCTCGCTGGACGGAGAGGACCGCGGAAGGCCGGAACGGGCGGTTTCGGAAGAGCCTGCAACAGACGCGCGCGAGAAACGGTCAATCTTATCGTATCTTATCGTATCTTATTGTATCGTATCTTATCGTAGACTGCAACAACACCACAGAGTGGACCCCGACTTGGTTTTTTACGGGGGCCTCACCGGATGAAAATTGATTGCAAAAATCTTTCAACGCCCGCTTGGCGGGCGCTTCTATCTTTATGACGGTGATGTTATTAAATAACGAAAGAAGCATTATGTGCGAGTATGGGTACACAACGCTCGGCGTGACATGAAATTAAAATTAAACCTCAAGGTTTCGATCCAGTTAATAAAATGCTATATAGAAACTGTCTAGTCGACTGATTCAGCCACAAGACATGCTGACGTTCATGTCATTCTCACATGTATATACATATATTCACGACCTTCCCCGTAACTTGAAACAAATATGCGTTTTTAAGTGGCTAACCACCGCTCAATGAAACCACGGGCATATAGTTTGCTTTCGTGTTTCATTCGTGAGGCAATTTTTTGATCCAGCCTAATAACTTCTTGAACTGTCATGGATCATTTAAAATTTTCATTATTCAGTTTAGGGCCAAGAACGCTTACGTGCCTTAACGAGGGCATTCCAAAACAACCAATTTCATATTTTTTGTGGCAACGTAGGCGCTGCGTGTGGATACTTTTGATGCCCTGTGTATTCGTGATTCAACCTTCCATGGCTAGTTCAAGCACACCAATATTGAACCTCCCCCCCCCCGCACACACACACACATACACACACACACACACACAAAAAGAAAAACACCAGCGGCAATTCAACAGTAACAGCATTGCAAGCATTATACAAAGCGCGGTTTTGCGCCCCCACCTGATAACACTAGCTTTCGTTTTTGGTTTTCTGTACACTTTGCTTTCTCGTGTTTAACGCTTTTTTTATTTCAATTCAAAGCAATAAAATAATTTGCGCAGCACTTTGTGTGGCGCACATATTGATAGATTGATATGTGGGGTTTAACGTCCCAAAACCACCATATGATTATGAGAGACGCCGTAGTGGAGGGCTCCGGAAATTTAGACCACCTGGTATTCTCTAACGTGCGCCCAAATCTGAGCACACGGGCCTACAACATTTCCGCCTCCATCGGAAATGCAGCTGCCGCAGCCGAGATTCGAACCTGCGACCTAGCAGCCGAGTACCTTAGCCACTAGACCACCGCGGCGGGGCGTGCGGTGCACATAGCTGACTTCATTATGATCGTTACGAACAGAAATCCGGCCCCTCGGTCACCTCTTTTTTTTTCTCTTTGACATAAAATACAGGGCTTGTCCGTAGTGTAATAGAACTGGGTTTGGCAAAAAGAGCCGATCGATCAGTTCGGTACATATTGAAAGAAATGTGCGGGGCTCTACTAAGACCTGTGCTAGAGTTTTACCAGCCCTAATGTGAGCCCGGCAGACTTCTTCCTGTTCCCAAAGCTCTAGAGAACAGTAAAAAAACACCGTTTCGGCGGTGTTCGTGCCATCCATACGGGTCATCACAGAGCCTCTGAAAGGCGTCGCAGCAACTGGTCTTCACGGAGCGTTTGCAGCGTGAGAATCGCTTTGAAAGCGATATATCGACGGCGAAGGAAACTATTTTGAAAAACATTTCGTAATATGACCGATAGCGTCAATAAATCATCTCGATATGCTACGACCCAACAAAGTCATGAGCTATAACTGATTCCGTTTGTAGACCCCCACAATAGGTGTAAATATTCATTCTTTCCACGAACTATAATTGACTGGAACAAACTGACTAACGCCGAAGTTTCTTGCAGCCGTATTTAACTTCGTATTCTTAAAGTCTCTACAAGATTGCATGAATTTATAGACATATGCTCTGCTTTTCATTGGTTTTCTGCTGCGGAATGTTAATTATTTTATGTATTTTGTGAATTGTTTTTGTTGTTTTATATGTGGCTGTCTTCACTTGTTTGTTTTTTTTCAACTTCGTATTCTTAAAGTCTCTACAAGATTTCATGAATTTATAGACATATGCTCTGCTTTTCGTTGGTTTTCTGCTGCGGAATGTTAATTAATTTTATGTATTTTGTGAATTGTTTTTGTTGTTTTATATGTGGCTGTCTTCTCTTGTTTGTTTTTATGCTCGTGTTACATCGTAACTCCAGTCGGCGAAAATACCTGAAACGAATCCCAGTAACTAAAAACAAATCAATGAATAATTTCGACCACACCAGTTTGATTGCTTCACGGACAGGCTTTGTATAGGAGGATGCACACTTGACTAGAACGCCCAGCCGGCTGCTCCCGCTGCTTTTTTCTGCAGAAATAGGTAGATCGACGCCATAATCACACCAAACGTTGTCATACAGTGCGCTGGGCCCTTATTCCACAATTTAAGCGTGAACGGACGCTTGTAGCTAACGTGAGGTAGCAGCCACGGTCAACAATAGGGTCGACAGCCATGCACTCCGCTGCTCTAGACAAGTGTGATCCCACCTGTACGTGTGATTTTTGTATATGCATGTCTTTTCCAACCTGCATGCGATGTGGACAACTTGGCGAGCGACGACCCAGGCTGCTGCTGTTTTCCGGCTGTCCTGGAGAAAGTCTTCTTGGCCAGACCCTTGGCAGCCGACGAGGTCTTGGAGTGACCGCCGGACCCGTGGTCAGGTGCGACCTCGTTCCCCGGTGCGGCACCCGAGGGACCGTGTGACGTCGAACCCCCGTTGCAGACTACGGCGGAGTCGGATGTCTTGGCTTGGCCTGCTGCCTCCGAGCTCGAAGCCGAGCCGTTGGGTGAGCCAGCGTCGCCGCATAGGCTGACGGACGAGTCGCTCCGTTCGCTGCGCGCCGAGCTGAAGCCGCCGCCGCTGTTCGGGCGCTTGGGAACTGCGAAACAAGTAGACGCGTATATGAGCACGAGTTATATGGAAATAAACAAGCAGACAAACAAACAAACAAAACAACAAATAAACAAATAAAACAATTTACTGGAGCTTCTTTGAAGCTGAATGTTCCCATACAACTGCACTTGCGCTCACATGTTAATTTTCAATCACTGAACACTGTGTCCAGTTTACATGACATGACTTTATTACAAGTTTGTCGTTTGCATACATAGGTAATTCGCACTGCTTTGAATTTTCTGCGGAAAGAAACAGCTGGCGCCATATAAAGGCATCAGAATGTCATAAACAACATATATAGAAAATGAGGACAATAATGGGAGTAAGCAAAACTCAAGCACTGATTCGAAACCTGATGAAGACGACATCATTGCTACAACAATGAACGGGCATCGCCCAGCATTATGCAGCGAGTGACAAAAGTGTGCCATCATTTAAACAACCACAGGCAGAGGTGCTGGCTATTTGCAGGTAAATACGGTCGTTGAATTCTGTCAGAAACTGAGCATGCTGCGGGACCTAGCGTGAGTGCATGCAGCGCAGCAAGGCTTTGTGTTAACGTGATACCGTTAAAAAGCTCGTTTCGCAGAAATTCCGGCGTCGGCGTCGGTGCCAGCATCGTTGGTTGTGACGGAATAATCGAGAACGATGTAGATACAGTAACTGATAAAAAAAGCCCCAACTTTGCCGCAAAGGCGTAGTGAGCACGACATCAACAAATTGGAAGGTCACGCAAAGAATAGAAAGCTGAACGAAACGCGTATTTAACGCACAAATGACCCACGAAACGGACTCACCGGGTACATATGAACGCGAATAAGCATCTCAGTTGTTCGCTGCGTCCCTGTGCTATGAGTGCAGTGACCATTGTGTGCCCGGCAACTACAACAGAATCGTTTCGGGGAAAGCCCAAAGCATACGATTGTCCCCACCGCGAGATAAGCGAGCACTCTCGCGAGAGCGTCCCCTCCCCGCGGGGCAAAGTACGCGTGGGAGATGAGAGCGCGTGCCACCGCGTCATGATAATCTGGCGAAGCTGGGGAGCCTACATGACCACCTAATTGGGCCATCTCGCTGGTTATGCTGAAAACACAATAGCAGTTCCCCCGAGATGCCTATCGCCAGTGGGAAGTGGGAGATATAAATAGCTTGTCGTTCAAACGTTGAAGGAGGTGCTCCTTTGTGGCTCAGTAGCGACGATTCTAGTCATCTGGCTCCACCAACCTGTATAGGTGGCGCCTCTCAGTCGAGCTTCGAAAAGCCAGAGAGAACAATTTTTCAAAAGGTATCCCACAGATGTAAACCTGGTTCCTCACCTAACTAGATGGTAAACACGTAAGAAGAAAGCTCCGCTGTGTTCTTGTTACCTGTGGTTGCGGTTATACATATATGCATGTCTGCAGCGAATGTTACTATAGTGCTCCTAACAGATTTCAATGTGAACATATTTGACAGAGACCTGTCAGGTTTGGGGAAAATTAATACGAATCAAATAAACTCTCCAGCTACTTTTTAGTCGAAAGTATCTCATGTTAAAATTAAGAACTATAAACTGACCCGACGTTCCGGGTGTGATATGTGACATTTTGGGCAGCCAACTTTACATCACTACCAGTATTTTTCCTTACTTTTAGACCTAAAAACCGATCAACCGATTTATTTATTTGTTGATATTTGAGGTTTAACGTCCCGAAACCACCATTAGATTATCAGAAACGCTGCAGGGGAGGGCTCCCGAAATTTCGACTACCTCAGGGTTTCTTTAACGTGCACCCATACCTGGAAATCGCGTCTTCGATGAAGCAAGGAAGCCTTTCTGACAGCTCATTTTACTACTCCTTGAATGATTTGCATTACAAAAAAATAACAGATAAACAACACCCTCAACATAACCATTTTTTTCTTATATATGTTTTACTGCGACAGCAATTCAAATTTCAGAAGAGAAGCTTATTCAAGCTCACTAGAGCTTTTCATTCTGCTGTGCTATACGCTCCTATGTTTTTTTCCGCAAGCTGTGCCCACCAGCTATGCTGCTGAGTTTTGATACCCTGAGAAACACACTGAAGCTCACAAAAGCTTTTAATTTCGTTGTACTAAGCTCTTAAAAGTGCATGGTAGATGAATTTCATTTGTTTATTCATAGCTAGTTATTTATTTATTGTTACCAAATTGCTGTAGAACTGTAGCTACTGCTGCATAAACATACTTTGCTTCTCACAACACTGAAACCCGGCGGCCTATACATTGGGTCAACGTATTTCACTTCTAGGTCTCCTGTAGCTAAATGTGCGTCCCACGCCCCTGTCAAGAGATTTCTCATTAAGTGCCGCTAGCATCGCATCCCATCGGTGCGCGTGCAAGAACGTACGAACACGCTATCGGTAAGGATAGAAATGCGCGCTCCTGGACGCACACCGATCCACGGAGTCAGCCGCCAATGACCATCCAAACGGAAAAGGCCGCGCCGGACATACATGCGGCGACAAGCGTCACGACAGATCTCATTAGCGAGACGCTGACCCCACAGATCCGCTAGCGTCGCCAGGGCAAGCAGAAAAACGAGCACCAGCAGTGTGTGTTTTTTCAGAGGAATGTTTGCCGCCCGATTAGCAAGCCCCACAGAAGGACCTCATCAATATTCCGGTGGTTCCCAGCGCCCGACGTTCCGGTGTGACGGCGTTGCAAAGAACAAAAGGAAGTTGGCTATGCAAGCAGCACGGGCTACGGGAACCATGTCCCAAAAATGGTGAGTGCCGCGTCCTCCGCTCCCAACCCTATACCCGTCTACGGGGACTCCACGACGATCGGCTGTAGTACGCAAGAAAGTGGACGTGGAAAGAAACCCCGCCTCACGCTGAAGCGGGTGCCAGATTCTGTTGAGCACGATGTTAGCAATTCAGCTTTTGCACACTACGGTGGCTGGCCGCATTGGTGTCGTCTGTACGGACACTGCTCCACATCGGGCCGAACTATCAATGCAATTTTCTGTGCGTGACAGCACGCAATAATAAAGACAAGGTCGAAGAGACGACTGTTTCTTGCTGTAGTATGCGTTTCCAGCGTGACTTATGCCGCTGCAGGCAACTCATTCGCAAAGTAAAGGGGGGGGGGACAATTATTTCTTTGAGTTTGTAAGATGCACGCTTAACTCAATGGACTGGCTCAGGCCTTATGCTATAATGTCATCTTTTATCCCCCTTACCCCCTTCCCCGGTACAGGGTAGCCAGCCGGTCTGAGAACTGGCTAACCTCCCTGTCCTTCCTCAGTTATTCCTCCTCCTCCTCCACCAATGCGGCTCCTCACTACAGTGCGGAGAGAAAACCACTGCTAGCTCGCATAGACCACAGCCTGATGACGTCAGAAACTATTCTGCAATGTCGTCTTGAGAGGTCATTGCGCGGAAAAGATGACTCATTCAAGTCATCAGACTTGTATCGGCGATCATAGATTGAGGGGGCGCGGCATTCCGCCCCTGGCTACTGGTGACGGGAGATATCTTGATGTAGAACTTCCCATGAAAACGTTTAAGGGAAAAGGCCACACCTCTGATCAATGAATAATGCGGTGCTTCATGGGCGCTTGTACGGAGAAGTATCTGTGAACAGACTTTAATATATGCGTAAGCTCTTATAAGATAGTAATGCTCAAGATGAGTAGTTAGGACCATTGGTAGGCGACAGAAAAGCGCAGCTCATATAGATTCACTGAAGAAGTATGTATTGCGCTTAAGTCTCGCTCACACTCCGACTCCGATTTTTTTTTTTTTCAACAAGGCTTAGTCGGACCCACAGCACGATCACAGTCTGAGTTAGTCTGAGGGAGTCTACTCAAGAGCGAGTTTGCCGACCTGTGGGATAGCATGAAAGCATTCATTATATGCAAGCTCCCAAGAACAAGTTCCAGGAAGGCCAACGCATCTACCGAGGGTGCAGCAGCCAGCTTTGCACGTTATAACCATGGCGCTGAGTTTGGACATTCTTATATGGTCTATGATAAACTGTAGTTCGACTCTGCTTTGTCTACGCCAAGGAAAGACCTAGCACGAGTCAGAAAGACGACGTCAAACCCCTAAGATGAGCCAGATTTTTCACTTCTTAGATTTCACACGGCTAGTGTAGACATCTCCAGTTTTTGAAGATACAGGTTGCCGGTATCGGCACTGAATACGAACTTTGCCATCCAGGGCTATTCTATTCATAGAGCAGGCAACGCAGAAGTGCGCGCCGTTCGGTAGCAGCTCAAACGAAAATAACTTAATAGAAGTCCCTTTTACGAGCCTGGGCCCACCTTTGCTCTTGTCTTGCGACTTGTCCTTGGAGTTGAAGAACTTGAACTTGTCAAGCATAGAGTTGTTGTTGGTGGTGCCGTTGCCCGCGTGGTGAATGGCGGTGTTGTTGTGGTTGGCGACTCCGTTGTGGTGGGCGGAGGAGGAGGCGATGTGCGACGAGCCCTTGGGGATCAGGTGGCCGTTGCCCGGTCCGTTGGACTGGGCCGGCGGTGGCTGGCGTACCGGAACGCCAGCGTTTTTCACCGGAAGGTGCGAGATGGACGAAGAGGATGCAGTAGAGGAGGGCCTGTGAGGATGGCGCATATTTGAATTCGATTCAATGTTTATTTTACTTTGAAAAAAAAAACAAAGAATCTGCTTAGTGCAATGAGCAGCTTGACGACGTGAAATCGTGTGGCTTCCCAAGACTACTGAACACCGCCGATTGATACACGTGGGATCCCGTTGTGAAATATTAAACGCCGTGGGAAGGCACGAGGTTTTTACTGCTACACTCTAACTTTTCCAGTGTTCAAATAAGCCTCTGTTGTATAAAACCGGGGGTCGTTTTTCGTAGCTAGCTTTTTACATCAGATATGATTTTTTTCGCCTATTTCTCTTTCAGTTACCGCAAGAGGCCACTTTGGTAAACGAGAGATGACGCTACGTGCAGATGTCCCGAAATCCTGGTCATAGTAACAACGCCATGTGATATAGATGTTTAAATAGTCTGGACATAGGCATGGTGAAACATATCTGGTGAATAAAAGGCTAGCCCACCTTTCCATATTATTGCAGTTCATCGGCATACGTTATATGCACAAACACGCCATGCGTTCGCATTCAATGTTGATCATTGATTGATATGTGGGGTTTAACGTCCCGAAACCACCATATGAATATGAGAGACGTCGTAGTGGAAGGATCTGGAAATTTCGACACACCTGGGGTTCTTTAACGTGCACCCAAATCTGAGCACACGGGCCTACAACATTTCCGCCTCCATCAGAAATTCAGCCGCCGCAGCCGGGATTCTATCCCGCAACCTGCGGGTCAGCAACCGAGTACCTTAGCCACTAGACCACCACGGCGGGGCATTCAATGTTCGTAAGGAGATGAAAGCACCTGTGTAGGTTTTCGTTTATCATCAGTAGGTACTTTCTGATGTCGACTTTTATCTTTCTCTGATGTTACGTTCCACATCAGAGCATCATGTATTAAATCTTTTGTTGATGACTGACCGAATAAGCGTGATAACTGAGTAACTAAACACTACGTGAAGTAAATCTAAGTAATCCGTGTTTACTCGTTTGTCGTATGGCTGTATACCAGCTCTTACTCTAAGTTTGCGAGTAACTATGTTAGAACAACTAGAACAATAAGCAATTCCTCCAAGTACTTATGTTGTTGGCAATCATTACTTTCCATTGGCACACCACCTTCGATGATTACATGATGATATAACGTACAAGAACTGTTGGGAAAGATAGAAGTTCATCATAAAATTTTCACTACACGCGCTCATGCTGAAACATTCCTGTTTCTCTCGTTCTTCATTTTTTCATCTTAGAATGTCTTCCTGAGAGGATATCAGGGTTAATTAAAGGTGACGAAAGCATCCCTGAAATTCTAGGAGACCACAACATTGCACCGGCGGGCTATACACTAATGGCGATGCTATGAAACGGGGAGTGTTACATTGCGAGTGTGTGCTCCACCTCTTCCCTGTTCTCTATGCTCCAAACTTTCAAACCCCCTCATACTTTCAACCAGTGTCGGGTGGCATACCAGCTTTCCCATACGATACAACCTAAGTGCGCAGAGGCACCATCCACACGACGGTCGATTCGCGACGCAGTAAGCTTTTTTAGTAAAGTGATTTGACGGTATACTTCAAAAAGTGTTGCAGGGCCACTCAAGTTTGCTCGTACGAATATTTATGCTGCAAGTGTTCGCCACGAATCACCAATCTACGCACTAACTTTATGTATAGCACCACTTGCACCACTCACCTTGACCTGTCGCTGTTTGCGGTGCGGTCTCTTGTGACGACCGCCGACTTGGGTTGCGGTATGAAGGAGCCTGTGTGCGGAGAGCCCGACCGCGAACTGTTGCAGCTGGTCGAGGTCTTGGGGGCCGCGATGCCCGAAGGACCTGGCGAATGAAAGAAAGCAAGGACGGGATAGTTGAGCGTCATGGATCGCATTCCACAACTCTTTGTTTCGTTGCAGTGCTCTTAAAGATGTTCTCAAGCGATTAGCTCGGAAACAATAGCAACAACAGGGGATACACATTTCCATGCGAAGAAATGGGACGCAGAGTGGAAGCCGATAAAACGAGGCCCAATATATGCGCTTATATTCGAGAACTAAGAGCATAAACATAATGGAGGTCTCGTCATACAATACAGTTATTTTTTCAGCTTCATTTGAATCATGGCGTATGGTTATTCCTTTTCGATGCAAATATGAACAAAGGCTACAGGAGTGTACCACGAGAATGGACACTTCAGTTAAGATGCTCAATTGATTCGTGAGGTCGATGACATGATGGTTCATGTGATTATATGCGATGAACATCGATATTGCACACTCAGAAACAGAAGTGTAATGCAGCGTCCTCTACCAATCTTCTAGTCGTCGTAAGTTTCACGTGCTCTTGAATACATCGCAAAAACACCGTATTAGATGTTAAAGTTCATTTCAACGGAAATTCTATTGCTGCTGTGACAACGCTGGCAGTGGTGTGGGCTATACAATGGAACGAAAGTCGTGTAAGTGAGACTGCCATGCTTGAAATTGATTTATTTTAAAATCTGAAATGGGAAGAGAACATGACCAAACTATTAGCGATCAAGTGAACAAGCAAGCACAGAGTATCGACGACAACTAATGACTATATGTAGAAATTATGAAAAAAAAGAGATGCACCTTCACACACAGAATAACTGTTTATTTTGCCGACGTTTCGACGGACGGACAAGGGCCCCCCTTTTTTTTTTCGAGGCGTGTACATATCGTGCACGCCTTGAACACACACACACACACACACACACACACACACACACACACACACACACACACACGCACGCACGCACACACACATATATATATATATATATATATATATATATATATATATATATATATATATATATATATATATATATATATATATATATATATAATACAGAGAGAGAGAATGGAGAATGGATAGCACACTCCATAGGTCCGTTCTGCAGTATTTCCATGAGACAGGGCTACGTGCTGCTGATGCTTAATTTCATTGGCATACCCTATGCTGCTTGGCAGATTCACCGTAAAAAAGAAAGTAGGTCAGCAGATAGCTCGCACTTTACCCACAATGCGGGACGCACGCAAGAGACCTTGGATCCGTTTTCGCATTGGAGACGAGGAAGGAGAGGCAGGCGAATGCGTGATGAAAGTCAGATGGAGAAGGAGACCACGAAAGGGGAAGCCACAGGAAGCACCACGCGTGTTAATTGTGCGAAATACGGTGGAGTCTACCGAAGAGCATTTAGACGCGCGTCGTGCAGAGAACGTGTCCGAGATGATCACAGCGCAAAAGATATCGCGTTTGAAAGAAACAAAAAGATGACATGATGTTGATGAGCACTTAACCGTTTTTCTTTTTTTAGGATAGCCAAGGATACACAAAACATACATACCTCATACTGTAGTAAAACTAAATGCGCACACACGCAAGCCGTGCTTGCGTGTGTGCGCATTTTTTCTTCAGGTATATTTCCTTCGTTCCACTTTTCTTTTTCTTCTTCAGCTTTCTATCTCCCTTACACCTTCCCCAGTGTAAGGTAGAAAACCGGAAATTTTCTTTTGGTCAACCTACCAGCCTTTCCCTTAACATTACTCTTTCTCTTTTGTTACCGAAATGTACTGCTTATAACTGCTTCTCCCTTTGACACCTTAGTCTTTGATTGCTTGAATAGCGGACACTGGGCTTTCCGCTTTTCGCTGTCATGTTCACGGGGGATAGGCGAAATGTTTGTCAAGCTTCTTTCTAACAGATTTTTGTCTCACATGCCTAAAAGAGGTATGTAAACACGCTTGTTGGAAATCTACTGAACTAAACTAAGCGAAGCTAATATAGTCTTTATCGCCACTAAGGAGCAAACCATTTTGATTCTCCGAAACGGCAACTTAATTGTAAATATTTGAATAAAAATTATATGCCTAAGGGCAGACTTTCGAAAATAGAAGTAATTTATCTACGGAGGCTGAAAAAAAAAAGACTAACGACCCATTTGCAGAACAGGCATGTTGGTGTGTGCTTTTGCTAACATGTAGTATTCAGTAATATCGTGACCTTCCTTGAACACGATTGAGGAACCGGTATCTTATAGGCCTGATCGATACAGTGCCAAATGATAACTAATGCATATATATGCATCAACATCCTATTCTATAATAACAGAACGATTTAACGCCCCAAAGCCATGATGTGATTATGGTAGACGCCCTAATGGAGGAATCCGGAAGTATAGTCCACCTGAGATTCCTTGACGTGCCCCTAAGTGTATGCACACTGGCATCCAGCATGTCACCTCCATCGAAATGCAAAGCCCGAGGCAGGGATTCAATCCCACGACTTTCGTATCAGCAATCTTGCACCATAACTACCAGGCCACTGCGGTGGGTAGCCTGTTATTTCACTTCAATAAAACGAAATAGCAAATGCCGATGAAAGGCAAAACAACTCATGGGAATACTAAAGGAAATATGAAGACATTAAAAAAGGTGTAAAACTACAAACAGTGCTCAAGACCACAGCTGCACACTTTGCGTCAGGCCGAGGACCTAACACTTAGTTTCCATTAAGTACAGTTCTTTTAATATTTATAACGAAAAGGCGATGATCATTTATTGTATACGCACAATATTAAATCATAGCGTATGTACAACGAAAGAGTCGTTGGAAATTTAATTTTCCGAGAGGCACTGCGTAAATGCGCTACACACCAACCGAACATCAGGTGAAGTGCTTCGAATGTAGCTTGAGTACATACGAACATCACATCTGCCGCGAAAAACAGGGCGCAGCACGTGATTCAAGAACACTATTGGCCTCGAGGATATACCGTGGCGCCACCAACGTGATGACGTCACTCATAAGATGCAGGGTTGTGTTGTCTGCTGGAACACCGCATTTCCTGCGCTTTTGCTGTGGACACCGAGCGTGCCTCTCTTCGTTTTAAAGCTCAGTGCTTAGAGACGCGGTAAGACCTGCAGTAATACGGACAAGCAAACTACGAATTGGTTCCCCGGTGGCATTATCGTGTCTCATTTGCATTGTAACATTGCGACTAAGAACCAGTGCAGCCAATGGGGAAGATGCAAGCAAGGCGAGAGCATCCTGTCTGTGACGTCGAAACGATGGCAGCGCTGACCTCTCTAGTGGAGGCCCTCGCGGCCTATAGGGGCATCGCTCACTAAGCAGCACTAGACGGCACGCGAGCAGAGGCAGATAGGCTTTCCATTTTCTAAGCCATAGCACGCCATTCCTCCTCCCTCTCTCTAACGATGTCCCCGACCTTGTTCGCCGCAACGCGACCACCATGCTACCGAATGAGCAGGTTGAGTCTGTACATACATGGACTTCTACTGAAAAACTGAAGTGTACAGAACGCCGAGGCTATTCCATATTTTTTTTCTAAACTGTGTCTTCTATTGCCTATGTGGAGATCGCAGTTAAGTGGGACCGCTGCGATGCGAGATACAAATCTCAGCAAATAAGGAAAAAAAATAAATGAATGCATCAGAGATGGAACGAATACGGGCAAAGAGAAACCTCGGAATTGACCTACAGTCTCGTCAAAACACGCGACAGTGAATATCGACCCGCTTGATGCAAAAGCCGGGCGCCCCAAGCTATGAGGGACGACGCACAATCACGCTACGGCCTGTAGGCAAAAACGGAGCAAACCTGCAACGGAGGAGCATTAGGTCTCAAGCCCGCTAAAACGGGTCGCACGAACACGCACCCGCGTCTACGCAGCATGTGTGCGTATATAGACGAAAATCTGTCCCTTGGAAGGGCGGGTGGGCAGCTTCAATTGATTCCTAATTACGTGCCCAGACGCGCGCAAGGCCAAACCGATAGTGACACCCCGCGGGCAACGTGCTCGCGTATGCGGCATCACACTAAACGCGGCTTGTAGTACACGTCTAATAATCACCGACGACGAAGCTGATACGCGAAGACCCGAGGCACTTGCGGTTACCCGGATGTATGAGAAAACAGCCAGGCGCACGAGCACACGTCATTTTCGCCCATGCGCTGTGTGTCGCAGGAAAGTGTACAAAACACGGTGTAGAAAAAAAAACGTATACCGCCCCACTCGAACGCGTGCGCTAATTGCTCGAGAGCACTCGAACAAAGCGAGTTCCTACACCGATGGGAGGCGTGCATGTCACGTTTATGCGTTTGTGCATGCACCTATGTACAGTCACCAGCAAGCTTAACTCGGACGCTCAGAGCGTGAACTGGAACATTTGTATCGAACGCCAGTACCGCGCATTGCAACTTTCAGCTCTGTGGCTGAGATGTTAACTATGCGTGCCGGCGTACTATAAAAGCATACAAAAGTAGCATTAAATGCGAAGCATTTCTTAGCGAATTACGGCGACTTTGACTATATCTATCTATCTATCTATCTATCTATCTATCTATCTATCTATCCGCCTACGACTTTTAGCTCTCCTGGCCGTTTCGATAATGGTATCGATACCAAACTTGTCATGAATGTCATGATTTACATTTCATGGTCCTGCAGCTCCTACGGTGGTTTCATTCGCATGGCATGTTCCAAAGCTAATATGGTATAGAATGATTGCATAGTGAACACAAGCGACAGACCCTAACATGAAAATCATGGCATGCGTGTCATGTGACAACATGAGTACATGCCACGCTGATGATGCGTTCGCAGCCGTTTCGCTAGCTTCACATATGCCAAATTTGGTATCACGTGACGCTAATGTGTTACAAAAGTATGTGACTGTGCAAACACAATAATCATGCGATGTATGCCATGTGAGAACATGACTACATACCACAGTCAAGGCGCCAACACATTTAGACTTGACCCGGTGCCCGTGCTTACCGGCGTTTTATTTCGTCGCGTCACGCCGCGTTGACACGCCAAGCGCCTGCCCTCCCATAGACTCGCAGGCACGCGCCGCGCTGCGTTGCTTTGACACATGCGCATTTCAGCGCGTCCGGCGTCCCTCCGTCACAAGAGGAGGGAGACGGATGTTCTAGATAAACACGGAGGAAGGAAAGGTAAGGAGCGGCCCTGACGTCACTCGTTGTGAAGCCGCGATGAAGCCGGAAGTCGGCCATATTGACTAGGCAGATTCTCCTCTCTTGTTTACATATGAATGCGAAGCAGAAGGCGCGACTCCCTCTCCGTCTCGGAAAGCACGTGGGCTGCGCAGCGCGTGTGTCGTGACGATCCGAAACTAATGGAACTGGGCTCATCACTGAGCCAGCGGGACACCTTCAGCGAAATCGCTCCGTCCGAGTATTAACGGGGAGTAACAGCTCGCCGACAACGAAGCAACTACGAGAGAACGCGTGCTAGATGCACTGACAACGGCGAGTGCTTTCACGTCATTAATTCAGCAACTGTACAGACAACACGATCGGTCGTGCGCCTTCTACGGTTGCATTCCGCCACGCGGCCGACGCAGCGTCCTGCCCCTGTGTCCGTGTTCCGCGTGAAACTAACCGGCGTCAGCATTCTGCGACCGTGGTGACTTTGAGCACGGTGCAAGTGACACTTGAACGCGGTTGCTGTTACGTTGAGATTACATGCAATGCTGGTGGATAGTGTACCAAGCGGAACAGAAAAGGTGTTTTAATACGCACATGCAAGTTATTACTGTACACACACAACACGAAACTACGTATGTGCACATGGTCCTCACGGCGCGTCTTGCTGGGCTCAACAGCGTCGTCCGTTGTCACAAGCAGGAGCACTGCTCAACCGTTACTGACCTGCAAGGCGTTCGTCGTCATTGAGCTTCGTCATGGTGCCCAACGCAATTTCGCTGAACACTAACTGCTTCATCCGCGTCATCCGCCGCACGACACATAGATATGCACTTGTTCCACGCACTGTTGAAACCCCGTGATGGACAAAGGGATTAGTAAACGTTGCTATGAGTAATGTAACAGCCAGGAGAACACTGCGTAACCAATAACGCGTCGCAGAGCACAGATATTGCCCGCCGCGGCTCAGAACGAGACCTGGGGAGGCACACATTCCGCCGCCAGCCGCCGCCGCTCACTGCTAGACCAGCTCCACTGCGCAACACGTAACCATAACAACGCCGCCATTGTGCCTACTGAATATGGCCGCCATGATGTCATTTCCGCCACATTTTTTACGCCCTGCGCCGACTGGGCATGCCCTCTCCTTACCTTTTTCCTTCCTCCGTGTAGATAAAGCATCGGCGCGAAAGGCAGCATGTCGCATTTCGCGCCGGTTGCCGTCGGGCCGCTCCGACGGACGCTGGTCGCGCCTGGCGTCAGACTATAGAGTGCTCGCGTTTTGCTAACGTAGCGTCACTGTGCCCAGCGTGCGCGCACGCGCGTAAACGCTACATTGCAGTATATTGGGCCCTTCATTATGCACTCACGACCATTTTGCTAGCTCCGCATTTACCAAATTTGGTGTCACGTGACGTCAATGGATGACGAAATATATGACTGGTGGAAACATGATAATCCTGACACGCGTGCCATGTAAGAACATAACAACTTACCACGTTCATTGCGTGCTCGCGGCCGTTTCGCTAGCTTCACATATACTACATTCGGTATCACGCACCGTGAGTAGATGGCGAATGTAAACGACACATCCGAACATGATAATCATGACACGAAAGTCATGTACGGCGTTATTTACCTCCACCTCGTAACGTTGTGCTGATTTTAAAGAGAAATATCAAAATTTCTCATTTGTGCTTCGCATATCATCCACGCCCATTGTACATGGAGTCTGCCAATTTTTTCCGCACCAACTCTCGGAGCTTCGCCTCAGTTAAACCCGTCCAGGCCACGCTACCGAGCGTTCCTGCTAAGCTGTATGACGACTGTAAGTCGGGTGGAACAGGCCACGCGTTACAGCCGATTACTTGATTGCTAATATATATATATATATATATATATATATATATATATATATATAATCCTATTCTGTAAGACAGAATCCCAGTTTTTTCTACGTAAGATCTTTTTTTCACGTATAAATTCGCAGTATCGATGAATGTTGCACTTGTTCTCGATGGCCGTTATCGATTATTTGTTTCTACGAAGTTCCACGCCCAAGAGAGAAGCAACTAAACTAGGCGGGACAAATTTTACGTATAGGTTAAGGCCACAAAAAAGCTGACACGTGTGCGTTCGTCTAGGTTTCTCAAAAGTTATTCATTTTACGAACCTTGTTGAACCGACACGAAGGCACTCGACTGCGGACCCGCAGGTCACGGAATCAAATACCGGTCGCGGCAGCCGCATTTTTCGTGTAGGTGAAAGCGTCTTAGGTTCATGTGCTTAGATTTAGGTGCACGTTGAAGAACCGCGGGTGGTCGAAACTTCCGGAGCCTTTCTCCGCGACATCTACTATAAATATAGGATTGTTTTGGGTCATTAAATTGCAACAATTATTATTATGTTCATATTACCATTAAATTACTACCGTGCTGCACTTCTCCTGCAGCTTCCCACGTCATAGACATTGAAGATATACAGCTTACGTTAATGAATCACTTCGTTCACATTTCTGTTACACAGAATGCGCCCCACACAGCATGTGAGCTTCGAATGACTTTATTGTCTTCACATTTCGCGATTTCGACGCAAGGACTTGTTTGCCCACCAGCGTTTTACCTGACAAATATACTCCCCCCCCCACACACACACAATCACCGTACGCACACACACACACACCAGACATAACAGGAGAAGAGGCCATGAGTGGGAGCGGAATTTAAGCTGGAGTTTCACCCCCCCCTTAACGAAATTACAAGCAACGTTACGGGCGTGCTATCGCAGTTCCTGCATTCGGTACGGAAGAAGTCCTACGCGCCAGCACATTACACGAGGTTGCTCAAAGCATCCCCTACGCGTGACACACACACATGCATGACACCAACACCCCCGTTGGCGCATGGGGAGGAGCAGCTGTCCAGCTCTAACCTGACCGATCAGCGAGTGCTGATCGACCACGTTCAGCTGGCAGCTGCACTAAATCTGTCCCCATAAATTATTTGTTACCAGAAGCTTTTCTGATCTGTTGTGGACGTCGAAGAGGAATACGTACGTCACGCCATTTCTTTTAAAAAGACAAATACAAAACGCAAGGCTCTCGTGTTTTATTTAGCAAAAATATTTATTGAGGAAGTGTAACTTCATGGGGTGAGATGAAGAATAAAATATTTGGGGAAGCTCGCCCGCTCGATCGTTGCTAAAGCAGATCAATGCAAGGAGCAAGTCATAGGAGCACCCGCTGCAAATATACGATATATAAATTCATCCATAAGAGACTAGCGACCCCTGTCCCCCGAACCCGGAAACATCGCATAACGGATCGTTTCGAAATAGCGAGGTGCCCGCATTTCAAAACCTACTCTCGGCTTCGAACGCAATCGATTGTATCAATAACAAATATAGCGTCCATTGTTCAGGAGAAGTGACACGTTCGCAGGCTGCGAGTCGTTTCAAAACTTTCGGGTTTTGTTGGGATCGTTGTTTGCACACGACGTGCAATGTAGGAAGAAGAAATGGTTGACTTGGCATGTCGGAAACGCACGGCTGTCCGCCGCAGTGATGTAGCGGTTACAGTGCTAGGCTGCTGGCCAGAAGGTTGCGGGTCCCATCCTGGTCGCGCAAGTCGCATTTTGAGGGAGGCGTAGTGACATAGAGGCCCATGTACTTGCGATGTCAGTGCAAGTTGAAGATTGCGAGCCGGTCGAAATTTCCTCATTTTTACACTACAGCGTCCCTTATAATCATATGGTTGTTTCGGCACGTAAAACCCGAGATAATATTATTATAAATGTATAGCTGAAAGCTACAGAGCCACACTGCAATGACAAGGATAAAAAGAGAACCCGGAAAAAATTACAGCATATCCACGGAGTCAATGTTGATGTGAAGCATCCGTCAGTCCGGTCGTGCTTCCGTCCATGCGTCTATCCGTCCGTGCGTTCGCACGTCAATCCGTGCGTTCATCTATACATCCGTCTAGTGAACACTCGAAGTACAGCCACCTGGCATCGTTTCATCATATATATAATATAGAAGTACCACCATCCAGCGGACATTGCAAGTACTAAACGAGGGGTGGTGACCTACTACTACTACTACTACTACTACTACTACTACTACTACTACTACTACTACTACATTCATCGGGGACACACGACCCACGGCTTAAGGAGCTTGGCCCCTAAAAAGCGACGTACCGAGAAGTGCTGACCCATCCAAAAAGAAAGCATTTCTTCTTTAACGGTCATGTTTAAATAAACGCCGTTATACAACACACGTCGCACCGGAATCTGTTTGTTTGTCTCCCCAGCTTGGAAATAGATTGATTTGGAATTAACCCTAATAAACTTTGATACCGTGTTTAGTTTTTCTTCGTTACGCGCACACCTGGATATTCTAGACCACGCGTTCAACAAAAACATATCTTCTCTGAGGCCAGTAGAGTGCTAGCCCGTCGTGTCTTCAATATTTCGTACTTTGAGCTGTATCGTAATACATAAAATATAGTTTTGCCATTATATGTTGAACTCATGACACACTCTTCAGTTTTTTTGTCATGGCTTCTTTTCACTTGTGCACAGAATTTTCACTTCTGCATGTGCACAGAATATTAATGAATTACATTTTGGACAATTTAGCAATTATCTGTTGTGTGTTTTGAGAATTTTCGTATTTTGATATGTTTCTAATTCTGAAACAAAAAAAAACAAAAAAATTCGCTGTCTGCGTTATAACACAAACATTGCCTTTTGACAAAGACACTGCCGGCCTTGCGCACGCGGATGTATTTTGGGGGGGAGGGGGGGGACACGCAAGCGTTTTGAACGTAAACAGCTGCGGCGAACGAACGAAGCTTCCTGCTTAGTGGCATTCGAAGCCCGCTATGTTTATGTATGCAGGGTCTTAATATTCCCTCCCCCGTGAGGCAGCACCAAAGGGTAAACAAACGCCGCACTCTGCTCGAACTAAGACGCGGTGAAACACGGTTGCTGTTGGTATGAAAGCGCACACTGTTTGCCCTTATATGGCGTGCTAGGGAGGAAGGAAGCGAAGACGGAAGGAATAGACCGGAACACAAGGAGGGCAGCCAGTTGTCTGAGCAGCTGGCTACCCACTGCTGAGAAAAAAGGGAAAAGGGGTAACTACAATTATCCTTTTTATATAATTGCATTTACCCTTTGCTCGGGAAAAAGGACAGCTACAGTTGAATTTTAACCCGACAGGACGTCTGCACCATTGGAATGCATTGGAATTAGATAACACGGCACTGTTACCACAGTTGAAGTTTCACGAATATTACGCCTGCATTGGGTCTTCTTTTCTCAAAGCACTTCCGAGGCCTGGCGTGGCTCTTTGGTAGAATAACTGAATGTCGCGTAAAATCCTCGGGGTTCGATTTCAACAGGGAGCTTCATACTTAGTTTTGGTGAACATCGTGTCAACGCTCCCGATGTCAGCTTTTCCTGACGCTGTGGCACTTAAATTGCCAATATCTGTTCTGGCTGTTTCCCGGTAGGTATAAACTATGAATCACCTGCGGCGCATACCGCTGCATGCGGCAGTGTGCGACACCTGCCTGGCGGAAAGGGTTAGACGACGTACGCGTTGGGCAGGTGAAAATGCTTGAGGCTCGCATCCTTAGATTTATGTGCACGTTGAAGAACCCCTGGTGGCCGAAATTTCCAGAGCCCTCCACTACGGCATCTTTCATAATCATATGGTGGTTTTGGGACGTTAAACCGTCACAATTATTATTGATACACGTCGGGACATTTCAATTGTTCGTGTCATGAGGAGCCAGACATACATGTCATATGTTCTTCCACTCCTATACATACAGCAGATAGATAGATAGATAGATAGATAGATAGATAGATAGATAGATAGATAGATAGATAGATAGATAGATAGATAGATAGATAGATAGATAGATAGATAGATAGATAGATAGACAGATAGATAGATAGATAGATAGATAGATAGATAGATAGATAGATAGATAGATAGATAGATAGATAGATAGATAGATAGATAGATAGATAGATAGATAGATAGATAGATAGATAGATAGATAGATAGATAGATAGATAGATAGATAGATAGATAGATAGATAGATAGATAGATATGGTCGAAATGCCTGCAATACGAAAAAGTGCTTCGCACTTAAAATTGAACAAAAGGAGGCAAGCAAGAATGGAGAGAGAGAAAAAGAAAGGGGAAGAATAAAAGCAGAAATAGAAATGGAGGTAAATGAAGAGAAAATATCAAAGCAAAAACAATGAAAGAAAGAAAGATCGGATGAAAGAAATTGAAAACCGAAGAGAAAAAAAAGAAGGATTGCGTGTGGCGGTGAAGACCAGTCTCTACTTTGCGGTGAAGACCGCCCTGTTCGCGTGTATTCTAAACCTACTTAACTACGTACAGCGAGCGGGGCCCATGACGCAGCACGCCGAGTCTGTGACATCATCCAGGCCACCCGATATACCGGTTTCTCCGCCGAGGATAACAGCGTGCGGGCTTCCCTCAGAGTGCTAATTAAAAGCTGTTTTCGCGCCCCACGTTCGCAGCTGCTGTCGTTGTTCTGAAGCCCCGCTGTGTGATTGATGGGTCTAGTCGGTGATCGATTATTGCAGGTCGATTGGTGAGAGCATGAACGAGCCTGCTGCTGCCTTCTATGATATGTCGACGTTTAACCTTAGCACTATGCACACTTTCGGTAAAGCGTCGCGCGTCACCCAAGCACGGCCAGCGACCCTTTGAAGATGCGAAGGGAATTACTCCTACACGCGGCATTCGCACACATGCTGTATTAAATTCAGAGCGAAGGAATGCTGCTCGTATTTGAATGTTGACTCGGTGATAGAGTGCTCGCTTGCCTTCGTTGCATGATTTATGTTCCAATGTGGCAGAAGTAGAACAGAAAATGCGAAGTGAGTAAACGTACAATATGAATGTTACAACGCATTGATATGACAAAAAAGAAAGAGGAAGGAGGGTGACAGATAACCCCAATATCAGTTGAAAAGGTCAATAGTCTCCTGCTTACTCGCAATCATACAAAAAGAGGCATGCAAAAAACCTTCCAAACAAATCTCCGTTATTCATGTAGGAAAACCGGTGTCCGTCTTCAAGAAACATCGCTCAGTGCGCGATGATTGAAAGAATGCAGCGCAACTTTAAACGCACGTTTTATTTTGTGAGGGGCTCAATAAAATTGGGGAGGCGCGACGCATGAAGAGAAGGGTGTTGCAGCTCCAGTAACATGACAGCTATAGGGAGCAGCGAAACACGCAGTATTTTGAAAGAGATCTGTTTTACGGGGCACTAGTGATGCCGAGCCTGAAAACCAGCAATGTAGGGAAGGGTGTTCCCACTTCACTAACGTCGTCGGATATACTTAGCGCTCGATGTTTGCCTTCTTCATATTTAGTGTACCGGTGGCGTGCAGTGAGGTTAATCCTTTTGTGTGTGTGCGTGTGTGTGTGGCGCATACCAGTTTGATGATGCACCGGGACTACATGACACACCGTGACGACATCAGACATTGACAAGCCGAGACTCTAAGGCGATTCGCCCCTGACAGTTTTCTTCGATGACGAGGTATGTTCGGTTCCTCACTCGGCAGGAACAAAAGCAAACAGACGAGAAGATTGTGGCAGGATAGGAGGTCCTAGAGCAAATGTCAGTGACTGTAAACGAAAGGAAGAAAGAAAGAAAGAAATAAATAAATAAAGAAAGAAAGAAAGAAAGAAATAAAGAGAGAGAGAGAGAAAGTAAGAAAGTAACAAAAACCGTGAGTGAATCTCCCGCATCAATGGACTTATTCGCTTGCCCCTTTCTGATTGTTCACTTTCAATACGTCAAGACAAACGAGCAATATGCTGTGCCGATGCACGGCTTCGTAGCTCTATGTACGGCACTCTCCAATCAAACTCGAGGCTCCTTCAAAGCTGTCGTGCGAAGGTAAACAACAGAAGCGCCTGCGTGCTTCGCAGCGAAGCGCACCGCCAGGAACCAAAGACCGCGGATAAGAAAAAAAATAATAAAGCAAGAAGAAGAGACGACTGTCGGCAGAAGCGGCGAGAACGGACGGCCCGTATTCGGCATGTGCCGAGCGGGGCCCCGCACCAGGCAACGGGGTGCTCAAATATTTGGGGAGAAAAACCCCTCTGGTACATGTACGTGCTACGTATACACACTGCCGAGGTGCGGCGACAGAAATGGCAGCAGCCCAGAGGATGACGAAGCCTCCTTGGAATGGCGAGAGAGTGTGTGTGAAGAGAAAGCTTATGCCCAGGAGGCCTGAGAAAAGGCTGCATGGTCCACCATGGGCTGTGTGCGTTCAACGAGGCAGGGAACAGCGGGACACGCTTTGAATTGAGATTTGGCATAGTGCTCGTAGATTCAGAAGTTTTAGATCAAATTTGTCTTGAAGTCGGATCCTCACGTACGACACATACACGAGGCGAACCTTGGGCATCTCGTTTTAAAATTTCTTTCCAGTTTCTGAATAGCGGCGGCGTAAACCAATACAACTATACAATTTGCATCTCATAGTCATATTTAAATATTAAATTGTCACTGCGTTTTACCCTGGTCGCACAAAGTTCAGGTTTGTGGGAAAATTCAGAAAAACAGAAATGAGATCGCTCAGGCATGCAGAGAAGAATGCTGCCATGCGCCTAATTGACATTTCGCGTTCTTTTATGCAGTAGCTGGTAGCATGTGACTACCACCTACGCACCTAATCAAAAAAAGAGTTAAGCAAACTCTTATTCAAGTAAGCAAACAGGCCAGGTGTTTTTGAAATATTATAAAAAAGAAAATATAACAGATTTTATTATTATTATTATATTTTTATAATCATTTAAATATATAAAATAAAAATATAGCATAAAGAAGTTATGGACGGACATCACTGCACTGGAAGCAAATTTTTCTTTGTTCCTGCCTTTTACACACCATAGACCAGTGGCGGATATAGAGGGGGAGCGGTAGGGGCAAGCGCATCCCCCCCCTCAAAAGCCTGTCAGCACCCCCTCCCCCTCTCTTCAGTGCTTCCCGTCCACCTGCTATCACCAATAAGGACAAATGAGTGGAAAACCTTTGAGCATACATGAATAGTATTTATACTATGAGTTTTCGTGCTAGTAAAAAAAAAACATTATTTTCGTGCTAGTAAAAAAACAAAAAAGTGATGACGACGCCCCTGTCATCGGTGTTAATTTAAGCGACCCCCCCCCCCCCCCCCACCTAAAATGAGTGGCTCTATGGATCCGCCTCTTCCATCGACAGAAACGTGTTTAAACAAGCCCGTATCTGATCGCTTCTACAGTCCACTTTGTAGATTTAGCGCCCTGTATATCTTAGTTTTCATCGTAACATCGTCAAAAACAACGGTTAATGAAAAAAAAAAAAAATATCCGAACGGTGACACATGCACCGATAGTCTATCGCAATCGAATAATATTATCAGGAGTTTTACGTCCCGAAACCCCGATATGCATTATGAGACACGCCATTGCGCAATGATCCGAAAATTTCGAACATCCGGTCTTAATAATAATATGCGCTGACGTCGTACATCATGCAAGCCTCTACCATTTCAACTCCCCCTAAACGCGGCCGCCGTCTTCGTGTCAGCTGCCGAGCACCCCAGCCACAGATCCACCGAGGCAGAGAACGATCCCAATCTAAACGTTCACTATTGTCGCAGTATCTCGTATATTCACGTTTAAAATGCGTTTCTTTTCACTCGACTTAAACATCAATTTGGAACAGAGCAACAGACGCCGACACTTCCAATTTCGTCTCCCTCAGAGCAATCGAGCGAGTGCTGGTCACCAAAAATGAAGCATCCAAAGGTGACGAGCGGCGGACGAGCGAGATGATCAAGAGGAGGTGACGAGTGGCGCGTCATCCTGGCAGATCATGCTTATAGCGTGGTGGGGCTTGCTTCATCGTCCGCTGCTGTCAACGCCGCGAGACAGGAAGCGCCCTGGCGCCGGCGTCGCGTGACCTCATCAGAGCCCGGCGTCCTTGAGTGCCTGTCACTCTTCGCCTCGGAAGGAATGTTCTATTTCGCTTATTGATGACACCATATTACCGGAGTGACCCTCAGAGAGGCGATGCGTGGCTAAAAGTAATATCTTAAGGTATGCCGTCACCTTTTAAGATTACTAAAATTTTGAAGAAACCCCAACTGATTTTTCTCAACCCGTTTTTTTTTTACGGCGCAGAAGAAAGCTCACCCGTTGTAGTGCTTAACTTCAGTAGTTCATTCCAAAAACACGTAGTCATTTCACGCATAGGGTTTCCTAATATGCACTAGAGGGAACTCTGGCGCTAGTGTCTACGGGAGCTGCAACGCACGGCGCTTCAACGAGCATGGGAATGATGGGTAGTACACACATTTGTCTAATATTCGTACTTTTGGCCTGCCTTTGGCGCCGTGTGTGTTCATGTGGTTTAGAGCTTTTTTTTTCTCACAAAACAAAAATCAGCAAATGTACAGCGATTGCGCTTCACCACCCTATTTTTTTCGACTTACCTTTCCAAATCGGGTCAGGAAGTTCAAAAGGGTTGAATCTTTCTTTCAAAACAAAACCGAAACATAGCAGCAAACGAAGCCGCAAGTACGATTCGCCGCCCGCTAGTACGATGACTAGGCAAATGTGTGTACTACCCATCATTCCCATGATCGCTGAACGACCGCATGCAGCGCCAGAGTCCCATCTAGTTAATTTTAGAAACCTCTGTGATTTCACAAGCATTATTTTTTTTTATCTGACAGGCTCTAAACACAAATGTGTCTTTCCTCCAGCAACGCTGAGAATTGATAGCGATAGCCTCCAGCCCTTCTCGCAATTCGTGAAGGCTGTCGTCGTTCTGTTTTTGCAAGAGTTCCTGTAACGATGCAAGACCACCTTTGTTTTGAGGTTTTTAACTCTCTTTGAAAATAACGGTGTCTTCCAATGAGACGCTGTAGCAATATACACGCTCCCTCTATTTTTATTGATTCGTGCGCCGCACCCAAGCTCTCCTGCTCCCTTGTCATGGGTGGCTTGTGCCGACGTCGTTACTCTCTTGATACACGAGCCAAGCCAAGTCCCGGAAAAAGTCACTACGCATACGCGCGGCCTTGTCGTGTAACAGCGTCCGTTGTTTCCGAGCTGAAGTGTACATAAAATAACTACGTCACTCGAAAATGTTATGGGCCTGGAAACTGCATGCACGATTACCTGAGCACGCTGAACAGTTGCTCAAGACGCGCTGACGAGCATGGGATCATTACGTCAGGCGAAGGTAGCACCACCTTATTGCGCGTTACTAACGCAGAGCTATATCTGCATATTTACGGAGTAATATATCTTGATGCAATCAATACAATGAAGAACTCGTCGAATGCGTACAGCAATCTGAGGTCACGTGTCCCGCAACTTCGGATCGTTCATGTTCCTGCCGCCACAAGGCCCACCTGTCCTCTAGCGCGACTTTCGCTGAAAAAAAAAATAAAATTGTAAATCCACCTCTTACGACAAAAAATGGCGTTAGTTTCATCTAATGCGGGGGAACAATATTGCCATCAGTATAATAATATATTTTTATGCTCTGGGTAGCTGTCTGTTTAGAAATCATTCCTTATAGATGTGAACATTTTGTTCAGCAGGTTGGTGGCTACATAAGATGGTGATTTTTTTTCGCTAACAAGCCACAGTTTCGGCGGCACAAGGCCGAAGCAATGAATGCATTAGCAACCCATCGGACTGTTTACAAAGTATGGCTAGGAAGTTGAACAACCATACGAAATGTAGCGAACACGGTCGAATCTGCGTTGAGCTGCAGAGTTTCTCCACACGGAGCGGTGCGTTCTTCCTGTGTCTGAGCACGTATGCGAGCCCGCTTTGCTTCAGAGCGACTATAGCATTCCGTTGGAGTTGATTGGCAAGTGTTCGTGGCATCATAAAGGCCGAGCTACATATAGTGTTTTCGCCCGGTTTTGTCCGACGTTTCCTTCCTTAGCGTCAGTCGACGTCGACGATGCCGGTGACGATAGCGAAAAGTACACTTCGAATGCACTTCACCGAAACGACCACCTCAAATTGTCCCAAACTTTACAGTACGGTCGTCGACGCCGCAAGCAGCTGGATGGTGGGAGAAGCTTGCTTGCTTGCTTGAATGTTCCTTGATATATGGCTCTCACTCACAATGGGGCATTGTCCATAAAACCGGCGGTTAATGTGAAAAAAAATGGTCTTGAAACAAGAATGAGGGAGAAATAGATCGCCACGGGGGCAAACAAAAATTTTAGAATAATCAACGAGTGGCTGGCGGCCACTTCCGCTGGCCTAAAGCGTCTTCGCTGATGCGAAAATAGATCATTTGTATCTATAAGCTTCGACACGAAGGAGGTCATGAGGGTTTTAATCTCTTTCCAAGCACTACACTCCGGTTAATTGGGATACATAGTAGGAATTGTAAAATTTGCCTAACATGTGGCCTCAAGAACATGAGAGAAAGGATGCTAAACGACAAAGGCCATACATTACGAGCTTGTGTTTCTTTTTGAATTATCAGTAGATAACGCTCCAAGTAAAACAACGAGACAGACACCTTCAGGCGGAGCTAAGAGTCTCAGTTTTTGTGCTGTATAACTACGAGCGAGATATACATGCTTTATTCAAGTTTACTTTATGTCCGTGGACAGTGAGCCAGTGGTGAATGCGAGTGTATATGTACAACTCGCCGATAGTGAGATGGATAGCATGAGTGGCTTGTTGCTTAACACAAAGCGTACAGGAGAGATGGGTCACTGGTTCGAATCGCCGGTACGATACAAAAGGTTTGGTTGTTGTTTGCAAGGCATGCAAGAAAGAAGTATGCACACTTGAGCATATGCTATGTGACTATGGGTCGCTTGGCCCTGGCATTCCCCGGGAATGATTTACGGGGATGAGAACGTTTACGACTATATTCCTCAAGTCCTGGCTGCCCAGTACGTCAATGAGAAGGCTAGGAGGCCTGACCTCCCAGTCCCGACGTAGGATTAGCCAGGTAGGTGGCAACACCCTGTACAGGACGTATGAGAAAAGTTCTTTCCATCCATGCATCCAGAACCTTCGAATTTCACTTTTCTGTTGAGAAGGTTTACGAATATTTTTAAAACTGGAAATATTGGCTGAACCGATTACGCTACGAGTCATTAGTTGCTTACGCCAATAACGATGATATAGTCTCGTTTATTTGCGCTTCAACGGCAAAGAACAATGCGGGGTATTTATTTAATAGAAAAACAAACAAATAGTACATGTTCATGCTGCTCCAAGGTCTCTGTATGCTACCCGCCAAGGTGGCCTGGCGCTTATGGTGCTCCACTCCACTCCCCTCCGCAGGACCGAGTGCAGGCCGTGGCTGCCGCAATTTCAACGAAGGTTGAGGCCCACGCGCTTAGATTTAGGGGCACGTTAAAGAACCCCTGGTAGCCGAAATTTTCCCTCCACTACGGCGCCCCTCACGGCGGCTTTGTAACGCAAAACCACAATTATTATTATTATTATTATTATTATTATTATTATTATTATTATTATTATTATTAGTAGTAGTAGTAGTAGTAGTAGTAGTATGTATTAATGTCTGCGCATATAATGCATTCGATGGAAACACTTAGACTTGATTTTGGTGCGCCAGTATGTTGTTTAAAACGGGTTACAGCGGGGAGCTCGAACGTGTAGGTATCGAAAACACGTGACGTATACGCGCGGAGAGGTCTTCCCGTGGCTTCATTGAAACCGGACGCCTGCAGCGAAAAAAAGCTCGAAGCGACGAGCTTCACGCCGTCCGAGATACGAGTGCCGCCGCAAAAGAAACGCGTACCCACAGAAAGCGTGATTCATTCTCTTTTTTTTAGAGGGTGTGCATACTGATATAACCACTACGAAGAAAGGGTTCACCGACCCCGCGTCCGGCCCTGTTTACAGTTTGTAATGTGGACCCCCGGCTGTTGTTTCGCCATGGCTTCGCTGTGTAAGGTGACACCTCTGTGCGTACAGATTGCGGATAAAGTGCAAGTGTAATACGAGATACTGTCGGGCCAGATAGTGCGCCGGCGAAGGAACTCGGGGAAAAAGAAACGCTGCTCTTCCGGAACCATGTTTACGCATCTGACAGATGTGGGCCGGCGTCAAAGTACAGGCGTCCCTGAAAAGTGGGTAAAGCAAAAGAAGTTCTAGATGTCGGCTGTTTGAGCGAACGTGCGTGCAGCCAGAAACACCTTTGCACGCCAGAGTGACATCAATACCAGTGTTGACGGAAGCTTAAGCGGGGCGGTATCTGATAGCCGTTAGGGTTGCAGTGCTGTATGAATAACCCGACCCACTGAGATTTATCAAACTGAAAAGACCACCGACTGAAGGATTTTTTCTTCCTCTTGCGTATCGCTCGAAAACGCCCCTCTTAAAAGGGCCCTGCCACACTTTTTGAGCATTGTCAGAAAACGCTGTCGAACAGTAGTAGAGGCTCCCGACAACACGTGATCCGAATATTAAAGCGCAACCCGCGGCCTGGAATTCACAATAAATTATCAAAGTCGGCTAAAGGTAGCTCTCTTTTCTCTCGTCAAATCACGGTATTAAGCCCAGTAAGCCCATCTATTAGCCATTGGCTGATTTGCACATGGCGCGCTCTGTTATTACAGAGGTCGCCACGAGAGGCCATCACCTGTCCACGCGTGCGTGCGCGATCGCACAGAAAAAGCAACGTATTCGAAGAAAAACAAGGAGAAAAAAGTTATCAAGGTCACGAAGAATGCGCAACGTTTTCCCGTGTCCCTGCCATCTCTCCCTGCATATCTTCCAGCGCTTTCGTCGGGACGAGAAAAGAGAGAATGCAATTGCAGCATGCGACAAACCTTTGTAACTCCACTCGCACTGGACGATTCTTAAAATATTTGCGCCGCTAAATTCGTGAGGGAATCAGAAGCTTCCAGTGAATTCGTGCCATGATTACATGAAAAAATGTTTCAGGGCCCCTTTTACAGACACTGCGCCGAGCCAGCGTACTTGTGCATCATATAGCTTTCTTCCTCGAACGCTCACGTAGTATCAGCATAACAGGGGTACGGGCAGCAATCTTGAAGCATTCGTAGGTCGCAGGTTCGGTGAGCCGCCTAAGGTAAGTTATCTTGTCGTCCACGTTTATTTCTTAAAATTTACATTATAGTTACTTCTAATAACATGCCCTATACTTTCCCTAGCATAATAATCTCTTTGTTATCATTAGTATTGTACTTCACAAAGGAACTCCAGCCCTTAACTTGACATTTTCCTTTATTCCGAGGGGTAGGGTGAGATGAAAATGATAACTTTGACTTTCGAGACGCGCTAAAAAAAAGTGCATAAGCGGCCGTTTGTATCTTCCTAACACCCGCTTTTAGTGGCTGTGTAACGTATTATCACCCGCTCAGTATCTCTTCCATTCCTCTCCTTTATCTCTTTCACTCTGTCTCTCGGCTTCCAGCAGACGTATGTGGCAAAACAAACCTTCTTTCTTCCACTGAGCACGAAGGCTTGTGCGGCTGGCTAACCGCGAAACGAACAGCTCCTCATCGACTCGTACACTCAGCCGGGAACAAGAGAACAGCGAGGGAGCCGGCACAAGGTAGATGTATTTATCAACCGTGTCCCGCGCAGCCACGAGGACATTACCGGCCTCGTTACACTCACTACCAGGTGTTGTGGTCTGGGTCCTGTGGGTCTCGTCGTTGGTAGCTGGCTCCCATCGGACCCGTCCCTTATAGCGAGAAGCAATGCTTATATGGGAAAACAGAGAACAGACGTTTATTTACATTAGAGAGAGGTCAATAAGAAAGTTTAGATATATAGTGGCGTTCTTCGTACATGGCGAGCTCTCCACTCGAAAAAGCACCGAATGAGCCGTGGGGGCTCATTATAAAGGGTCTGTCCTCCCCAGATCCCTAGATCGGGGACCGCGTACAGATGGCACCGTCCAATCACGGACCACACATTACCCGCGAGGGTGACGAGCACGCACGGTCCACGCGAACGTTCAAAACTGAAGCGTGGTCACCGCACGGCCATGTGGCACGAACGCGGCTCCCCCCCCGTCAAGGTGTGTCGCTGGGCGAGGGGTCTGGAGTTGATGACTGCATCCATCGAAAGGGCCGCCGTAAACAAGCTTCAAAGGGTGCCGAACAACTCGTTCAATTAGCGGGACGATTCCCGGCCGCCGCCGCCGCCGTCATCTTCCAAAGAAGAAGCTGCACCGGTGGTCTCCCGAACTGCTCACGGCGCCGCGGCGGCAGGACGCCGCACCCTCCGGCCAGGTGGGAACAATACATGGCGGACACCGGCCGCCCACCCGTTTGGCGACTCAAAAGGAACATCAAAAGGAACGCCGATCCATTGTCAGACCTGGCGCCGGTCCTAACAGCCTCTCCGCCGGGGAAAGAAGATCCCGAGGTGCAGTGGCCAGCAGGTACTGTGCAGCGGGATCTGTATTGCAGCTTGTCGGCTCTTCCTCTATTATTTTTGTCCCGAACACTGGATCCGATGATCATTGACCAAGAGGGCGTTGCTCGCAGGGATGAGGTGACCCCTCTCCACCATATTTTCCGCCCACCACCAATGAGGAACTGCGGAAACTGCGCCGAAAGCACACCCACACACGAGCAAGCACACGGCAATTCCCTACTCAGAATCACCAGACTTAGATTCACCTGTGGAAGTCATTTCCTTCTACCTCAACTTTATTCCTGTGGCCCCCGCCGAGTCGCAACACCACATCAGCCACTTTTGAAGACATTAAACAAAACACTTGACACATGTTTGGATAAATACAGAAAACTAGTGGGCCTCAAATCGAGGATAGAAAGCAGAAAATCGTTTTGAAGCCCTCGGGGTACTAGGGACAACGACTCAGACCATCTGCGTTGCTGTTGAGTTTACCCTTCTTGTAATGGATATCAAAGGTGTATTGTTGAAGAGCTAAGCTCCAGCGCAAAAGACGGCCGTTTTTCGATGACATGGACTGTAGCCATGTGAGGGGACAGTGGTCAGTCTCTATTGTGAACCTAGAACCGGCGATGTAGCAAGCTAGCTTCTGCACAGCCCAAACAACGCAGGCACATTCCTTTTCTGAGGCACTGTATGCTTCCTCACGAACAGAAAGCTTTCTACTGGCATACAGTACAGGGTGTTCCTGGTCGTTCTCTCCCCTCTGACAAAGCACGACACCCATACCCCGGTCGCTGGCGTCACACTGAAGAATGAACGGCTTAGAGTAGTCAGGCGCGCTCAACACTGGCTGACTTTTTAGTGCCTTCTTTAGCGTAGAAAATGCATGTTCCTTGGCCCCATCCCATTTTACGGTCTGGGGTTCAGTCTTTCTAAGAGCGTCTGTCAAGGAACTTGCAATGTCAGAGTAACGCGGGATATACCTTTGATAATAACCGGCCAATCCAAGAAACGACCGAATGTCTTTCTTGGTTCGTGGTTGGGGAAAGTTGTCTATTGCGGCCAGCTTTACTTCTGACGGCCGGCGGTAGCCTTGGCCTATTACATGCCCTAGATAAGCTACCTCAGCGCGCCCCAATTGGCATTTCGCAACCTTCACTGTTAAGCCGGCCTCACGCAGACGACATAGCACAGCTCGCAAGTGTTTCATGTGGTCTATCCAGGAAGAAGAAAAAATAGCAATATCATCTAGGTACGGGAGGGCAAAGTCCTCCATACCCTGTAACACTTTGTCCATTAGGCCAGAAAAGCAATAAGGGGCATTCTTTAATCCAAAACTAAGGACCTTCGGCCGAAATGTTCCCATCGGGGAAATAAACGCCGCAAGCCTACTAGCCCTTTCAGTTAGAGGCACCTGCCAGTATCCCCTGACTAAATCCAAAGTCGAGATGAAATTGGCACTGCTGACTTGCTCAAGCCTTTCCTCAATATGCGGAATTGGATAAGTTTGGTCCTTTGTAATCGAGTTGAGCCTCCGATAGTCAATACACGGTCGCGGCTCTTTCCCTGGGACCTCAACCAAGATCAGAGGCGAGGTGTAATCACTCTCTCCTGGCTCGATCACTCCTAGCTCGAGCATTCGGTTTATCTCCGCGGCCATTATTTCCCGTTGCCTCGGGGAAACGCGGTAAGCTTTAGAACGAATTGGTTCCGAAGATGTCAGCTCAATATCATGAACTAGGGCTTTGGTTCTGCCAGGTGTGTCTGAAAATGTTTCTTTAAAGTCAAACAATAGTTCCTTCAGTTCCGCTTTCTGATCTGGCTCCAACTCCGCCTGCTCTACCAGGTTACTAATAGTCTCGCCAATGTCTTTGTTTTCTGTTGTTAACTCCGGGAAATCAATAGGCATTTCTTCCGGTTGATTGAGCGACATGTTTACAACGGCATGCCTCTGCTGGTACGGTTTGAGCAGATTAGTGTGGTACACCTGTTGCGTTTTACGCCTTCCCAGTCCAGTAACCAAGTAATTTGTGTCTGACAATTTCTGAACTACCTCAACAGGTCCCTCCCACTGGACCTGAAGTTTATTCTTCAGTGAGGGTTTCAGTATCATCACTTTTTCCCCTACTCGAAAGCTTCGCGTCCGGGCTGTCTTGTCATAATAGCGCTTAGCGTTGTTTTGAGCTCTGCGCATTTCCTGCTCCGCTAGTTCTTGAGCTGCGTGAAGTCGGTCTAACAGCTCAAGCACGTATGCTACTACCGAAGGGTCGTCCGCCCGGCCCTCCCAAGATTCTCGAACAATGCGAAGTGGGGAGCGAAGAGCACGTCCGTAAACAAGCTCCGCAGGCGAAAACCCTGTTGATTCGTGAGGAGCGATCCGAAGCGCGAACATAGCTGCGGGCAAGCAAGCCTCCCAATCCTCTTTTTGCTCATAACAAAGGGCGCGTAGCAGCCGTTTCATGACTGAATGTACCTTTTCTACAGCATTTGACTGAGGGTGGTACACTGAACTGTGGATGATTTTAACGCCACACTTTTCTAGAAATGTCGAGGTTAGTGCACTTGTAAAAACAGATCCCTGGTCGGACTG
This sequence comes from Rhipicephalus annulatus, assembly GCA_013436015.1. Classification (NCBI taxonomy): domain Eukaryota; kingdom Metazoa; phylum Arthropoda; class Arachnida; order Ixodida; family Ixodidae; genus Rhipicephalus; species Rhipicephalus annulatus. The sequence goes on from WOVY01000786.1 coordinate 364,572, forward strand.
AATTTCTGCGGGGAAGCCTACACGTGCAAAGATAGATAAAAGCGCTTTAACTACCTCCTCCGAGCTGAGCTCCTTTAACGGTACTGCTTCCGGGAATTTCGTGGCCGGGCAGAGCACTGTGAGTATGTGCCGGTACCCGGACTGCGTTACAGGAAGTGGACCCACTGTGTCTATAACTAGCCTGCGAAACGGTTCTGTGATAATGGGGACCAGCTTCATAGGTGCTTTAGCCTTATCCCCTGGCTTGCCAACGCGTTGGCACGTGTCGCAGCTTCTTACAAATGCCTCCACCTCCCGAAAGCAGCCGGGCCAGTAAAACTCCCGTAACAAACATTCTTTTGTTTTTTTGATGCCGAGATGCCCTGACCACAAACCTCCGTGGACCAGGTGCAGCAGCTCCTCGCGGAAAGGATACGGTACGACTAGCTGATTAAACCGAACTCCTTTTCGACTTGTGTACTTTCTGTACAAGACGCCCCCCTTCTTGGTGAACTGAATGTTTTGCTTAGCCACCCCTTCCTTCGCGTCTGGCGTTAAGTTACGGAGAGTGGAGTCATTTTCCTGTTCCACTATCAGTTCTGTAGGACTTACATTTAACAGCTTTATAGTGCATTCTACTTCTCGAGATGCCTCGGATTCATCCGGTTTCTTACATCTTTCTTTAGATATTGTGTTTTGAGGCTCCATTATAGGGCGGTCCAGTTTCGTGCCAGGTAAAGAAGGCTCTGCCGCTGAAGCTGTTTCGTCTGCCACCGGATCTTTACAAACTGTCTGAGCGGCGAGCTCCCTTGCTTTGGATCGAGTTAAGGCCTGTACGATACCCTCACTGAACCCAATTCCTTTTTGTCGCAGCAAGTACTCTGATTTATTTGAGAACAAATACGGGTATTGCACTGGGAGATGTGCCGAAACGGCAGCTTCAGTGTCTAGAACACCGAAAGGGCCTTCGATGCGGACTCTTGCTACTGGGAGACAGGCACTGTTTGTCTCTACTGCTTGTCTTATCCACGCGCATTCTCCTGTAAACTGACTCTCCTCGACATAGGACGGGTGCACTACATTCATAGTGGCGGCCGAATCGCGGAGCACGCGGCACGGTTGGCCATTCACGACTAGGTCTCGGATGTATGGTTCTAGCAATTTCATGTTTTCGTCATTACTACAGAGTGACATTAACACAACTTTCGGGTTCTTACAACCCAAAGAAATATGCCCCGTCTGTTGGCAGTTATAGCAAACTATCGGCTTCTTGGCCTCGAACGCCTTTTTCTGTTGCCCTTCCGCCCTTTTCTCGGGTGCTTCTTCCTTTCTCTTGTTTTTCTCATCACCGCTTCCTTTGGAGTCTAAACCCTCCTTCGGCATATACCGACCCGACTTTGTCCATCGCGGAGGCTTGTCGGCCCGATATTTACTAATCTCCCTCCTAGGGACATCCTTGCCTTCGAGGGCACGGCGATTTACGTACTCCTCTGCGAGCTCTGCCGCTCTCGTGATAGTATCTACTCCTTGTCTATCCTGAACCCAGTACCTAATGTTTTCAGGTAGACGCCGAAAGAATTGTTCCAACGCAAAACACTGCAGAGTCTTTTCCGCGTCGCCAAGCGCACCCTCCTCTCTAAGCCATTCCTCCAGATTTACCTTTAAGGTGTACGCAAACTCTGGGTATGACTCGTCTTTGGCTTTCTCGATCTCACGAAATTTTCGCCTGAACGCCTCCGCTGACAGTCTGTACTTTTTGAGCAGACTCGCTTTGACTCTGTCATAGTCGTCTGCGTCTTCTTTACCCATACGGGCTATAATGTCAGCTACTTCACACGGCAGCAGCGTAAGCAAGCGCTGGGGCCACGTGTTTTTAGCAAAATTTTCCCTCTCGCACGTGCGCTCAAAGTGCACCAGAAAAAGACCCATGTCCCCTCCTACCGCGTAGGATGGCATCAAATCTGTCATTCGGCGCTCTCTTTCTCGTGCCACTGCGCTAGCTCCGTTCATTGATTGAGCCTTTGCTAGTTCAATTTCTAGGCGTTTCATTTCCATACGATCGATACGTTCTCTTTCCTCTTTCTCCTCACGACGTCTCTGTTCCTCTTTTTCCTCCCGGAGCCTCTGCTCCTCTTTTTCCTCACGGAGCCTCTGCTCCTCTTTCCTTTGCGTAATAGCCTCCAAGCATTCGCTCAGCTCATCGTCATCTGCCCCGATCTTCTCGATGGCGTCAATGATCTCCTGCTTTCTTTTCGTCTCGGCAATTACCTGGCCCAGCTCTCGGGCCAACTCTAACAACTCTGGCTTTTTTAGTCCCTTCAAATTCATGGCGGTCCTTGGTGCTGCTAACTCTTTTAACTAAACAACTTTGACGTACTATCAATACTTCCGTCAACCGTTACCAAATCACTGCTTTGTTTACAATCCTACGCAAAGCCTGGTGATATCTCAGCAAAGAAAAGCAGTGCACTCACCCTATGCAGTCATGAATTCGGACGCGTTCCTTCCCGTGTTGTCAGAGATGCCACGAAGCAGTTTTGTCCGACTCTAGGTCCTCCAGACAGCAGGTCTCAGCATTGCCTCCTGGTCGATGAGCTCGATCCCACCGCTGCCATCCAGTTGTTGTGGTCTGGGTCCTGTGGGTCTCGTCGTTGGTAGCTGGCTCCCATCGGACCCGTCCCTTATAGCGAGAAGCAATGCTTATATGGGAAAACAGAGAACAGACGTTTATTTACATTAGAGAGAGGTCAATAAGAAAGTTTAGATATATAGTGGCGTTCTTCGTACATGGCGAGCTCTCCACTCGAAAAAGCACCGAATGAGCCGTGGGGGCTCATTATAAAGGGTCTGTCCTCCCCAGATCCCTAGATCGGGGACCGCGTACAGATGGCACCGTCCAATCACGGACCACACATTACCCGCGAGGGTGACGAGCACGCACGGTCCACGCGAACGTTCAAAACTGAAGCGTGGTCACCGCACGGCCATGTGGCACGAACGCGGCTCCCCCCCCCCGTCAAGGTGTGTCGCTGGGCGAGGGGTCTGGAGTTGATGACTGCATCCATCGAAAGGGCCGCCGTAAACAAGCTTCAAAGGGTGCCGAACAACTCGTTCAATTAGCGGGACGATTCCCGGCCGCCGCCGCCGCCGTCATCTTCCAAAGAAGAAGCTGCACCGGTGGTCTCCCGAACTGCTCACGGCGCCGCGGCGGCAGGACGCCGCACCCTCCGGCCAGGTGGGAACAATACATGGCGGACACCGGCCGCCCACCCGTTTGGCGACTCAAAAGGAACATCAAAAGGAACGCCGATCCATTGTCAGACCTGGCGCCGGTCCTAACACAGGGCAGCCATTTTTTTTTTCGAACATCCGCGCTGGCTCGCCATCCGAGCATCATTCTTGCCATCTCCCGTTCCCTCTTCCACCCTTTGCGTAGCCAACATTGGTAGCTGTCCTACAGTCATCAAACCCCCTCCCTACCTCGCATCTTACCGATAACGAGGGAACCGACATCGACACTCCCTATTTCTTGCTGTCCTTGCCTCCACCCCCCCCCCCCTCCCTTGATCAGCTAATGAGAAAACTCTGTCCAATGTGCACGTTGTACATGCGGTGTGTACGTTGCCTCTACCCGCAGGCCTGTGTCCGCGATAGGCGCTTCGCTACGTCTTCGTTAGCCACCAGCTAATGATCGGGTCGGGGCGATAGAAAGTATATGAAAAAACACGAGAAAGCTGAGAAGACTCACGCAGTTGTATCGTGAAAGAGTAAGAGTGTTGTCTCATTACCCTTTTTTGCATCCGTACTTGCACACCTTTACTTTCCTCGTGAGAAAACAAAAAAAAATTGTGCTTTGAGCTTCTGATAGGTCGTCCATTGCTGTTGTCGATATCTATTCACATGCTGCCTCTATGTAAGGGAACAGATGCGCCAAAAACAAATAAGGTCGTAGAGAGCGTATGAAAACTAGAGTGAATATTTCCAATAGCGTGCGCCTGCCATCTTCCTTTATAAAACGCTGCAGCGACTTATTATCGGCTACGAACATGGGCACCAGGCTGGTTACACCCGTGAACATATTGATATGGGCATAAATGCAGAAACATTCGTCTTGTAACCTTCAAGTCTACATTCAAAAAGCCCGGGTGGCCGAAACAAATTACGGTGGCTTACAGTGTGGCGTGTTTCGAAATCATGTCGTGTTCAGACAAACATTCTTAGAATGATTTGAATCGTTTGAGTTTAAAAAACACCGGGGGCTCCGTGGCGGTAACTACTACATGTTACTGGGTCGGATTCCTGAGGTTGGTAGACACATTCCGAATGGTGTGACATGCAGAAACGCATATTCACAATAAACGGTTCCAGATTGTCGAACGACATAGTCAGAGGCCTCGTATCTCGCGCTGAGTTCGTCGCAACAAAAGGCATCCGCACTACGGATGTGTATACGAAGACACCGCGGAATCGGTCAGGACACGCTCCGTCCGGCACTCTATACTTCTGAAATCGATTCCTTCCTGCGAGACGGAAGTCAAAAATGACGCTAGAACGTCGCATGACCGCGAACGTGCGAGTCGACAGGAAAGTCAACAATATCAATCAGACACACAATATAGGTAACGCAGAAATCGTGCACACGTTGGTTGAGAACCGAAGTGCAAGTCAGACTCCGTCACGATTACGTAGTTCTAAGCATGAAGGGTTTCTATAGTATCCCCCCCCCCCCCTGTCCCACACACAGCGGTGTTGCATAAATAGAATATACAGTTTTCACAGAGCCCGCGAAGGCGTTCAAAATGTGTATGCTTTGAAATTCCGCGCAAAGGCGTTACCTTCGGACCGGTGCACGCACGCTTGCAAACGCGTCGCCACAAAATATTCGCCGTAATGCACCCGCTCAGACACGAACGTCTTCTGCACTTCATGCATTTACCGTGACTCACGCGGAAGTTTAAGCGTGTGTAGTGCGCGGTTATGGGATATCTCGGTTGATATATTTTTTTAATTGTGTTGTTCTTTCTTCCTTCCACGCCAATCCTCATTGGATCGCAAGAACGAAGCTCTTCCGGAACAAGGAGACACGTTTTAAATTGCAAGGCAGGTACCACAATTGACGTTGCAAACGATTTCACATAATTGGGAGTATATTTTCAAACTGTCAAAAGTAGGCCCTATTTAACTTTTTTTTTAACTCAGATATGGAGTATTCGCCCTGTGATTCAATCGAAGGTGATAGGATAGCGAAGTAAAGAGCCTGGCCAGATTTAATGCAGTACAATTGGACAGCACTACCAACGGGTTGGCACAACGGCAGCAGAATTTCGTCTTTGCGCACATTTTACGATAAGTATTTTATTAAAAGTATGTTACTACAGTAAGGATACCAACACCTAGGATTGTTCGTACCAAAACCACAGTATGACAGACGCCGCAGTAAGAAGCTTCGGAAATTTCGACCATCTGGTATTCTATAAAGTACACTCAGAGTATACACGGGTCTCTACCATTTCGCATCTATCGAAATGCGACCGCCGAGGTGGGGATCAACCCCGTGGCCTTCGGGCCAGCAGCCGTGCACCACAACCTCAGCTTTACTTAGGTGCACTACTACAATGTTACAGCCTAGTTGTGAAATACAACGATAAACTTCCCTCGGGCTTCACTCCTGCATCTAAATCATCCATACGGCCTTGGTGTCTTATTCGACCCACAGTGCATCTTAGTGTACCAGGGATCCGGAGGAAATCTGAGCTATCATCGCCTGTGCTGAAACAACTGTCTCTTCTTCTTTTGCACGAGAAATATTCAGACAGCATACATGTATACACCGATGGTTCCACGAACCACCAGTGTTCGTCGGGGGCAGTAGTTATCCCAGCAAGAGGTGTTACCATCAGCTTTAGGACTGACCACTCCACGGCATCTACAGCAGCGGAACTAGCTGCTTTGCGCGCTGCACTTTGTGTGATCAATCGGGAACTACCGCAACAATGGTCGATTTTCAGCGACTCAAGGGCTGCCCTACAATCTGTGCTCTCAGCACTGCGTCGCGGCCCGTACGAACAGCTTGTTTTCGAAATTCGATGCCTTCTCCACACTTTACTCGAGAAAGGGCATCATGTGACGCTTCAATGGCTGCCAAGTCATTGCGGCATCATAGGGAACGAACATGCCGATACTGCCGCGCGGGCAGCCCTTGAAGGAACACGAAAAGAAGCCATACCACTTTCGAGGACTGATGCTGCCAGTAATCTTCGACGACTTGCGCGTGAAATCACGTTTTCACTATGGTGCCCACCAAGCATCGATACGAATCGTCAACAGCGCCTGTCCTATTTGATGGCTCTCCGCATGCCCACTGGACTCGATTGAAGAGAAGCCACCCTACTTCATCGCTTATGGCTAGGAGTGGCATTTACAAAATCTTACTCCTTTGTCATAGGAATGGCCGACAACGCTCTCTGCGATGCCTGTCATTGCGAAGAGACGCTACACCACATCCTGTGTGACTGTCCATTGTATGAAATCCAGAGACAGTCTCTGGCGTCTGCTTTTGCGCGCATCGACAACAGCCAAATGTCTGTGGACACTATTCTGTGGAGTGCCCGAGAGAAGACACTGCAACAGAAGGCGACGAAAGCTCTGTTGAAATTCCTACGCGACACCGACTTGAACAAGCGACTGTAACAGCAATGTCACACACCGCGAAAGACAAGACTGGACTATGACTGAGTGTGCGCGCGTGTGTTGCCGAATGTGCTGTGTTTCTCTCTTCCCTCTTTGCTCTCTTTCATCTCCCCCATCCCTCTCCCATGCGCAGGGTAGCAAACCGGCTGCCTATAGGCTGGTTAACCTCCTTGCCTTTCTTTTCCCTCTATTTTCCTTCCTTCCTTTTCCTAGCTCTTACATATCACAACACTACACTACTTGGCTTCTAAATTCTTTTTCCCCATTGTTTTCGTTGTCTTGCTGAACACAATTGCCTTGTCCCATTCACATACTGTTCTATAGTGGAGACTTTCAAGTAATGGTGAATAAAAATTAATAAAGTGACAGAACTAGCGAAACTATCGTTAAGACAACCACGGTCATGTCTATATTCATATTCATCACCATGAAGAAAATATACACAGCTTGAACTCATGTCACTCAAACAGCAACGTTGGAGCACCAACGGGGTGGGATGCTGTGATATCACGCTCGTGCTAGTGGTGTTACAAGTACATCGCATTCCTTCACTATTCATGCACAGAGGCCCTGTAACGTTCGAGCAACGTCCTTACACAGTGAGGCAGTTAAATTGCCGAATGACTATACTGTCTTGACGTCGCACAAGCCGCGTCAGTTACTTGCCGTGCGAGATACCAATAGAAAGGCCAAGGCTAGGTCGGGGACAGTTTTGCAAGTTGGTTGAGATGCGTGCGAGGCTAATCGAGTAAATCTCTAAGGAGGGCCTTGGCCTTCTTTTTTCTGTATTATGTACAGACAAATGACACATGACAACCTGTCTTTCAAGCACTCAAGAGAACGTCGCTAAAAGGGTTAATCTGTTTAAAGAGAACAAAAAAATTCAAGAGAAAACAAAGATTGGTGTATGAAAGATTCATGACAGTCTCCGAAAGGCTCAGCCAGAAAACTTCGAAATCCATCGTGGCATAGAATTCCGCCAGCGGTCCTCTTAATACGCAACTGATGAGGCGATACGACTCACTGTTCCAGACCTCGTGCAAGTTCCATGATTAACCAAAGGAAACAACCTGTGGGGGACTCGTTGCCGCGCTCGCGTAAGCAGCTTTTCTTTCTTCTCTTCTTCTTGTTCTTTCTTTCTTTTCTTTCTTCTTTCTTCTTTTTCGTTCTTTCTTTCTTCTTTCTGCTTTGTTTTTCTCGTCCGGGGTTTCTGTGCTCGGGGGAGGTGGGAGGGCGGGCGGGGGAGGGGAAGGGAATTCCTGCTTGCTTCTTTCCTCTCTTTCCCCTCTTCTTCCTCCTGGATCTTTGTCTTTCTTTCTATTCTTCATTTCTTGTTTTTTTCTCTTTCTTTCCCTCTTCTTCTGAACCGTTCTTTCTTTTTTTTTCTTTTTCTTCTTCATTTCACTCTCTTTTCTTTCTCTCTTTCTTTCTCTCCTCATTCCTTTCTTCTCTTCTTTCTCTCTTAATTCCTTCCTTCCTACTTTCTTGCTTTTTTCTTTCTTTATTTCTTTCCTTCCTTCTTTCTTTCTGCGAATAGCTTGCATCTTTCTATCTGCTCTTTCTAACCGCTATTTTCTAGTCTACCTCCACCTCTAATAACAAACACTATAGTAACGTTAGTAAACTCCGCCAACAATAGCAGATAGTCCAGACGTCACGCATTCTCGAAGCAGGTGGTACAAGCAACATCTGAACCAGCGGTGGAGGGTATATCCGTTAGTCAGAAAAATAAAAAATGGTGAAAGAATACCGCGAGAAACAAAAAAAAAGACTCAAAAACAAATGAGCCCACGGTCGTGACGCTCGCCAGGTGTTCTTAGCAGCTTGGCGATGACGAGAGGCTGACGCATGGAAGGCCCCGCCGGGCGAAAGCCTCACAACGAAAAGCGAACCCCTCGGCACGTATTTTCCCCTTACCCCTTTGAGATAGGCGAGCCGGGCTTCTGTGAAACGGATGCGTGCTGGGCTGGTACAAGTGGTTCCTCGTAACGGCGTGTGTAGAGTGAGGAGATAGGATCGAGGCGAGAAAAAAAGTTATAAGTTGAACGTGAAGAAAAAGCAGGTCGCCGACTGAGCGTCTAGGGCGGAGAAAGATGTGGGTAGCAAGGTTGGCAATCGCGGTATATGGGAGTCTTGGCGATAATGAGTTCGAAGGAGATAAACTACTTTACGTTACAATGACTAACGCAATCACCATCTTGTGTAGGTTCTTAATTTATTAATGGATTTGCTTGTAACTAGTAAGTTAATTGACGTACACTAATTTATTTCTGAGTTACTTTTGACTTCCCGTATAGCATAACACACTGATTATAAAGGGGAAAAAAATAAAAACACGTTATTCCAAGAGTTAATTATCAAGTTAATAAACTTCATCTAAGTTCTCTGGGATCATAATGTACGCCGTGTGCTGTAAAACAAGACTGCATGTGTCTCGCATGAATGAAAAACGTTCTTCAAACTTGAAAGTAAGCTGATTACTTTTCCAATGTGTAGTGTAACTTCCCTACACTTTAAAAATCAGCATTCTATTTACTAATATGATATAATTACCTTTGGGTGTAATTGTGCCAATTGTAGCAGAAGAGGCTGTAGCAATCAGGAGCCTGACATGCAACTAACGCACGCCAGTAATTCGTAGTTCATTTGCGACACGAGGCTGTGGCATGGCATTCATATAGACCGCGCGCTCGCGTACACAACGTCACTTTTTTATTCTTGAGGCACGGAGAGAGTTCAGAAACCCAGCGGTAGTGTGTTGCGAACGCCTGTGAGGATCTGAAAAACGAAACATTTAGATGGGAGATAAAAAGGCGCGCATCCTCAGCTGTGTCTCTGTGCATTGGCTTTGTATAATACTAAACAAACTTGTTTTATAGTTACATTTTTTTTAACCTGAATTGTCTAAAACTCGGTGATCTATGAAATATTTAAGAATCAAGCAAGGAACGATTAGTTCATGAACCCACAGCAACGCTTCTCGTCGTGACATAATTTATTCGCGCGTGCTTGGGCTTAGCTACTTTTTCTAACGGTAAAAATAAAATAAATGTATTGCATTTCGCTTCAGCCAACGGCAGAATGAGGCAACCCTCGAAAGCTTTTATTCGGTTAAAAGTAACATATCATAACAATGATATGTTACAAGCAATTAGCTTTAACATTCTCGCTGCAATGGCCAGACATACGGCATGCTTCCAACACCGATACAGCGAGATATCTTTATGCGGAAGTCGACAGCTTCATTAGTCGGCTCTTCGTATATTCATGAGCACCAGAACAATGAATGGGGACAGTATACTATAAAACAACCGCCAACTGCACGTACGCTGAAAGCAGGAAATAAATAAATAAATAAATAAAAATAAATTGAAAATGAACAGCATTAAGAGAAGCTTCTTTACAAGTGGTCTAGTGGCTCTGCAAAGCAATAAACTGAAGCTCATCAGTTAAGCGGACTTTTATTACGATCACTGGAAGAGAAATAACAACCTAAACAAAACAACCACCTTCACATGGACCTTTGCGGTCATCCGTCATTTCCGGCCTGTTTGTCGATCTCTATACGACAAACCCGATGGGAAGGCCAGTCGATCAATAGGCAGCACTACCTACTGCACCGATCTTTAAGCGGTGCGCCAGCGAAACGTGCTGCTCCGTGAAGTGGCGTGCACTTGCAAGACAACCGCGCTCCACGCCACCTCTTATATAACGCGACAGTGAACCCGAAGGTTAGGCGCACACAAATTCGCAAAGAAAACTGTGCACATATACAGAGAGAAATGTACGGGTATGCGAGCAGTACATGGACACGCCCAATATAAAACCGGAGCCACTTGCCGAGCGACATCGACAGAGTTCGCGTCTGATCGCGCAATGTAGTCGAGGTCACCCCCCCCCCTTTTTTTTTTGTCACTCCATAACTCCCGACCGGGCAAAGGTGCGCATGTCGATATCAATCGAAAAAGCCTGCCGCTCCAGGCGTAGACGTAAGACGGTTAAGGAGGGCGGAAGAAGGAAAGAAAGAAAGAAAGAAAGAAAGAAAGAAAGAAAGAAAGAAAGAAAGAAAGGTCTGCGCTCACGTTCATGCGCTCCAGTTGTTTAGACCCAAAGATCGACGTTTGTTGGAAGTGAAAGTCGCAAGCCGTGCCTTTCCAGCACGTTCGTTTCGTTTCTTTTATTTGTCTCTTTTGTTTTGTTTTGAAAGATTTACGGCAACCCGCACTCGATATCCCTACAATGATGCCGGCGGGGATTTTTTTTTCTTTAGCATTATCGAATTCGTTAGCGGCTGCGCGAAGTAAAAAAAAAAGGTCGGTGAATGCTGAGGGCAGGGTCACGCGTCAGTGATATGCACCCGTTTTAGGTGTGATGATGTTATCAATATCGTGCGTCTTCGGGACAATTACGCGGTTCTTTCACAACAATAGCGCTGATTCGCGGACGAATCGCGACAAAAGAAAAGCCGCCTGCTTCACCACCTGATGCTTATCACAGTATGATATGGTTCCAAGCGCACGTGATAATCAATGTAGCAACCCCGAAAACCCAAACCGAATGGACTACTTCATGATCAAGCGCGAGGTCTGACATTCCCACGATAGTCCCAATACGCTAGACAATCCTGGTTGGCAGCATAACTTCGACCAATCATTCTGTTCTCACAAAATCTTGAAACACCATCAGCTTGGGCGCAGGAATTTACCGCCCCCTCACCCAAAGCTGACTAGACCTCAGTCTTCCAGCATGATAATGTTAAAAACGGGATCTTTCCCGTCGAGAGGAAGGTTTATAGTCGCTTTCTTCTGGACATCGATCCACAATGCCCTGAGTCCAATCAAAAGTGTTGCTCGTTAGCTCACGTGAGTCTGGCAATTTTCGGCGTTACACAATGCCTCTTTTAATAAACAAGAGGTCTGAAACTAAGCCCTCAGAAGTGGTGATCTCCATAAACACGTAAGGGCTGTTTCCACCACTTGTTTGCACTATTTGAAAAGCCGAATGTATTAATTCCTCGGTTACTTCTTATTATTACTGCCGTAATTATTCTTCGCATATATTTTAAGGGGCCTTCTGCCACAGTAAAGGGAACGCCGCAGGTCACACGCTAGCACCTGCTTTCTGTAATTTTAATGCGATAGCGTTACAAAGCTCATGTCACAGAAATTTGGCCGTCGGCGTCAGCCCTGTTGGTTGTAGCGAAAAATCGTCCGTGAGCAAAGAAACCGAGAGAGAAGCAAACAAAGTAAAGAATGAAAATTTTCGGTACCATTGAGGTTCGAATTCCGGCCGTTCACGTAGCAAGCAGGTGTCCTACCACTAAGCCACGATGGTATACTCGCAGCTGCTTCGGGAAAAAAAACACTACATAAATGCCTTGCAGTAGAAGGAGTCTCCTCAACGCATTTTGTTGGACAGGTGTCACGACGAAAACGAGCCCATTCGGCGATTTTTAGGCGCATTTTGGAGGCCAGCAAACTACGTCGAAAAAAGCCAGGATAGTGCAGCCATCGCCTGTAAAAACAAAAGGATTTTCAAACAGCTCTAAAAATCGACAACTATGTCCATCTAGCGGAAAACATACCATGCCTCTCCAGAGGCTTTGATCAAGCAAACAGAAAACCATAGATCATGTGCTGGCGATGGCGAGTGCACGGCGTATATCTTCAAGGTCATGCGACTCTTGCTTTAGATTAAAAAAAAATGGCCCCGTATCTGCTTGCTAATCTGCAAATGTCGTCGAAAGACTCTTGCGCGTGGAGAGAGTGAACAAAACATTTATTTGATGTTCTGCACGAGAAAATTGGTGAATGGTATTCTGGAGGCGCTGCGTTAGAGTGCCTCGAGCGTGGAGCGGAGGTGAACGAGCGCATCAAGTCACGTCACACGTGAGACATGAGCGCCATCTGGCAGTTTTCTTGGAAAACGAAGCCCGTGGTTCTCAGACGGATGTGCGCGCCCGTCTCAGAGGTGATAAGGTGCATAACGCAAGGTGACGGGTAGGTGCCACCACCGTCTTGTCTTAGCAAATCGTTGGAAACACTCGCCTTTTCGTGCAAGCGTTGCATGGTCAGCGCAGCGTGATAAACGCTACGGTCCTTATAACTACTTATGTATGCCTTTTGTACTAAACCACACACATGTAGATCCTATACGTGTTGTTATGGCGGCTAAGATATGCGCAATAATCGCTCTTTAATGGGCAATCGCACAAGTATGAACGCTGAATATTCAGCAACATTTGTGGGCGCTGCAGATGGGGACAGCCGTTCGGGGTATCGGCTGGTGCCGTTTAGAGTACCCGGTACCGTTAAGGGTGGACACACAGACAAATGTACAGACAGACTAGAATTTTTGTGTCGAAGGTCTCCATGAAAGATTAAAAACCTGCACATACCATTCGCGAGCGCACGTGTGTCTGTGTGTCATCTGTGAGACGTTGTGAAAAACGTGTCTCGACTGCAGAAGAGCGCCGTTCTGGCAGAAAGAAGTGGCCACACTGCACAATCATTGCAATAATGTAAACACGTCGCGCTTGTGTGCACGCGCGATTGTGTGTGTGTGTGTGTGCGTGTGTGTGTGTGTAACAGAACATAATAATAAGTATGCACATAGCGGTCGAAGGGCCCACTAGGGGCGAGATTTTGCTATCGCGTTCAACTCTTCGAAGTGAAGCTTAAAGCCCAAACCTCACAAGCGCGAAAATGCACGCGACAGCGACGAGCGACGCGACGTAGATCGTCTTCGCGCGATCAGTCACGAGCGCATGCAGGCAAACCTCATTCACGCGACGGCTTCGGCGAGCGAACTCCACTGTTGCTGGCATGGGGCCGCCTACTCGCACCAAGAAAACTGCGTAGTGAGCGGTATGCAATTTGAAAATGAGATATGTTGTAGTGTAATGGAACGGAAAGTGTTTATTATTGCCTTGCAGCACTTTTTTATATGCACATGCGTAAACATTGCGTTATTTCTTGTTGCGCATACGTGACTCGGGCCGGGTCACGTGCACCTATGTAGTTTTTGTTTTTTCCGGTTTTTCGCTATTGGCTGCTTGAGCCCAGCACTTCCGGGCGATGAGCGACGGTTTCCAAATCTGGAGAACCGAGCGATCACGCGAAAACGAGCATGCGACACGTCGCGCGAACGCCCCGTTTCGTCGCTCATAGCATCGCTCGTCGCTGTCGCGTGCATTTTCGCGCTTATGAGGTTTGCTCTTAAAGATCCCCCAATTTCAGGGGCGAAGCTACTTATAGCGGCACCCATTCGTCCCTTGTTGTCGTAGTAGTAGTGTGTAACCAGTCTTACATTTTGACCTCCAAGGTGGTGCCGGTGGGAGATTTCTTCTATGCGTAGTTGAACAATGAAAAATTCGCAGCGTGCGCGTTTTCTAAAAGCCGAATTCTCCTGTCTCTCATTCCCCCTTAGCAGCCATTAGCATGTACATTGAGCAATATCTTACAAGAAAGGGTTGCTACATTATACTCCCTGGGCGTAACCCCCTTGGTTTTAGAAAGGCTTAGCGAGCGTTGGGCCGCAGTGCCATGAATACAGTGAACTAGTATATACCATGAACTCGAGGTATAGACACGAAGCGCAAGCCGTAAGAAAATGTGCATGTGCCTCCTCTCGTTCAGTCTTTGGAATGTCCGCTGGATGGCGGTGCTTCTATATGAGGAATATATGATGAAAAGATGCGAGATGGTGGTACTTGGAGTTTTGAATAGGTGAACGAACCGACACCCAGACACATGCATGAACGGACGCACGGATGGCTGCACGGACGGATAAGCGCATGGACGGACGCAGGACGGATGTATGGACGAACGCCGGGGCGGACGCACAGATGAACGTGCGGACGCACGAACAGACGCACGCACGGACGGGCGGATGGACGCACGGGCGGCCACACAGACGCACGCATGGACGGACGGAAGCAAGAACGAATAGACGGACGGATGCTTCGCCCCACTTTAAATCATTCACCCTATGGATATACTGCCATTTTTTTTCTAATCATAGTACACACATTTCTTGAAGCACCTTGTTCAAACAAGAAACGTTATCAACAAAATGTTTAAGTTGACAGTATGACCGTGAAAACGCCAATTTATTCCGATTGAATTATGAATGATTTCGAGCGACATTCGCCCTCTACTGTGGGTGAGTCACAGTGGCTACCCCGGCATGAATAAAAAGTGGTTTAAAGACTTAGAGTACATAGTACTCTAATATGGGAGAACAGAAAACCAACCCTTAACAAAACGACCCTCCATGGGCAAGCTTCAAGCTGGAGTAGAAATTCATGTGTGTACACAAAAACTGATGAACGATTTAGAGTACTTGGTACTCTACTATGGGAGAACACTGGGCCGTCCCTTGGGCCGTGCTGGCATTGAATGGGGGAGGGGGTTGAGAAAGTGGGTAACGATTTAAAGTACTTAGTACTCCACTATGGGAGAGCTTAGAGCCGTCCCGTGGGCCTTAATTCCACACTAGGAAGTAAAAGAGAGGACATCCTATTGTACACACTTCACGTGTGTAATATCAGTGAAAGTACAATGCTGACGCAGCCGCATCATTCTATTTGACCTGAAATGCAGCCTTGGTGGACAGCTAAGTGAAGATCAACAATTGCGCATTCTTTGTTCATGGAAAATAATGGTGTGAAATGTTTTCTGTTTTGTCACTCTATAAGCAAAGTAGCTTTTATTTAATCACCGTTGAGATTTGACAAAAAAAATGTGTCACCATTGCCAAAGCTGCGTTACGTTTGCACGTGTTCACAGCGCCGTCCCAGCCTTCGCCAAATGAGCAGCTGGAGATGATGTTGAGGAGAGGGAAAGGCGTGAATAATAAAACTCCTAGTAGTGAAGAACGCGACCGAAGAAATTGTGGGGGATTCGCTCGCAGGATTTCAAGCTGGACGGTTGTGCCCTCGAGATCTCCGACGCCAGCTCAGCTCCCGCCGACTGGTTCGCCCTCCGCGGTCTCCTGAAGCCGTGCAGCTCTCGCATTGTGGCGCCCCGCCCTTGGACTGCTTCGACCGGATCCCCACTTTCCTATCTCCTTCTTTTTTCTCTCGCTTGGCTGTCTTCTTCTCCGTCTATTTTCCTTCTATTCTTTTTATCCCTCCTTCCTCCCACCCCTATAAGGCACTGCGCCGTGTCGCCTGAAGGCAGACAGAAATTAGGTGCCTTTTTCCTCTTCATTCTAACCACTACCCAAATTGTGGGCAGTTCCCATGACAGCTACACTCGAAGTCGTGGTTCAGCAAGTGTGGGTTCGCCGGTAGAGTGTACTAGAACTGTTAAGTGGCGTGACCGTACCTCACCGCATGACGCCTTGTTCGGTGCCCGTAGCGGCGGCGCTGCAGTCGATTAGTACTGAAAGCGCAGTGCTCCGCGCGCAAGAAGTGCTGTGAGCTTCAGCTCTCCCGGCGCGTTATTTTAGGGGCGAAGCTTCTGAAGCTGTGGATTTGTCATGCATGTCTGTGACCGGTTCGTAACCACCTAGTTGTATGACTCACTCAGCAGGTGGTGCTAGTGTGAGTGACAGACGGACGGACAAATCATAGAGTTATTTTAACTGTATGGGACCGACAAACGGACGGACGAACGAACGGATGGACGGGTGGACGGAAGGACGGATGGACGGACGGACGGACGGACGAACAGACAGACAGACAGACAGACAGACAGACAGACAGACAGACAGACAGACAGACAGACAGACAGACAGACAGACAGACAGACAGACAGACAGATAGATAGATAGATAGATAGATAGATAGATAGATAGATAGATAGATAGATAGATAGATAGATAGATAGATAGATAGATAGATAGATAGATAGATAGATAGATAGATAGATAGATAGACACGCACGCACCGACCGACCAACCGACGAACTGAGGGACTGGCTGGGTGACCGTGTTTTCCTGCGGCATGTGCAAGTGCGTGCAAGTGTGCATGCATATGCACATGTATGTGCATGCATCTGCTTTTGCTTTCGCCGCACCGCCTTGTTTTGTAACTATCGGACATCGCCTTTTGCCTGTGCACTCAGATTGTCATGTGTAACAACCCAACTATCGTTCGTTTTATCACTGATCTACATCGCGTTCGCGCTTTGCTGCAGAAATTGGCATGATTTTATTGAGAAAAAAAAAGTTCACCAGCAAAATGCAGAAAAACTGGTGTTTCTGTTATCTTTTGGTATCATAAAAGCACGTACGCTCGCCAACTTAAAAAAAAACACCGAAAGTAAATGAAAAACATTCTTGACGTTTTCAGAGTGAGCAGGGTTTTTTTTGTAGTCCTTTTTCTGATCATGTTCACTCTTTGCGAAATAACTCCCCACTCTAAACGAGAGGAAAAAAAAAGGAAGTTCCTTACTACTTTTCTTTTGAGTTCTTACTTGCAACGTGTATGATTCGTTTTAAAGATTCTGGTTAACTCCTTTTGGAGGTCACAACGCTTCTGTCGCAGAGGTATTATTATTATTATTATTATTATTATTATTATTATTATTATTATTATTATTATTATTATTATTATTATTATTATTATATTTCTTCCGCAACATTGTCGAAAACACGACTATATCTGTCTAGGTGTACATGCACAAACTTATACGCAGAATGAAAAATTCAGCTTGTTTATCTTAAAAGCACAAACTAGAAAACATACGGAACAAGCCCCGACACAACCTCCCAAACATAACACTTCGCACGTTGCCCTCCAGTTTCTTCGCGGCCACATGCATAGCCAAGCCGAGTCACAACACAAGGTGTCCGGCCAGATGATTGCTACAGCCTCCATGGCTGCGAGGCCCAACGTTTGTTTACGGACAGGCGGACGACGAAAACGGAAAGCTACAAACACAAGCCGATCCACTAAGTTTTTGTTTTGTTTACGGAACGCCACCGTTTACGTAATCGCCGAGTTATCGACCCCTGAAAAGCACAGCGCACACGCACAGTTAGCTTGAAAGGCAGGCTTCATGCTACAGTCGATACGCTTAACACGGAAGCCACAGTTGGGTAAAATCTGAACACCCTCGCATAAACGGAGGCTCCCTCTAAGGGTGCAGACGGTCGTAAACGTGGCGCAAAAAGCACCAACACGTCCCCTTCTCCTTCTCTCCAAACTCCTCGGCTTTCTCTAAATGAGCATAAACGCTATGGTTCCGTCCAGATGGCGCTTCTGTTCTTGACAGGCGAGGTGCGAGGCATCGCGTTGTGTTTTCAACGGCTTTGCTGTAGTTAGCGAAAAAGGACAGTAAAACGAAAGAAAAACACGCACCGAAGCGCCCGTATGGAACGCACGCCCGGTACACAGGTGCAGCGTTCGGTTGATTCGGCCAGACCCCGCCGGTTTAGCGTAATCCTTAGCGAAATTTGTTTGTCTGTAGCGCAATGGGTTCATCTTACTTTTTTCGCCCGCCATGACAGTTGTGCGGCTAAGGTGTATTTCTGCTTTCTTACACTCAGTTTATAGGAGTCAGTGTTTACAGGGTTACGGCTCATGCCTTCATGCGGTGATAGTGTGATAGCTTTGAAAAATAGCGGCCCAGCATATTTTTTTCGCATTATTTGCAGTTTTCGAAGAGTCAGTGCCAGGTGCTGTAGCAGGGTACGTGCCGAGGAAGAGGTGACGTGTTTGACTAGCGGCTCCACCAAACCCGCTTCATTAGAAATGAAGTAACCGTCGTTCGTGTTGAAGAACTTCAGATCATCATCATCACCATCATCATCATCATCATCACCATCATCAGCAGCAGCATCATCATGATCATCATCATGTCTACTACGCCTACTGCAGGGCAAAGGCCTCTCCCATGTTCTGCCAATCAACCCGGTCCTGTGCTTTCTGCTGCCAAGTTATACCCGCAAACTTCTTGGACTAATCTTCCCACCTAATTTTCTGTCCAACTCTTACGCGGTTTGCCTTCTCTTGGATTCCAGTCAATTGCCATTGATGACCAGCGGTTATCTTGCCTACGTGCTACGTGCCCGGCCCATGTCCACTTTTCTTCTTCATTTCAATTACGATGTCCTTAACCGCCATTTGTTCCTTGACCCACTATGCCCTCTTCCTGTTTCTTAAGGCTATACCTATCATTATTTTCCCTCCCATTGCTGGATGCGTCGTCCTCAATTTAAGTTGAATCCTCTTTGTAAGCCTCGAGGTTTCTGCAGCGTCGGTAAGTACCGGTGAGATGCAGACACTCACAGGAACTTGAGATATTTAAATACAAATTGAAGTTCCCCCTTACGCTAAATTCCCAAGTTTGTGTTCGTACACCTATATTGTTTACTCGGGTCCCAAGACCCCACGAATTAATTACTCCTTTCAGAAGTTTCCGAAGACACCGCCGAAGCTACCCCTACACGGGTACTCGCCTCGCAGTAGCTAAAACGAAAGAATCCCGCTGACAATGACTCCCGCTTCGACAAGCCAGGCATTCTTGGCTTCTGAGCACACACTACGTGTAACCGTCGACGCTAAACGTGTGCACCACGCACCAATCTTAACGAGCTCGCATTGTCTCCAGTGCTTCGATCGCGGAAGAACACCCGCAAAGGCGAGACCCTCGAAGCTTTTTAAAAGACGCCTCTAGTACTCGTGCAAATAGCGACCCTCGCAGTGTCGACGGCGCGATAGAAGGTTAACCGTTCCCAGTATACGGGACCACCGTCTGGGTCTCAGCCAATCCAGTAGCGCTCCGTAGGCTATAGGCTTAGGGACATCTCTTTTTCCGATCTTGGCTGGCACAAAAGCGCCGACACTATATGGGCTACCCTACCTCACGAGTGCCGAAGAGACGCGTGGTTTTAGTATGCAAATCAATGTGCCTAGCACTTAGGCGGCTAAAAGAGCGCGCGCGAGGGAGAGATAAAGAGTGAGAGAAGAGAGGCGCCAACGTGAGCTGATTGTTATCAGAAGGCCGCAGGCGCAGAGGAAGATGCGACTTTTGTGGCACGGCGAGTCGCGAGCTTGCTCAAGCGATGCCGCCCTCAAAGGTTGCATTCAGCAAACACAAAGCATGCATTTTATTTATGCACACATGAGTTTTAAATAGTTGCTAAGTGCGCAGTTATAGATATGTGTGTTGGTTTGAAACCAACGGAAGAAAGCCCCAAGGATGCCTCTTCAATGTATGTGCTGTCTTAACTGTGCAAGTATTCGCAATCTCATAACTGGCTACGACGCATTTTGTATTCCACGCAATTTCTCAAAGATCAACCTGCAATCCATCTGCCTACAGAGCACTCTTGGGCACTGAGCTACGATGAATGCAACCTAAGTAAAAATCTGTCACGTCATGATCGTTTAGCCTAGACGGAATTGTACGCTCCAATACTAAACCATGCACCGGTCTCCAATGGGAAAACGTTACGGTTACTGCGAGACTTGTGTATGTTATCAACCAGAAAACGGACCACTAAACAAAAAACGCGTTGTCATATACTCTTCATCCTGATGTTTCGAATCAGCTCTCTATGATAACGTGTACATTCACAACTTCTGCCTGGTGCTTTTATTTAGTTGACGGATGAAAAAAAGAAAATATTTATGCAGCGCATCTCAAAGACGCAAGAAACTCAGTTCAGCAAGATATCGAAGAACCTCGCTCCCACGACTGAACGTGCAGAGCTGCCACTAGCACAAAAAAAAAAAGAGGTACTCTGCACCTGTTGACGTCACAATGACGCAGCGATGCACAGTTTCGGCAAGCACGCGCATTTAGCACAACGTCTTGAGCCCAGCCTTCGTGCGTACAAAGAGCAATACTCAGCATTGTTCTCCTTAACTTAGATTAAGTGAGTCGAAGGTGCCGAGCATAATTGACGCTTTTGTAACGAATGATTGATTTGTTATACGACTTCATCCTTCTTGTAAACGACCTTTCTTAGCGGTCAAACTAAACTTGAAACAGGGTGCACTCAAATCAATCGATTAGAGCAGTCGGAAACTCTCGCGGAGTGAGTGTACTGAAATGGAGATTTCCAATAGCGAGCACGCTAACTCACCCTGTGAAAAGTGAAAAAAAATGATAAAATAGCTCCTTGCTCCTTGCGCTCACCTCAATCCAACGAGGCAATTATTATGCGCTGCACGTACATTAGATAAGAAAATACGCAATCGCAGTGTCGGAAGATGGCTTGCACGCTTCTGTGAATTTAAACTACCACCCGCCTACCTTGAGTGCTAGAAAATGAAGCATTAATCCTTATGTGAAACAGGGAATATATACTCCAGTTCCCCGTTAAAAAAAACTTCTTTGTTTGGTGTTGAGCAAGCTCGACCTGACGATTGTGAATACGATTCTAGGTAAAGAACTTATTTATGTGAGTGTCTTATTCAGAAGGATGAAAGAAATAAAGCAACAATAAATTACTAGTCTAAATTGATTTACAATAATTTCTTATACTATCCACCTCACGAATGTAAAAATTGTTCTAAATAATGAATTTATCAAAACACTACACTCCTAATCACCGTCTAGTTCTTATACTTAAATGTGCCGAATACTACAACCTGCCTGACTTCCGGAAAATCATCAAGCCATAGTGCGGCCTATAATATAGTTGTCCCATTGTAAGTGCCTCCTAAAGACCACATGTCTCCTAAGCGGGCTACTTATTGCTATCGCGGTAATGTCACTAAGCTATCGTGTACATGGGTTGTATCGTTGTCCGACCTGCTGACATAAACATATTATCAAGTGAAAGGCTACCGGACATGGTTCAATAGCACGTTTAAGTTGTAATGCACTTTTAAATATTTAATTGCAGTTTCTTCTTACCACAACTGCACCCCTAGCTGAATGAGATGCCCAGCGTTTTATCGCTCTCTATACGTACGACTACTTGAATGAATAAAACCGCTTAGTTCGACGGTTTCTCGACACAGAGCTAGCGAAGAATTAAAAAAAAAAGTGTTCAAGGAAGAGTATTTCTCGACTTATGCCCTGGCAACAGTACTTTGGGGCGTCATATAGCATTCACAGCTTCAAACAGGCAATCCTTCGCACGCTTCGACGCTTCAGCCGAGCACGCAAAGTGCCCGTTCATGGGCCTCCACTGAAAAACCCGTAGACGCCTCCTGAATACACCTGAACACCCCGGCACACTCAACCGAGAGTTGAATGGGGCGCCTCTTTTCATCCACACCTTACACTGCAACCCCCGCAGACCGTGCACTCTTTCAGTAAACGAACTGCATCTTTGAACTCGGTTCGTCCCAAGGGAAACAAACATCCGAGAAACTGAAAATATTAAATAAAAGAACGTTAGTGCAAGAGCTGTGAATCGGGCAATAACCGAAGGACCGCCGCCAGGCTAAACAACCGGAAGTTTATACAGGGTGTTCTTCGCGTGTGTAGGGCCAACAGACAACGTCTTCCGCCAACGAAAAGAACCACCCCGCCCTACGGCGGTCAAGAGAAGTAGGAAGCGACCGAAAGAAAAGGTTCTGCCTTTACACTGTATACAAAAGCACAGCTACATTATATATATATATATATGCCCGCGTGCACGCTAACTGCGTTATAGCGCGTACATTGTGTATACGCTTAAGAGCAGGGCCTCCAAACCACGACCACCACAGAAACGACGTCCGTGACCTCCAGGCGGCGCGAGTGCGTTTTGCGCCCGGAGGACAGACAAACGTTTGGCATTGTGAGGAGGCGTTGCGAACGTATACTATCCTTCCGTGCTCGCTCAGACCGTGCCGTGTGTGATTGTTGCCGCGCCGCAGACAACGATCGCTAATGCTATACTCGACGTTGTTGCATTCTTCGGAGGGAAATAAGAGAGAGAGATAGAATTATAAGAAGTAAAGAAAGTAGAAGGACCGTAAGAGTAAGGGCTGACTCCGTAAGACTAAATCGTAGAAGCACGTCGAGCTATACGGGTACTGTAAAAAAAAAGACAGAAAGAAACGAAAATGCTTCCGTACGCCTGGAAAAAGTCGTTTTCAAGGACGACCTCCCAGGAGAAGAGCAGTTGCGGCACGATAAACAACACCCACACACGCACACACAAGTACACACGTACACACGAACATGCACACGCACGCACGTATAGTGTGAAAGGGAGGGGAATGTCAAAGTAGCACTCCACCATGACAAGAGTGACGGGCGACGTGGACTCGTGTAGAAATGTTTCGTAATAACGGTGCGACAGCGCACATAAAGATTCCCCCAGGAAAGAACGTGAAACCGGTGGCGCGTCCTTTATGGGTACGATTATTACGGCGCGTGGCGTGCACTTGCAGCTGATGAGTGTATATTGTGCAAAGCCAACTTTTGTAATGGCGCACGGCCGTTGGGGAAAATGTGGCGTTTAATGGCTTGGGTCAAGTACGAAAGTCGAGGGTGCGTCCCGTTGGCGCCGCCCAGGTGAAGGATGTGTCTATTATAGATGACGGACGAACGAACGCTCAAAGCCTAATGTATGTTATGAAAAGTGGGCTAAGACATGCGGAGTGCAAGCTCGAAGCTATCGAAGAAATCGTGACGTACCGTTGATGGGATAGTGGTATGTTAAGCCGAAGTGGTGGTTATCTATATTTTATTATCTTCATTTCACGTCGAAACCCAATAATACGTATACGCTGATTGCTTCACGCTGAGGAGTGACGACTGATTCACACTTTTGTGTATCAATGCCATCGGCTGCATTAGATGTAAAAACCTCATAGTACAACATTTCGAGTTGGCTAATAAAAGAAATCGCGAAGCACTGGCCTACAACACAAGTAAAAACTAACATCACAGTACAACGGTCATAATGATCAAACACGTAATATTGCGATAAATAACCATTATGGTCGTGTTTAGAACAATATTAATAACGCTTTAAGGTAGTACACGAACCAAGTATTGTAGATATTACGATAAACCGTCTAGAACGGTTTGGCAGTATACTCCCGATTGTCGGCCAATGATTTCACCCAGTTTTTGGGAAAGATAGCGATGAAAATCGTTAATCGGCTCACTTACGGGTCAAATGCGGTATGTATGTTATACAGCTGTTCAGAAGAATGTCGTCAAACATTAAAAAAAAACATATCGAAAGTAAATTCAGACATAACGATGGCTGGAGAAAACGCGCTCAACCTTCATGATCGCACCTGACTCATCCAGGCTTTAAGGTCTCCAGAACTACTCTTTTGATACCAGAAGCGTGATGGTCTGTGCTACAGTTGGTGGGTCATATGACGATTGTTATAGCGTCATAGTGATAGTTCTTTTAGTCTTCTGTGTAGCTTCCTTTAGATTTCTTTCCGAAGTGTTTGTGAGGCATTAAAGCTACTGTTACTGCGTTCCCAAGCAGAAGAAGTTCTTTTCACTGTTTTCACACGAAGAGGCGTGGCCGTGTGGTAGAACACCCACTTGCCACACAAACAACCAGGGTGCGCTCCCCACATGGACCAAAACGACCCTGGTTCGGTCCTCACTCTCCTCCAGGGTTTTTTTTTTTTTTCATAGCATTGTTCTCGACTTTTCGGTCACGCATAAGGTGATCATTTTTCGCTCACAATTAACGACGCCGACGCAAACACCGGAATTTGTGTGAAACGAGCTCTTCAACGCTATCGCGTTAATATAACTTTGGACACTGTGCGATACAGTGTAGGTAAACACATATGCAACGAATC
This sequence comes from Rhipicephalus annulatus, assembly GCA_013436015.1. Classification (NCBI taxonomy): domain Eukaryota; kingdom Metazoa; phylum Arthropoda; class Arachnida; order Ixodida; family Ixodidae; genus Rhipicephalus; species Rhipicephalus annulatus. Next base: position 388,915 of record WOVY01000786.1, read on the forward strand.
GAAGCCCGTGTTAATTCATTTGCCGGGAACAGTCGACAGTCAAGGGCTACCGTTTGCTTGGCAAACTGGCTCGTCTGCGGCTTGCTCTCGCCAACTGGCTTATATCCAATGTCCGTTGCTGTCTTCATTCACTTCAGTTTGCTAGGGCGTGGCGTTTTTCGTTTGCCTAATTCTAAATACTCGCTCCCGCTTCGACTTCCTAAATAGTCGAAGTGGCGAGCAACATCCTGCCTCGATAATCCGAAAAGATGGGCCGAGCAGGCACGATAATGGAAGGCGCGCGACCAACCGCAAGACACGCTTCCCCGCTCTTCGACAAGTGTATACACGATGTGCTAGCGAAATCCGCAGCGCGAAAAAGCGTTTGCAGTCTCGTGGGGACCTTTCCGGTACGTCCTTGAACGTGACGGCGATAAAGCGTCTCGGAGAGGCCAGAGGGCGTCGGCGTTACGGTCATTGATAATTTATGCGGGCGACGGTGGCCAGGGCCACAAATCCGACCGCGCATAAAATACGAGAGTGAGCATCGACGGTTGAAAGTTAAAACGAAAAAAAGAAGGGGGGGGGGAAACGTTGCTCAATTTGCTACCGAGTAAAACGAGATTGCGGCCGTTAAAGAAGATTTATCGGATATGGGCCTAAGCTCTCCAGTACCGCCTTCTACCCACTATACGAGTGCATATGTCTGGTGGTTTTGCTGCCCCGCCTGGCGTATAGCACTCGAAGCTGTGCCCTCTGAATGACGTGTCATGCGTCTTGACGACGCAGAGGTAAGGCCACGTCACAGTGGGTGGGCCATAAACCCTTGAAGTGTTTTGTCATTGCGACCGTACGTAATAAGACACCGGCTTGCCTTATTATAGGCATTTGGAAGTTGCGCTCGTGAGTTTCAGACGGCGAGCACGGAGCGCTAAGAACAAGATCGCGCTAACTATACATACGAGTGCGATATAGGAGCACAGTAGTGGTTATAGTAGCTCAGTTGTACCGTACCCCGCCTAATTTAACACTACTGCACGTGGCGTTCAGGTTAGTGATGCTAGCACGCAGCCAATAACAGCAGCTCATAAGTCATTGAGTAGATGGCAGCCGGAGGGACAAGGTTTAAGGGTGTTGATAGTTCATCGTTTTTTTTTTCAAAAGGTATGACGCACTAAACGAACACCAGACAAAATGTAGCGCTTGTCTTGACTTCATCCTGTCCTTTGTTTAATTAGTGCATGTGCTGCGGTTTCTGAAGTACAAAGTGCTCAACACCTTACCTCATCCTTTAATATGACAACGTTAGTGACAATATACTCTAGTAAGTGATAGTCTGTAATTGATTGTACTTGTTATTATTGTTGCTTTGAAACCACACGGATGGAAAAACAGGTGGCGTTATTGTCGGCAATACTAATATATCCAGAAAGTTTCAATTGTTCACTTTCCAATAAACACGTATATACGCACATTACGCGATTGATTGATCAATATGTGGCGTTTAACGTCCCGAAACCACCATATGATTATAAGAGACGCCGTAGTGGAGGGCTCGGGAAATTTCGACCACCTGGGATTCTTTGACGTGCACCCAAATCTGAGCGCACGAGCCTACAACATGTCCGCCTCCATCGGAAATGCAGCCGCCGCTGCCGGGATTCGGTCCCGTGACCTGCGGGTCAGCAGCCGAGTACCTTAGCCACTTCACCACCACGGCGGGACCACACTTCACGAGAAAAGGACGCCTTAATTCTATAATAAATATTTTAAAAAATAAGGAACACAAACAAGCAAAAGCGAACTATATTCACTCGTGTTAAATGCAATGCACACCGTTGCAGCTTTTATTATTATTGCGCGACCGTTAACGTCCTCTAGATAGAGAGCCGAATACAGACGAGAAGTAACGAGATTTCCCTTATGAGGCGCAAGCGCAGAGAAGTACTGCTCGATACGCCATCTGCTATGTTCCTGGCTTAGATTACTCATTCGCACTATTAGCATTAATTGTGTGATCTTGTTTGTTAACAGAAGTTTGAAGGAGATATGGTGCCAGTATTCCAAGAACGCTTTGATACCGATCTCCGAAGTGACTAAAATCTGGACTGCGATTCTGGAATATCGTTTTAGGGGCGAAGCTCCTTAGGGTCGAGCAATGTCCCCTGTCTGTCAGCGTAACACGCTTGGCACATACCCGCTCTAGAGCGGGTATGTGCCACAGGGGATGCGAGATGGCGGTATTTGGAGTGTTCACTAGATGGACGCACGGACGGACGGATGGACGAATGGACGCACAAACTGACGGACAGACAGATGGACGAACGCAAGAATGGACGTATGGATGGACGCACGAATGGTCGCGTGGACGGACGGAAGCAAGAACGAACGGACGGACAGGCTGAAGGCCGCTTCGCCCCACTCATCATCATTCACTCCGTGAATATGCTGTTTTTTTGTTTTTTTTCACGGTTTGCGTCAAGATCACATGAGGTGGCTGAATAAAACAGTGAATTAGACCTGTTTGGCTCAGAAACAAACACACTAGTTTTTTTTTTTAATTGTGGGGCGATAGAACTGACGTGTGGGTCACGTGTTTCAGACTCCTGGCATAAAGCATCTGCGACGTTGATCGTCGTATCACTGATCTCGCTGCTTGTCGCCGATATCAGAAACCACCCCAGACTATATGGCCTATACGCTCGTACGATAACACTAAACACTCCCAAGGGTGTACACATTCAAGCACGACGTTGTTAACCGTCTAACACACAGACATCATTGTTAAAGTGCGTTCGCTGAATCATTATAGGCTATTGGAGCCTTCGTCTTAAGGAAACGAAGGGGACTGGCCCGCCTGAGGGGACGCCCCCAGAGAGCCATGTTTCCCCTACTACATCGGCTAAGAAACATAACGCTTATGCATCTTAACGCTGAACTACAGTCATGCTGGGAGAGGAGGCTTTCCTCCGACGCTGGTCTACGTGATTCATTATGATAAAAACAACAGAATGTACATACCTTTCCTTTCCTATTGAGGAGGTGGGCTAAAGCTCGTACTACTGTGACACTACAGTGTGTATTTTTCTTTTCTTCCTTAGAAACATGTCATTTTGTGCAATATTGTTCTTGAGCACGAGAGAAAATTGTCCTCACAGGTGAATGCAAAACATCATCCTTCACTGCGAATGACTTCCCCTTGTTTGTTGATATAGCCTTACTGTTTATTTAAGTTTAATCATCTTGAAGGCAAGAATGTCCTGTCTTTGTTGAACAATTTTTGCATTGTACGTCACTGTATACACTACTATAAGTTCTTTCGTTGTATATAACAGTTTGCATTGTAGATACGCATTGTTCGCCATTGTCCATTTTTATGTGTGCACATAGGCTGTGTATGATATATCCGGAAATAAAATTCTCTTAAACCATATGATTAAAAGGGCCACGACACCAAATTTTCTCTCATAGTCTGTTTTACGACAGTTACGCCTTAGATGTTCACAAACACGCCGGTGAGATGTGAGCACATTCGGTGGAGCACTTAATTTATAGTGGATATTTTCATAACTACTCAAGCGGCCCGAGAGTGTGACAACACTGGCGCACTCACGAGCCGTGACGACGCAACAAGTCCCTTACTTTGCGAGCGTCAGTATTCCGGTCAATGATATATATATATATATATATATATATATATATATATATATATATATATATATATATATATATATATATATATATATATATATATATATATATATATATATATATATATATATATATATATATATATATATATATTGTGTGTGTGTGGTCACCTGCCCATGCAATGCAATTATTTTTAGCTATCTTCAACTTGGCACTCAAAACTGAACAATCTCCACTCACTGAAACTCGGGTAGAAGACGACAGATCCACTCCACGAATCCCGTGACGTCATAGATGCCATGGCAGAATGGCGGTTGCCATCATCAGTAGGCGGAGTTTATAGCCAGGAACATCTAGGCTTCATTATGCTATGAAGTACCCTTTTACAGCCTTTTTTTTCAAATACGTACAGGAACAATGTACCATCTACTTGCATTTTGTCGCTGAAAACCACAATTTGGTGGATGACCGTGACACATAGATGTCGTTGACACGTAGCGTATGTTGTTGATACGTTGTCTCCGGTAAGCGTTCCTTCGTATATTTTTCAACTTCGCCTTCAGCCTCATCCTATCACCTTGTACAGTTACATTTTTGGCGTCGTTTATATGAGACCCAAGTAAGTGGTATTTGCAATCTGTCCGAAACAAACCAACATTTGATAAATCATTCATATTGCGAAGTACCTATATATCTACTCTCCCCGTTGACAGGACTTGGTTAATTTCTATGTTATATGCTATGCAACGGGAGCCAAAGGAAGATTGAAGAAAAAAAGTTTTATTGTACACGTAACTTGTACACAAAACAAACAAAACAAAGGAAACGTGGAAAAACGGCGTATACACTTTACAAATTAAATTTTGAATGTTCCCATTGCAATAGTTCCTATTGCAGAGACTGCAATGCATGCAGCGGGTCTTCGTAAGTACGAAAGAACTGGACGCTCCCACTGCCCCTTCCTTACTCCGAAGAAACGTATGCGCCATCGTCGAACGAAAGCCTCTTGGCCGTGTGTTTCCAGCTGCTCATCGAGGTGATTTCACACAACAAAGCATATTTTCTGCACTGTGGAGGCGCCTTTTTGAGGTTCGCGGCGTGTGTTTAGAACAATTGTCCGACCATTTAGAGTGCTATGTATACTATAGTATGGGAAAGAAATAAGCTGTCCTAGTTTCCAGTGTTATCTTACCATAAACCAGTGGATTTAAAAAAAAAGGTTAATGATTAAGAGTACTCAATACTCTACTTTCGGAGAGCTGAAAGCCGTCCCTTGGGTCTCATGTGTGTTTGAAAAAGTATTTAACGTTTTAGAGTACTTGGTACTCAACTGTAGTAAAGCACAAAGCCGTCCTATAGTCACGTGTGAATTGGAGCTTCGAGACTTTCAACGGTTTAATCATGTGAACATGCAAAAGCATCGCCCCTATACGCCTAAACCTAAACACGCACACAGTGCGCTGATTGTTGATTTCGATCGTGCACGCGTCATTGTATCAAAACGCCTCGTTTGACCACCGCGAAGCACTCGTTAGCACAATGTGTTCATCAGACAGGCATCCTTCATTCGAGCAAGCGGCCTTCTTCAGAGGGGGTACCTATATCTCTCTAATAGGGCGTGTCTGACAGCTATGAAAATATCATCGCGTGCCTGTTCATGACGGGGATAACGGTTCTTTCTTTATTTTTGTTTCTTTTAATCGGTGGCAACAGCTCATCTGTAAAGGAGAAGACCAGGTCTCATACTCCGTAGGTCAATAGAAGGGTAGCAGAACGCATATTGAGGATGATTATGTAGAAAGGAACCAATCTGGGGTGGCCGTGCTATCGTCATGCGTTGTTTTTTTAGAGGTTGAACACGTACGATAAAAAAAAAGAAGCTTGATAAAGGCCGCCTATGAGAAAGTCCACCGCTACGATCACAGCTACAGGTTTCTCTCTAATGTGCTTCATTCTCTCTCGCTGTTTATTTTCGCGACAGATACTTGCTCGGTGTGTGTATGTGTGTGTAGCTGCAAGGGCAGCGTTTCAAATTATCCAGTTGTACTTGTGTGTCTTGAGTGACATTTGCCGGTGCTCGAAAGCACCTAAGAACGAGATGGCGCGTTTCTATAATCGCAAGCTGTGACCCTGAAGCCGCTGAGGCGTAGTGCACGCTAAGAAAAATAGTAACGCAAAGACGCAATCGACCCGACTCGTTCGTGTTCTCTCGTGAAACAGCGATTGCGGAACCGATACAGTGGCTGCGTTCAGTGACGCATAGTTACCAAACATGTAACCAGGAAAGAAGGTAACTCGAACGAATTGAATTGTGCGCGAAACACACAATCACTCGCTATTGCGAATGCGTACGCAACGAACTAGTTTGGCAACACACCCTCGAGGAACGTCTACCGAGTCCACGCCAAATAACATGGTGTGGCTGCTCAAAGAAGCGAATGAATACGACGAAAGGCAACTCAGAGAAACAAAAGAGGAACAAGAAAAAGAAAAAAATGGGTGTCCAAGACTGCATGTACAAGGAAGCGGCCGACATAAAAATAAGGCTTTAGTCTTCACAGCGGGAAAAAACAAACAAAGAAATAAAGAAAGAGATAAAGAAGGCGTAACAACCAGAATGAGAAGTTGTGGAGGGGGTCTACGAACAAAAACGAAAGGCGCACCTGCCGACTACCCCGGCGCCCGGCGCGGCGCCGGCGCATTCTCCGGCGCAGCGCAGAGTCAAGGTCACGGGACCACCGTGCGCCGGGTCAACCGCGAGAGGGGGTGAGGGAGGGGGCACGACGAAAGCGAGAGCCTTGCGGGGAAGCTCCATTTCTCAAGTCCCAGACGCGGAACACGCCATGCACCGCCGCCGACGCCACTCTGCATAACACTACTAGGACTACGCCACGAGCACGCCCCCTATAGCCGCTGTCTGGAGAGCTTATGGTCGCGCGTGTGGTGCATGCGACGTCCCTTGAGCGCGGCGGTAGACCGGTATAACAAAGCCGGAGATGAAGACGAGACGGAGACAGAGCCACACGAAAACGAAAAAAAAAAGAACAATATAGAACAGAGGCTACAAGGAAGGAAGCCTCTCGTGCAACAGTGCGCGACTCATTAGCCGAGCAAATCGTGCGACACGCCGGGCGATGGCGCCGCGTATTCTCTTCTTGTGCGCGTGAACCGTGTCGTTTCGTTTTTCGTATGTCAACAACCTCAATGACCTAGACGTCGTTCGAAAGCGCCCTCTGTCCCGAGCGCGAGCAGCTGCGCAACGCTTGTGAACACTCTCCATTCGTTTCTTCTTTCAGTTATATGTCGCTTAGATGTTAGTGTTTTTTTTTTAATAGCACTGGCTACTGGTTTACACATATAGTATGAAAGTTGCATCAATAAAAAATATATGAAAAAGCAACTACATAGAGTTCATTTGGAGGAATAAAGCACTAAATATTATCACGTATTCACGATGTCGCTTCTCTTTTTGAATTCTGACGCAGTCTGTGACCTTCCTTCACTGTAGGGCAGGAAATGGGATATCAAGTATACCTCCCTATCCTTTCCATTGCCACACTCGGTAACGTGTCAACACTCAGTTATTTATTGCAGTTTACGCACGTGCAGACCACACTTTGTACAGAACGCTTTCCTCGCGATTCCATTTTTTTTTTTCCTCGTCGTCCATTCCGATTTGAGGCTGTTCTTCACCTTGGATAAAATACCCGTTTTGCTTAATTCACATCTAAATAGCGAAGAAAAATAAAATTGTCGGGAATATGCTAGTGATGGTTCTCAAAAAATTCAGAGTCGTCCGACCACTGCGCAGGCCATTGTGAATATGAAAGCCAAGAAGCCGGCGATTATGCTATACTGAATATTGCCACAAAAAAGTTTATGCGGTCCTGTTATCGATCATGTATAGAACAAATGGTTGACGATTTTGAGCATATTGTGCTCTATCTACTATGGTAGCACATTAAGCTCTCCCTAACACGACGTGTAAATTAAATGAGTGCTCGGAACACCCACGTCCATGTTTGTAAAAAAAAAAAGTGGTTAACGATGTAGATTACCCGGTACTCTACCATGGGAGGACTTTAAGCCGTCCCGAGAAGCTCATAGAATAGAGAGGTTTGATCACTCTTACTGTGGCCAATGAAGGTTGCAATATGAGATCCTATAGCACATAGAAAATTGTATTGTTCGAAACCTATAAAATTACATGTTCAATTTTTTACGGCAGTGCTGTTCTCATCAAGCCAGTATTGATGGTACATCTCAGCATGTCACCGAAACCATGCATGTTCATGTTCGCTTTAATGCCTGTTCCTTCTTTCTTGACAAAAGATCGAACGCTGGGTTAGTCAAGTTACTAGGTTGACTGAAAATCATTGTTCCACGAACCCTTTGTACGCGTACGCAATTTGCGTAAAGATACCTGTGTACACCTTATATATGAAGGTAAACAAAGCCACGCCCTGTAGTATCTCACCCAATCCATTCTTAAAATTGCGAAGGCTACACTGAGAAGAGAGTGTAATACACACATCGAAACACTCTTGTTTCCAGCAAAGCTGGTCCCACTGAGACATGTTGACTGATTGATTGATTGATTGATTAATTGATTGACTGATATTTGGGGTTTAACGTCCCAAAGCTACCATATGAATATGAGAGACGCCGTAGTAATAGGGCTCCAAAAATTTCGACCGACTGGGGTTCTTTAACGTGAGCCAAAAATCTGAGCACATGGGCCTGCAGCATTTTCACCTCCGTCGAAAACGCAGCCGCTGCAGCCGGGATTCGATCCCGCGACCTGCGTGCCAGCAGCCTTGTAGCTCAGCCACTAGACCCCCGCGGCGGGTCCTCTGAGGCGTGTTGCCTACGGGGAGAGCAATAATTCATTTAGCGTGCAAATCTCTCCTCCGCTCAGGCGTGTTCACTCTTTCCTAGCCACCTGCGGGGAATTGCTGCGGCTGACGCAAGGCTCATTAGTGGAGCAAGCCATGCGAAACTCCGGTACAAGTATTCCTTCTCTTTTATTATCCTTTTACTTGTGCTGCCGTTTAAGCGAGTGTCGTGCAGCTTATTCTTCCAAGGCGTTGCACTGCTGCCCGAACACACATGTACCCAGCTGCGTCTATTGCAAAGACTCAATGGTCGGCTGGCATGGAAGGCGGAAAATAGCATTTTTATATGAGACAGCCAACTTAGCGAGAACCCCAGTACAACCGTAATACATGAAACTATGAAATTTGGCACGTCCCGCAACCAGTGAACAAATTATGAAATGTAAGCAGTGGAATACGCTATTCCTGTGTTTCTAAATAACGATAGTCTAATTGAAATAACTTCGCAAATATAAACATTTATTATAAAAAGTACTAGCAGTGTACTTTTCGTAAACCTTTGTCACTGCTGTGCCTTCAGTCATTTCAGTTATGCTTTAGTTTCTGACGTTAGTACCGGTAATAATGAATTAAAGAAACTATAAAAAGCAAAACGATATTAAGCTTACAAGTAAAGCAGTATCAAAATCTGGAAAACACCACTCGTACCGCGACATGGCGCTTGGTAAGCGCGAAAACGCGCCCAAAGAAAATGAGACTCGCAGATACGCCACCTTGAGATTCCCGCGCCAAAAACACCGTGACTTTAGATTTCGAAGATGTCTCCCGAGTCCTACGTAGCTTATAATCGATTTTAAAAAAATGAAGTGCATTGTCACGTCTGGGGGCCATAGATCTAGCATAGGAAGTTCGAAAATAGTTCATCTCGCCAATGTCGCCAAAAAAACAAAATATAGATTTTAATATTTCTGACATAACGCGTGGTGATTTCGGCGCGATATTTTAAATGGAAATTTCAAGTTTGATTTTCTTCGCTAATAACGAACTTTTTATAGTGAAATACACGGCATCGATTGCAAAGACTGAATGATTAGCTGACATTCAAGGCGGAAAATAGCATTTTTATACGAAGCAGCCAACTTAGTGCAACCGTCCAGTACAACCGTAATACATGAAACTATGAAATTTGGTGCGTCCAGCAACCAGCGAACTGCTTACAGTGCAGCTTAAAGAGCTTGTCAATCTAAACCATTTCATTGTTACCTTTTATAGTCCTTTAACAATGTTGCTATGCATTTGTCTTTATTCATTTCTTTTTCAACCCACTGTCTCATGTTATTTCTAGGAGACAGGAACTTTGTAAAGCAGTTGTAAATATAGTTTTAACTTTTTTTTTTCAGCCGAGCGATGAACCAAGTTGTAAAACCGAAGAAATAAGATGAAGAGAAGGAGAGAGAGAGAGATGGTAGAAAAGGCAGGGAGGTTGAACAGGCGCACTTCTAGCTCGCTACCCTACTCTGCAGGAGAGGAATAACGGGGCAAAGAAACAAAGATGGAAAATGATTTTTTGAGTTCTAAGGGTTCAGTGTGTAGCAAATGTGTTGAGTAAAGCTGGCTGTTTCGTGCAGAGAAGTGCGCTACCTAGATGACATTCACGAGAAGGGAAACCTGAGCTAGTTGGTGATAATTCATTCTATTTCTTCGTACTTCATGCTTGTCCATTTAGCGCTCTGACCTATCAAGAACGTACAGCCGGGTCCACTGTTAAAGGGAAACACACTCGTGCACTGCATGTTTGCATCTCACTCTCTTGCAAATGCATAGTGGCTTAGATTTACACAAGACAACCAGTGATTGGCCCTTTTGACTCCTCTCGACATACCATTGCAATGGATAAACATCGTTATCTTATCCGCTTGCTGCTATAAGGCTGGTAACATTAACGGTGCTCATTGTAATGTGCCCTTTAACGGAGGACGGTACTGTACACAACAATCCTTCTAACCATGTCTATACACGTAAAAAGTCGGTGATACGTCCCATAACTTCAGTGCTAGTGTTTTTAGGGATTTTGTAGCTTCTGAATAGACTCGAAATTGCGAGAAAAACAGCTGTCCTCATTACAAACTTCTTTAACCACTCATAAGGGCTACGTGCGACGCCCGGCGTATATCGCAGTGCTACAGGGCTATATTTTTACAGCCGCGGCAATTACAAACCGAAAGGCAATAACGGAGGCGAGTACAAACTGGTTATCTACACGACTTATCTAGAAAAAAAAGATAAATGAAAAAAGGCGCGACAACGGAAGTCTATGCAGGACCGTTGACGTCTCGCAAGTGTGCGTGTTTAGGCACAACGAAACCAACGACAAATGATAGCAACGGTCACGTTTCGTTGTGACTATAACAGTGTAATTCTTGGCTGAAGGAAAAAAATACATCATGCACCCTAAAAACGAAGTAAGACAACATGAAAAATAAAAAGGCACACGAGAAGACTTGTCGTGAAACCCGAGGCTACAGTAGATTGCGAGAGGTCACCTACAGGAACGGCGGCCGTCGGGCGCTGCCAAATTTCATTACCGAAGAAAATATGGGAACAAAAAAGTATTTCAGCACTCGAAAACATGCGGTGCATGTTACGGACACAACCAACTATACGACTAACGGCTGGCCTCCGCAAGGAGTGAGTTATACATATAAGAACACACGGTGAATAACTGCAGGCATGCGTCATCTTAACAAGAGGAAGCGCCAGGCGCAAACTTTGTGCCGTCATTCCTCGGAGAGAGAAGCGCGATAAATAAAGAAGGTCGCTTTCTATGCAGCCCGTTCAGGGCACGCGAATTAAAATTTATTGGATGAGCAATTCTCTGTACCCGCAGTAGTTTGCGGTCAATATATGTTAGTAAGAATGCGCGCATGGATGGGTTGGATTTCACGTAACTTGAGCAGAATTTACGTTCTGTTCTCTTCCAAGTGGCTTGCTGGCAAGTGGTTGAAAGACGAATAGAGAGATAAGATATTGGAAGGCAGTGAGGTCATGACCTGAGCTAATGAAGTCTATAGCCTGCTTCACATGGATTAAAAGGGGGAAAAGGGGGTTACGAAAAATGATGACGGGGACGGAAAGAGGTGCAAAATGGCCATCTAGCGCAGTGGTTACACTTAGAGCGTAGTATCGGGTCCAGTGCTGAAAATACTCAATCACTCTTGTAGCCATTTTTGACACTGTTGGGTAGCCTATTGCGGACAAAATGCAAGTCTCCCTAACTCTTGATGAGGTTTATATTACCTATAGGTGTACCTTGATAATGATAACACTATCACAAGTTTTACATCCAGAACCACAATATGACTACGAAAGACGCCGTAGTGGAGGGCTCCGGGAATGTCGACCGCCATAGATTTTTCTATTCCACACTGACATCGCACAATACACGGGCCTTGAAGCATTTCGCGTATATCGCAAATGTGACCGCCGTGGCTGGAATCAAAGCCACGACCTTCAGGTAGCAGCCGAGCTCCTTATATAGCCACCGAGCCATCGAGGCGGACAGACGTAGCAGAATTACATTACAGGTTTAACAACATACCTGTTTCGTAACATCACTTTTTGATTTTCAAAACAATACAAGGCACATCAAAGCCATTCAGTACGAGAGTACCCACGCAGCTCTGTTTACGCGTGAGCAATGTTTGCGTCAAATGCGCTGTACAGGCGTGAAACGCTTTGTGCACAGGACGTTTATATTTGCAGTGCGCCAACAGGTGTTGCAGGAGAAGACGGTACTTGCGCAGGCGATTCTTGGTAACACTTGTTCTGCCTTTGTATGCATTGTGTATGTATTGTATTTCACCCATGAGAACTTTTCGACTGTCGGCAGCGAGCATAAAGAACACGTGGAAACTGGAATGCGTGATAACCTGCTCAAGTAACGGGTGCGTCTCTTCATTGAATAAGAGCTCGCCTTTGTGCTGTCAGTGCACGAGATTTCCCTCTGCGACAGCAGCGTGTGTAGCCCAGCGGGACAACTGTAACTAAACTGCACGTGACAACGATTCCCGATGGCATAGAATCCCAGGACCCTCTGCAAAAGAGAGTTGTTAGCAGAGTTATATGTGTCAGAGTTGACACACGGCAAAAAGAGTTACAGGACTCTTCCGTCTCTTATTTATTATATTGTAGATCGATATTCGCAACCATTCGCAACTGGACCCACCACGGTGATCGAATGGTCATGGTTCTTGACTTCCAACGCGGCGAAAGTCACGAGATTGCATCCCGACAATGGAGGCCACATTTTCGTGAAGGCTAAATGCCAAAGGCTCGCGCTCCTACAGTTAGACAGTAAGAACTTCCGGAGTCCTCTACCATGGCGTCGCTTGTAATCATGTCCTTAATTTGACACGTAGAACCCAGCAGCTATTATTGGTCATATTTGTAACCTGCTGGCGCATTAGTTCATATCAAGAGATTCAACGAAAGAACAGCCTTGTACGCATATGAACCCTAGCGCGTCATCTAGATGTAAGAGAAAGAAAAAAGTAACTGGCCATATTGTTAGTAGGAATGTGGAGGCGTTGTCTCGGGCCTGCATAGTCTTCTCACCAGCCAAGCCACAGCTGGCCGCCAGACGCTCGAGACACGCACGGCTAGCATCCGAGAGCGAAAATTTGTGCGTCATTTCCACCTTACTCGTGAACGGCAGACTCGGAAAGCCTCGTCATGCTCGCAATTCGTGCTGAATGCGCGATTGACCTCACTTCGTAGTCACGTGCTTGCGTTGGGGCAACGGTGAAGCTGAACATATGCAGTGCTATATATTAAACAAGGGCGATTTCACGCGCACAAACGGCGACATGTCGGCGATGTACACAGCAGAGGAAAAGACCGCCTTGTAATACAATTAACTGCAAAGAAAACGCAGCAGGCTTCGCCTTCCATTCATCTGAGGCAAATGCAGGAGTCGTGTCAATTTTTAATTTTTTACACCGTCCGTGGTGGTACAGAGTAGTGATTATTGTGCCCGACTGCTGACCCACAGGTCACGGGAGCGAATCCCGGCCCAGGCGGCCGCATTTTCGATAGAAGCGAAAATGTTCCAGGTCCACGTACTTATACTTAGGCGTCCGTTGAAAAATTCATGTGGTCGAAATTGCGGGAGCCCTCCACTACGGTGTCTCTTATAATCATATCGTCGTTTGGGACGTTAAACTCGAATAATCGTTTAATAATTGATTTTTAGATGCGAAGCATATCTTGTTTGCGGATATGTCACACCTTCATCTTCCACACTCACAATACGCCTGTGCGACTCTTCTCCTTCTCTCTCTTCAACAGCTGCTCCTTCCTCTCTCCATTTCTTTCCTACCGCCTGCTTTCGCTCGCTCCCCCATTGCGTATCCGCTTCCCTCTCCTTTCTCCTCTGCTCTCTCTCTCTCGCATCGCTACGCTGACGCAGGTATCGTCTGCTAGCGAGTTTGTCGATTGAAAAAAAAAAAAAAAACTGCTTGCGATGCTCTAACCGCGATGCTCTGCATTACCCCATGGTCCCTTGCGGGGAGATGATGTAATTTTTTATGCACGATAATCGAATTACGCGACAGGGAGCATTATTTATTTTGCCAGCTGGCTTCACGTAGAACGTGATCCTTTGACGGGCGGTCGGCTGACCGATAAGCCCTCGCACACAACTCGAAGGCATCCAGTCCGGTCTCTCCGTTAGCCTCTAGGTGGGAGCCCAGCCAATGCTCTGCCAGAAATTAATAAAGTTTACCTCTCTCTCCCTCTCAGTCCACCTCAACGAGACCCTCGCTATGATTAAAGGAACAAAATCAAATTTTTGAGTGCTCCTATCTGTTTTTATTTTCCTTTTTGTACACACTCTTATGAAACCAAGCGAATAATGAAGCCAACAAAGATATAAGGCGCATTGATTGTGCTGTTTCAAGTGCACTGGGGCAGTTTTGATATTGATGCGAATAAAAGTAAAGTGGATGTAAAGACGGGCCGGGGCCGAACCTGCATGCTTCAGATGTCTGAGGGCTAGGAAGAGACGAACGAACCGTTTTTTTTTTTCGTGAATTGGCAAAAAAACGCTGACACCATAGCTTCGGCAAAGATTTAATGATTTGCTGTACTATGAGGGAGACCATATGAGCGCACACATGGCCTCTGTACGAGGCTTATGGCCGTATGTGCGCAGAGGCACGGACGCGCGAACATGAAGACTACCTGTATTGGTCGTGTATACACTAGTAACAAGTGCGTTTAGAAAAAAAAAATATTCTATCGTGGGGCGCTGCAAACGCATAAAAACAGGGCCTATGTGACGAGCACAATAACGCAAACGAATGACAAGGCATAATATGCGCTACACGTTTCTACAAAAATGTCCATCCCCATACGATGTCCCTAACACCTACATCTAAAGACTAACATACACACACTTATCGTAGTATACACGCCGTACATGATGAACAAAGTTTAGGAAAAGTGAATTTACACTATGCGCAAAACTCAAAAATTCCATAACATTCAAGTTATAAGGCGTGCATGTGTGTTTAGGATGACATGAACAAGATTTCGAGACTTGTGCATATAGCGCCATCTCTTTTCTGCCACAGCGACGGCCTGCGTAACTGAGCGGAATATAGGCTAAAAAAAATCCCATCTAAAGAGAAAAGCTAGTGTGTTTAGAAAAAGTGTTCAACAATTTAGAGTACTTGGTACTCTACTATAAGACAGCAGAAAGCCATCCCGGTAAAGATCATGTACAGAAATTTTAACTATTGTGTGTTTAGAAAAAGTGGGTAACGATTCAGACAATTAGGTATTTAGAAAAAGTTGTTAACGATTTAGAGTACAAGGTACTCTACCATCGGAGAGCATAGCGCCATCCCGGGGAAATAATTAGTTCACACAGTCACACAATACGACTCTTTTGGCGTGTGGCGAGTATAACTTCATTTAAAAAACACATCCACCCGGAAAGCGAGTTTCCGAAGTTCTCGATGCAGCCGACACGCCAACTCGATCAGGCTGGGCCGTTTAGTTTCGCCACATTGCCACGAGGGCGCTTTCGGATGCCGCCGTGATAAACCAATAGAATCCACGCAGGCATGCACGCTAAAACGTTCTTTTTATTTTTCGTTTTCCGCCCGCTGCGAAATTCGCGTTATCAGTGTAAATGACTGCTCTTTCTTTTCTCGCCTTTAAGGCCCAAGATCAGACTTCTCGTGAAACGAATATATGGGCCGTGGGTATCAACACTACGTCAAGAATGTCAACTAAGTGTTACTTTTGCTTAGTATGTCATCAGTTACTTCGTCAGTTACTTCAGTCGCGAGTTATTTCAAAGTTTCCAAATAAGTATGTTTTAGGGGCGAAGCTCCTTAAGCCGTGGGTCATGCGTCCCTGTTGTATGTAGTAGTAGTAGTAGTAGTAGTAGTAGTAGTAGTAGTAGTAGTAGTAGTAGTAGTAGTAGTAGTAGTAGGTAGCCACCTCTCGTTGAGTCCTTGGAATGTGCGCTGAATAACAGTACTTGCATATGATGAATATGTGATGGAAAGATGCGAAATAGCGGTACTTTCAGTGTTCACTAGATGGACGTATAGAGACGGACGGACAGACAGACGACGAACGGACGTACGGAAGAACGGACGGACGGACGGATGGACAGACAGACGGACAGACAGACAGACGGACGAACGGACGGACGGACGGGCACGCACGGATGGACGGACTGATATCCTTTTCGCCCCACTCCCCATAATTCACTCCGTGAATATACTTTGACTTCCTTCTGCCCTTGTAATTATGTTCTTTCTTTGATTACGTCATTACTTGACGTGCCCTCCCCACTTGTAGGGTGGCAAACTGGACGTAGTTTAGTGAACGTCCATAACTTTATTATATTATTTCTCTCTCTTCCTGTCGTTACGTTATTACTGTAATTAGTAATTAAATTTATAACGTATTAGCGATTATGTTCTTCTTTATTGATTATGGGAAAATCAGTTTGTGGCTTTGTGATCGGTTGCTTCTGTTGGCCTAGGGTTCATGGCCCAATAACGTTGCAGCGCGATTATACCGCCTTGGTGCCATCTATGCAGCCATAGCGAAGTCATTGTGCGTCTATGACGTCATACGCAAGCCACCGATGTATGGGAAGAACAGGGTATCACCTCGTGAATTCAGCCGCCAGTTTGTACATTTGGCTATCTGTATATACACTAAATATATGTCTACTTTTTTTCCCTAGATCCCTGTATTTACTAATGGGTGTCTGAAAGGATTCCAACACGCTTGTGAAATACGGTTATTTCGGACGCCAATGCGGCTTATTAATGTGATTGAGTGAAACAACTTTATTGTCAGCTTATTGTGAAATTATCTGACTCGTACCTTTAGCGACAATGTTTCTTTTCTTGTTCTCTTCCACAAGCGTTCGCTGCCATTGGCCGGCCGCCTCCACTAGTCGTGTACATAGTCGTGATCGATTGACATTTTTTCGCTTACCGACCCCTCTTAGCCCAAGACGCTTCTGTCAATGTTAGGAGTGAAATACAGCGAAGTACATCTGCCCGAGAGGCAACCTTTCATTTTTTTCGGCGTCTTCGAACAATCGCATGACGAAGCGAGAGGCTTGCAAAGAATAAAAAAAGAAACAATAAAGAAGGACGCAGAGATCGCTTCAGCCGGGAGTCAATGCCAGTGCTGAGATGAGAGACAGCGCAGCAGTGAACCCTTTCACATGATTAAAATTGAGAAACAGTCGAGTTGGTTTTGAATCGTGGCTAATATAAGCAAACAGTGGAAATAGACGAGGACTTGAAGAAAACTGCTCAAAACACGAGCGCTGTACTTTCAACTTTTTTTTTTTTTACAGAAGACATTACAGTACTTCTACCGGAACGTGCTCTTGCTAGGAGTTGACCATACATGGCTATAAAAGTCATAAAAGGCGATAGACCTTAACGCTTGGTTATCATGTAATCGCGTTATCTAAAAGGATTTTTGTATGATGAAGTGATATTGAAACGATAACACAGTTATGGCCTGTTTTGCTGTATAAAATGGACAAAAAATGAAACTTAGTTTTTGTAATCCGCCATTTGTTGAGAGTCAAGCGTTAATCAGCTGATTTTTATGAATTCTCACCACGAGTGCTTGTCAATTCTCACCACAAGTGCTTGTCAATTTTAAGAGCATGTGGCATGAAGAGCATTATTTTAACATGTTTTGTCAAAAAAAAAAAAAAACTTTTTAGGTGAAAGTACAGCACCCGTGTAATGTGCAGCCTTACTGCATGATCCTTAGTCATCTTTTTTATCTTTTTTTTGCATTGCTTGCTCATTGTATGCCCCCTTCACATAGCTTGCAATCCAAGGAGTGGATACATACGCACAGTCGTATTTCTTCAAACGATATAACCTTCAACGTTCAAAACAATGTAATAATTTTGTTATTGGTTTAATTGTTAACACGGTGACATACTGTTACACTACGTTTATATATCGAGTAAGGAACAAGTATTCAGTAGTTGTACACCTTAACAACGACGCATGCAGAAAGAATCGCGACGTTGTTTATGTGCTGCTGCTAAGTAACTTGGACAATGTCTGCCTCTTTTTGTACAGTAAAGAAGATCAACAAGAGATGAAATGGGATGTGAACAAGCTTACCCGTAGGCCTCCTAATTTGTCTTCTTTGAACGACCGCTGCCATGTTTTCTTATTTCGCGCACCACTCACGATACACAAACACAAGAACAACAGTACAGCCGACGAAGCACGGCGACCGTCGCGCCCGGAAGGGTGCAAACTAAAATTGGCGCGCCGGCGTTCGTCACCTCCAAGACGTGACGTCACTCCAGATCCGATGCGGGCAACATACGGCGCCGATCGGTGGGTCCGAGACGACACGGAAGTCGGTTTCGCTTCCGACGGACACAGGTCGGAAGTGCGCGCGTCCGTTACAATTCGCAGTGCGTTCGACGAACCAGACTGCGTTCAGGGCTCAAGACCGGAAGCAGAGACGTCAGACTCAGCATATTCAGCGGAAGACAGGCGCTCACGCACGCACGCGCGCGCCACAGGAGGAACGTTGGAAGCGAAAGCAGGGATCTCGCAGGTGTTTGCAAAACACGCTCGCAGCTGGTAGCGGGACTGCGTCTACCGAGCAGTCGGATGAAGCAGCGGCATCCGCAGTTTCGCTGCGGGGAAACACAGGCTTCGTGTGGTCCAACACTCGGCGATAAACACACAAAGAAAACTACCGAATAAAGATTCGGGTACCACGATCAATCGACCGGCAGAAAACGTGAAGACAGCTGTATTGTTTCGGCTCGTCGCGATCACTTCGTTCGATTCGTCGTCGGTTTTCGAAGACGTCTGGAGCAGAGCGCAGACGACAATGCGCGACGCCGTGCAGACAGACGACAATTCGCCGCTTTGTGTCCCGCGACGCGCGCGCGCCGTGACGTCACTTCCGCGCGATCCACGGTCGAGCAGACGACGACGACGTGACAGGCGCGAAGAAAACAAATGTTGGCTTCGTGCATCGGATGCAGACGGCAGGACGCATCCGAAAAGGAAGGTGAAGGGCGATGCTCTACCGCTGTTTCTGGTGCATATAGGTCGGCGCGGTGGATTCTTGCGACAGTGTCAGTTCGTACTAAGTAATTGTAAACTGGGTTAACATTTGCTATGAAAGCTGCCGCATTGTTCTAGCCGGCGCGAAAACGGCTAACTTGGCACGTGCTTACAGGCGCAAAGCCACATACGCTACTCGCGCCGGGCGCTCTACGGCACCAACAGCCACATCGGAAGCCTTGCGTACTACTGTACTCGCTCTCGGCCAGACCTCGGAACGGCACACACCCTTCTCGCCACGCCGTGAAGACGCGAGAAGGAAAAGGCCTTCTTTTATTTCTTTCACAACTTGTCTCACTGCCTACCCCCCTCGCCACGACCTCTCGTCACGAACCACGCCACTCCCTCGCAAGCATCGGGCGGGCAACGCCGGTTATGTAAGCAAGGAGGTTTCTTTTCGCATAGTTAGGAGGACGCGCTTCTGAAGCGGCATCGTGACGGGATAAGAAAACTGTCATTTAGATCGTTTCCTGCTGCGTTTTAACGCCCGAGGCGCGACGGTGGCGACGTATTTCGCGGCAACACCGCTGGAGACCTTACGGCCTAAGGAGATGGGCGAAAAAAAAAAAAAAAGGCAGAAGAAGAAGCAGATGCAGAAGCAAACGAGAGAGCAGCGGACGAACCACATCAAACAGACGGATATACGAGGCAAGCAGACGGACGAATACGCTGAGCAGACGATACACGATGCAGGCGGAAAATACGATGAAGAAAAGAGACGGACGCCGCATACAGAGACTAGCGAGCCTTTAAGGCTGGAACGCGAGAACGGTTGACTGACGCTGAGACGCAGCAATAAAACACGCTCTGTCGCGCTTTTCTTCGCATCTACACAGCCAGCTCTAGCTCTCACTCCTTCGGACGAGGAAATGAAAACCCGTGGTAGTTCTTGCGTAACCCCCCCCCCCCCCCCCTCTTCCCAGGCTACTGCTTTGCTCATTCTGTTTGCATACGTCGATCTTGAGCCGGCTGAAGCTGTATAAAGTACTGAACATACTGCCGTGCCATGCGCTAATCCACGGCACGTGCGGTGCGTGTGCTGCCTAAACGCTTAGAGTAGCAAGTCGGTTTGTGTACGAAGAAAACGAAAGTATACTTCTAGTGAACGGTTTATTCGAGTTCGCCAATATTTGAACGTTGATCCTTCATCTTATGGAGAGGCCCTTAGCAGTGTTTCTGTTTGGAAAATAGCAGGCGAGTTGGATCTGAGATTGTGCAAGTAAGAAATCCGCTGTATTGATCCATTGTGTATGTTCTTATTTGTTCCTTGAGGCTTCTGCGATTGACATATCCTCATCCTAGAGAGTCCGTGGTTTTATTATACAGGTAGAAATAATGAACCAAAAGAACAAACTATATCCTTCAATAGTGAATCCCATTTTTCTGTTCTGTGAAAAAAATGAATCCCCAGATTCCCGAATGAAGAACGCACTTGTGGGAACATTATTATTATTATTATTATTATTATTATTATTATTATTATTATTATTATTATTATTATTATTATTATTATTATTATTATTATGAGGCAGCTCACGCAATTACTGGATAGGGATTATATTCACTACTGTCAGCGTGAAAACGAAAGCAAGGCTTATGGTCAAAAACGCAGTTCAGACGTAATCTAGTTGAACATGGGATTGAAGATGGACCTATAAGTAGAGATTTCGGCAAGCACAATCAGCGGGGATTTGCATGAAGATATGGCAGGTTCCGTGCACTACGGTCCCTTCAGTTTTATTGAAAAATAAAACCCTTAAGAAACTATATTATTCAAGCAATGCAAATAACTAAGCTGTATTGATACTTCGTTGTTGTCTTATATAGCCGCGTATACATGTTTTCCCCAGTATTTAAATTACTTAAGTACTTAAGGGCCCGCGATGGCCCACCTTACCTGACGTCATCGCCCTACAAAGCGTGCGGTTTCCTCAATTTCACACTGGCGAATATAAACACGTGGGGCTACATTGTGAAATATTGAATACTCTGAGAAACCACGTGATTCTAACCACGGCACATAATTTTTAACAGAATGTCTCAGTAGTCTATCTCTGCTGCGCAGAATCTGCAATTATTTTAAAATCGAAAGCTGTTATCAGATCACAACAGCCGTCTTTTCATGCCGTAGTCGTCCGCCACCACCGTGGTTGTCCGTCACTGATATTGCGAGAAATTCGAGAAAAAAAATGAAGTCGCAGAAAGTATTCACAGGATCCCATGAGATTTGAATCCGGGCCCTTTATGCAGCAGTCAAGCCTTCTACACAATTCTACCTTAGAGCCAGCTGTTGTATGAAACTCCTGTGCCAGAGGACCCTGTACGTGCGTCATGTCAATCACTCACGTTAACATACGCAATAGCGCAGTAAAGAAAGTACAGTAACAACAACCATGGGCGTCTCCAAGGGTCGTGCGAAGGGGTCACTTTTCCCTCTCATTGAACATCAGCACTTTCCCGCACCTAAGCTGCAGCAGTGCTCTCCATATCCACCAGCCAACTTGCTGTTTGAATGATATGTGGGGTTTAACGTCCCAAAACCACCATATATTATTATGAGAGACGCCGTAGTGGAGGGCTCCGGAAATTTCGACCACCTGGGGTTCTTTAAAGTGCACCCAAATCTGAGCACACGGGCCTACAGCATTTTGGCCTCCACCGAAAATGCAACCGCCACAACCGCATTTGATTCCACGTCCTGCGGGTCAGCAGCCGTGTACCTTAGCCACTAGATTGATCACTACGCACCAGCCACATTGCAACGCAGGCTTGTACCCCCCCCCCCCCCCCACCATCACCCCTACCCCCAAGACAAAATCTTTCCGACGTCTATGGGCGTCACGCGATGCAATTCCGTAACGAGTGGGTCGTTTAAATGCCCACTCCGGCGATTTTTTTTACCATGTCAAGGTAATGGTTTTATATGTTTCTGAGCCACCCTTGTAACAAGCCCAATAGCTGAAATGCTCAGGAAATTCGAAAATATTTTTTTAACAAAAAGATAGAATACCAAACCGGAAACCTGACCGGGTGCCCTTTCTCCGTACGACGTACTATTTGGTAAGAACCAGAGGCTGTGTACTGGTCCTGCTAGCGCGTACAATGAAAACTGTAAAAGCGAGACCAGCGTAGCCCCGGCCAAACACCACAGAGGAAGGAATAAAGCTTTCCCGTGCTATGCCCGTGCCAAACACCACCGCCATCGCCTTGTGGGCAGCACAGTAAACGCTGTAGCGGCCTAATAGTGATGCGATCGGCTGCATCACTTTCGTTTACATGCCAAATATGACGTCATACAGACATTGTCACTCATAATTCTGGCAAGCGAGGTGAGCTTTTTGAGGCAATCTTTAAAATTAATTTGCAAGCAATCGGCGCATCTCCAATGCCTGTAATTTGGTACAAATGACGGAAATGTGCGAAGGAACGTACCGAGCGAATTTTATTAAGATCCATTAACTTCAAGAAATCACCGGAGTTAGCCTTTAAAGCGACCCAACATTTACAAAGAGCACAGCCATAAGTATTCATTATTCATTGTCATTAGACTCAGCGTCAACAAAGTGCACACGATGCCTTATAGACGTGTATACCGGGTACCTCGCTTCTCGGCAGAATAATGAACAATGCCATATTCGCACTTCCCTACTTCGCAAAATTGTGGGGATTCATGGCATAGTGAGTAGCTGGCATATGCATTATCACCTGCCGCCACAGGAGAGTCTACAATAGGCTCTGGAAAGGGCGCTTCTCCAGTTCAATAAAATCCAGACAATAAGGCACCAATACAGCTCAGAGAATCACTACAGTATATTTAGGTAAAGACCACAAACAAAAAGAGGCCGAATTTCGCATTCAACTCGTCTAAGGTAAGTACATATAAGAACGCGTGACCTCCTTTCTTTCTAGTTCTCTCTCTTTATTTTCTTTCTTTGTTACGTTTATTTTCTCTTTCTAACCTTTCCACTTTCTCCTCATCAATTATTTCGCTCAGTCAGAATCATTTGCCAGAATCGCCTCCTCTACTCGAGTATGCGCGCTACTAGAACAGCGGAATAACAACAAAGGGTTTCGAAGAAACGAACCGCGCAAGCTATATACAATCGAAGCTGCGATTCACGTACGAGCACAACCGAAGCAAAATCACGCACGACCTTTCACTTGTATCCACTCTTTCATTGTCGCCTTATCTCTATTAAGTTACCGCGGAGACGGCGGCGAAGCAGCTTTCCCAGAAACACGCACAGCCCAACCGGTTTGGTCACGAGTGGCACAAAGCGTTGCCGATGAAAGGAGCGCAAACCGGGCGATGGTACACGTTTCTCACTTGAGGATACATAAATATCGTGCTTCGGGCGACATATATGTACGCCGCCGATGGTGCGGCACAAAGCGCGCCAATCCACGGCGGCGTTTTCCAGGTATCCATTCTATTATGCGCGCGGCTTTGGAGAGAGCGCAGGCTGTGGCGTGGGCCCGAACGTACATGGGTACACGCGGGCGGATTATAGATCTTCGCCGAGAAAGACAAGAGACCCCTGGAAGGCGCGGCTTTTGGCGCCAAACTTGTAGCGCCGACTCCATCGCACGAACGCGTCGGCGAAGTACGACCACGACCTTCGTTGGCATGCGCTGAGCAATGGTCTGCTGCGACAAATAACTGCGTAACGTGTTTGTTATGTCCCGCCACGGTGGCTTACAGGTTACGGCAGTCGACTGCTGACTCGAAGGCCGCGGTGGCGCCACTTTCGATGGAGACGAACATGTTCGAGCCTCGTGTACTTTGATTTTCGTGCGCGAAATTTTCGGTGCCTTCCCTTACGACGGTCCTCATAATACCATTGTGGTTTCGGAACGTTAGACCTCCACAATTATAAAAATTTTGTTTAGAAGAAGAGTTAGACAATATAGAACATGATGTACTCAACTATGGAAGAGCAGTAGGGTCTTTGTGCAGTTTGTGTGTGTATAAGAAAAGTGGTTAACGATTAAGAGTGTTAGGTACTTTACATGTGACAGCATAAAGCCGTCCCCGTGGCCGCTCAGTTTTGTTGAGAACTAGTTCACGACATCGTGAAACTGTTCACGCACACTATATACGGGAACCACCAACGGCCAACACAGACAAGCAGAGGGCCAAGATGGCCAGAGCTGTGTTTAGTAAAAGCATGGTAAAAGTGGGTAACGATTAACAGTACTAAGTACCCTACTAAAGGAGAGCGCAGAGCCGTCCTGCAGGCCTCACATTGGATGCGTGTTTAGAAAAAGTCTTTAACCACAGAGAAATATACTATATGAAGAGCGGCCACTGGGGCCTTTTCGCGGCCCAGCAAAAAAGGATGTGATCAACCACTGGATGGCGTACCCATGCCCGCTTATACTCTTTTGCTAACATATGTAATAGCCTCTTTAGGAGGACAATAAATACACAAGTTTGACATCAATTTTTTTTGCAAAGACGAAATTTTATTAACTTGTGCAATTTTATTTTATCCGCTCTACATCATGCTCCACTTAGGACAATTAATGCCTTACAGCAGAAAACAGTGAGGTATGACTAGAAGGTGTTGTCTTTCTGTATTTGTTTATCACAACCAAGCACATTAATGCGGTTTAGATGTACTGAACATGTATTCCGTTTCTGGACACAGGGATTTGTAGCCTAGTGGTGAAGACACTTGCTTTCGGAGCATCGGGGTACGGGTTCAAATTTCAGCGTCTAGACGAAAAAAAATTCGTTATTTTATTTACGCTGAAGACAATACCGGGTCTGACCAACCACTCGTGGCGCTGAAAGCAGCGCAGTAGCTGGGCTGCAAGACCCTGCTTGAGTGTCCGCTCTTTATATATGTTTCTCTATTGTTTAACGATTTGGAGTACATGGTACTCTACTATGGGAGAGCGTAAAGCCGTCCCGACACTTACACTCCCTACTACGCAGCAAGGAGAAGTTTATTGACTTCCAACCAAGGATAAAGTACATGACAAAAACATCGAGCTTCACGACTACAAAGGGTGCATGTACAATCAGGAAAGCACCACTACCGAGGTCCAATGTATGTGGGGGAATGTACCCCTCTATTTACTGTACACCGCAAGGCTATGAGATACGACAGTGACATGGTACTCGAATTAACAGGCGCTGCCGAGAAGCGCACAGTTATGGAGCCGTCAAGGGTGCGCTGGCCACATGCGTTGCTATGCCTGGCGTTTTGTAAAAAACTCGGGCTATCAAGATCGCGGGCT
The DNA here is from genome assembly GCA_013436015.1 of Rhipicephalus annulatus. Classification (NCBI taxonomy): domain Eukaryota; kingdom Metazoa; phylum Arthropoda; class Arachnida; order Ixodida; family Ixodidae; genus Rhipicephalus; species Rhipicephalus annulatus. Next base: position 414,287 of record WOVY01000786.1, read on the forward strand.
TGTCGCCAATTAGACCGTTCTGATATGTAGATCTCATCTTTTATTCAGGTGAGTGAAGGAAAACGGAAATTCAAGGGCTCGTTTCTCTTTCTCAGACGCAATATCGATAAGAGTGACGGACAGCTACGCCAGCATTGGAGTTTCCGCGGTGCCCTGGCGGCCAAAGCGCGCACTTCTCAGCCACTCTCAAGGGCGAGAGTGGCGGCGGTGCGGGTGCCCAGCCCCGAAACAAAACCAAGAAGCGCTGGTGCTACTGCTGCGTATTCAAGTGCGACAATAGTTGTAAATGAGGGAGGACGTATCCCAGTACCGTTTTCCTTATTTTTAATATCAATAAGAAAGGGGGCGGCGTTGCATCCAAGTGGTCAGACGAGCAAAGTATGTTCTGCTCTCGTTCTCCTGTCTAGTAGTGTCGGGCTGATATCTAAAGCGAACTGTGCCTGTCTGCCAGATTCAATCGATAATGAAGACGGCCACCAGTGGAAACCAGGACGAAACAGCCATATTTAACGGTGTTTTGCCAGAAATAAAATAAGCATATTATGCTGCAATACGTATGGCATATGCAAAACATTTTTCATCTGATCACCACCACCAAACTGCATCTGATGCCCCCACGTGACGTGAACGATACAATTAGTCCACATAATTTGCGAACAGTGACTTAAAAGTAAAGCTACCTTGTCGAGAAGATTTATGCGGAGGTACGTTCGCCTAAGTCGCTGAACCACTATAAAGGATAGGCTCGCAATCAATGCTCACTGCTAAGATGCCTCTCTTAAAATTAAGTTTGTGCCAAAGAAGGGTTCTTGTTACGAATACAGCAGCGGACTATTCGAAGGTTAGTTTTCTGGAGTCAGCCAACGCAGTGAGATTTTTTGTCACTGGCTGCCGTGGCTAAGTAAGATCGAAATTTATGCCTTGCTACAGAAGGATCGAATGTCCGTCATTTTAACTCATCGTTTAGTTTGCCTGGCGCACGGTTATACTTTTTCCGCTTGCCTCTTATAAGCGACGTTTATAACATGCGTAGCATCTGCACTGCCAGCGGAAATGTGCTCATGATTAGAACAGAAATCACCAATCATTGTTTTGTTGCAAATATGAATGAGAGGCGTCCTGCAGAAATAGAAGCGAAGCGTGTATTAATTCTTAGCTGGTCACCCCACTATAGTAATTGTTATGTAAACGCATAACAGCTATACGTAACGTCTGCACAACATTTACGATGAAAGTTAGAAGATGTTATGCAACTGTTAAGTATTTATTGGTATAGCATCCCTTACATATACTTTCCTTTACAATCATTGTCCGTTCGTTGTCATTAATATCGAAGTGACTTCTCGTTTCAAGTTGCCACGTTCCATTTCTGCCTGAATGGGAAGGCACGAACGTCGTTGTTGAATGTAGCAACTGAAGCATTGCGCAGAAAATGGACGTCAAACTCCGTCCACAGAGAAAGTAAAAAGTTGGGAGAAAGCATCGCGCTTTTTGAAATAACTAAGTGACTTGATAACTAACTAACTAACTAACTAACTAACTAACTAACTAACTAACTAACTAACTAACTAACTAACTAACTAACTAACTAACTGAGTGACTGACTGACTGAGTGACTGACTGACTGGATAACTAACTAACTAGCTAACTAACTAACCGACTGACTGACTAACTACCTATTTAAATAACTAAATAAATCAATAAAGGTATCACATCAAGCACGCAGACGCCTAGCTCGACGTGCCCCAATTTTTACGATAGCGCAAGGGCGGCTCATATTTCACTAAGGGTTTCCTAGCGTTTGTGCGTGCGTGTGTGTTTGTGTGTTTGTGGCACACGTTGGCATCAAGTGTGATTCCCGCTACTCTACACTGTATAGGCTTACATTATCTTACAGAGACAGCCCTGTCTGCTTTTTTCTTTTAGCGCTCGGCAACAAGAGGTGCCTTCACTGTCACACGTTTTGCTTTAGGTTCAATGGCCTAAACAGCTGCAGTTGTTGTTCATTAGCCACTCGAATGACGAACAGCTAGTGGCTTACAAAGGGCCAGGCGGAGTCATCGAAGCAACAAAAAGTCCAGGAAGACCCCCTGTCTGACCTTCCCGTCATTATGGATTAGCTACGGCTTTCCGAGCCCCGACACGATACCTTTGTCCACATCCTCCTTACAGACACAATTCAGTTGAAACACGAAAGAGAGTTTTTTCGAGTAGACCTGAGCCAGCTGTAAGCTCGCAGGTCCATCCGTTCCTCTTTTCGAAAGAGAAAGCGTTTCCGAGACTCTGGGATACCTCGGTGAGGCGGTCATTAGGACTAAACAGTGGTGAGATGTTTTATTATGTAAACGCTTACTTCGCTGCGTAAATGGTTTTGACCATTCTTCTCTACCTTAAATATGAACAACCACGAAAAAAAAACAAGACTTTACAACGTGTGTACGTCAAGGCCCTCGCACAATGACAATAGAGGCAGGAGTTGATTGCGAAAAGAAAGAAAGAAAGAGAAAAGGAAGAAAAGAAGGCAAGAAAGAGGGCAGAAAACCATAATACATTCACACAGGTAATGCGTTGCGCCAGCCAACTTGAGGACATGGGTTCGATTCCCGCTTGATGAGGTCAGCGGCGGAGCAATGCAAGAACACCTTTGCGCATTAAAGGCGCAATTCAATGAAGTCCAGGTAATCAAAACTAATCCCCTGTCACACACTACAGTGGACCTCACAATGGAATATCCTGGTTGTGGCAATCAAATACACAAAGTTTATAATAAAGTTATTTATATCAGACACACAGAAAATGCACGCAAGTATACTTATTACACGGATCTTTCGGAATTACAACTAACAGTAATGCTACTACACTAATCAGCTGCACTGAGAGCTGAGTCCTCGGGGTAAACGTGCCGGCTGGAAAAACACTCAAGTTACTACCGTCGACAGAAAAGGCAGAGAAATGACGTGTTCCTGTTAGCCCTAACATGTTTGTATTTAACTTGTTCTCCATACAGTCAGTCTTACAGTAAAATATCATTGATTCTGACTATGTTTATTCAAACTTACGCTTTATTCAAGCTGACGCGCAGGTTCCGGCACCGCCCTGTGTATATATCTATCTGAGAATGCTGCCAAGGGTAATTTTGAAGAAATAGAATTATAGATCTCGTTTAATAAGAAAAATAGGGTTCATTTTAGATAATGGCGTAGACAATCTTCCTATTACGGCGGCTATTATGGCAGCGTTAAACCCCACATTGATATGTGGGGTTTCACGTCCCCAAACCGGCATATGATTACGAGAGACGCCGTAGTGAAGGGATCCGAAAACTTCGACCACCTGGGCTTCTTTAAAACGTGCACCCAAGTCTGAGCACATGGTCCTACAGTGTTCTCGCCTCCATCGAATATGTAGCCGCCGCAGCAGGGATTCGATGTCACGATCTGCGGATCAGCAGCCGAATACTTCGGCCACACCCTGGCGGGGCCCTACAAGAGTGGATATCGATGTTTGGGGTGGCTATCTCAATTTTAGACTGTTTATTGTCAGTGACCGACAAAGGGCCATGATTACAAAGCTCGTATTGATAAACACTCACAATACGTTATTAATACGTCACCCCGTCTGCAGAAATGTAAGTTTCATTCCTCAATTTTTATTTTTACACTGGAGACCAAGCAAGGAGAAATAACCGTCACCCAGATGCCGTGACAAGTCCTCCATTTGTTTTTATTTTAACGAGTACAGCCGAACATTCTTTCTGATGCAAGCCTTCAGAGCAGAGCAGGATAACTATCGCGTCACAATTTTTTTAACGCTGTTAAAAGTGATACTTCGAACGATTCGACATTGACTCGAAGTTAATATAATGGCCACTATGCGACGGCCTCGAGTCGCGCAGCAGTGGCGTATTCTGAACCAGTGAACCGGAAATTTCATTGTGTGAACACGGAAAGATAATGTCCTCGAAAATGTGAGGTCAAGCGACCGAATAACGCGAGATCATGCGGGCAGTATTTCGACGGTGAAATTGTTATTAACTTAGAGCACCATGTGACGCCAATGTTCAAGACCAGGCACGCGTAGCGCACCCCGGCAAAACGGGAACAACACGTTCAAACTCGCGGCTCTAACGGCGCAAGAAATTCCGTATCGGAACTGCAGCAAGGACATTTCGTGTCACGCTTGGGGCACAACCTCAAAAGCCGCGTGGTCAACACGCGGGTTCTCTATGACGAATGACGGATTGGAGCGTGAAGCCAGCGTGCTACATTACCGGCGTTCCATCTAGCCAGCCAAGCCATTATCCAACATTAAAAAGAAAAAAAAGCACGACAAAGGCGACGACCGCGGTCATTCGCGTGGTCACTTCGTGGTGGCCGAGGTTACGCCATTGTTGAGCACGGTGGCACGCGTCCCACTTTGGTCTTATTTATTGCTTTCCAGGTTTGTTCCTTCCATAAAGACAGACTGGCCGCTTCACGGTGCAAAATGGCCGACTCTGCAACGACGCCCAATGCTCGTGTCCATTAAATAACAAGGGCGAGGCATTCAGCGTGCGAAATCGTAATCCCCTTGTATCGCGGCTCTGTATGACAGCACTGTGTTGCGAGAGAGACGGGACGCATGGTACAGTACTGTCAATTCTTAAAAGGAACGCCGCTTTGATATGTTGCAGCCATGCATCATTATGTAGGGAATAAGAGCGTGAGTTTCCACGGATCATCATTTATTGTTTTCTATTTATGATGGGAACCTGGTTAATGTCATTATGTGGCACACTGCCACACAAATAACCTACCCAGCTGACACGCGAGAGAAACTGGTGATTAATAAATACGAAATGCGTTTGATAACGTATACCAACTCTTACGTAAAGACAAAGATGTCCGGGACACATGTGCACTACGAGCGAAGAGCGAATTCGAGTTCTGGTAATGAGTGACCCTTGGAATTTCATTCACACACTCGTGAGCAGCAGTACACTGATTATGGAAGTAAGAGAGGAAATCGCCGCCTGCGCTTCGTCGCGAGGTGTCTGCTGCCCAGAGCACCGCTTGAACGAAATTAGTCAAGAGACATGCTTTCCACAGCAAAAGACCCACCACTAGACAGCCGAGACGGCGAAGGCGCATGGCAACGGTCCGTGTAATTTTGCTCAAAGGTGTATTTAAATTAAACTGCAAGAATCATGCCTGGATGCAACTGCTTCGGTCATAAAAGCTATATTTGATAGACGAGGATGAAAAAAAGAACTAGTGGTTAAGCGAGGACACGACCTGTGCAATGGGATGAAGAATTTCAGAGGTGAAAAAGGAATACAGACCGTTGTCGATGGTGCGGACGTATAGTTTACATAATAATAAAGCATCTGAGGTTTAACGTCCAGATGATTATCAGAGACGCCGTATAGTGGAGGGCTCCGAAAACTTAGATCACCCGAGGTTCATTAACGTGCGCCTAAATCTAAGTACAGGGGTCTCGAACATTTCCGCTTCCATCGGAAATGCGGCTGCAGCGGCCGGGATTCGATCCTGCGACCTGCGAGTCGGCAGCCGAGTGCCTTAGCCTCTAGACCACCGTGGAGAGCCATGCCTAATGTCTCAGATGATATATGAATGCAGCCTCTTCGACAAATTGCTTCACCAATTTCTTATCTTTTTATACAGTTGCGATGCTCAACCCCTTGGTCAATCCATCTCTTTTTTTCTCTCTATTCCCTTTTGCAAGGCAGCGAATCAAAACTTTTGTTGTAGGTTTATCCCCCCCCCCCTCTATTTTACTCACTCGTATCTACATTTATCCCCAATATCACAACATCGTACTGATTGATGCCCAGAGCTTCTGCAGAGTTTAGCCACTCCACAGCTGTACCCACGTACCTTGTTCAGTTGCCCAAACATTTAAACTCTACAGACGAGCGCATACAAATGGCCCAATATCGCCACATAACAAGAAACGCCATCTTACGGCTCTTCCAGTTTCTTTTAAAAGCTCTGCGTTCGCCACTATTTTGCTGAAAATGCTAAGTCATACTGATACAACGCATGCCATACATGACGTGGAAGTGCCGAGGCGCGCAACGATAGTGCAAGGAACGGTACTTGAGATAGCTGCCAATTTGTTCTGGAGCAGAAGGACGCCCTTCTCAACGGCTATTTTTAGAAGCGAGGCTCCTTAAGCCGTGGGTTGTGCATCCCCGATCTATGTAGTAGTAGTAGTAGTAGTAGTAGTAGTAGTAGTAGTAGTAGTAGTAGTAGTAGTAGTAGTAGTAGTAGTAGTAGTACGTAGCCACCTTTCGTTTAGTTCTTACAATATCAGCTGGATGGCGGTACTTAAATATGATGAATGTACGACATGGCTGTACTTGGAGTGTCCACTAGATAGATGGATGGACGGACGGACAGACAGATGCACGGACGGACGGACGAATGGACCAACATACGGACAGACGGACGGACAGACAGACAGACAGACAGAGACAGACGCACGGACAGACGCAAGAACGAACAGGCGGGCGGAAGCGCGGACGGACTGACGGATGCTTCGACTCGCTCATCATCAATTCGTAGATATGCTGTGACTTTTTTTTAGAATGTAGGCATATGAAAGCGGTGAGAACAGTCTGACATTCATCACACGTGAATATGGAAAGTTGAGCAGAAGCTCGCAACTGCTGTTTTTCGTTTGTTTTCGGATGATCCATAGGCTCTTCCCACATAGCATCTTCTCCCACACAAGCGAAGGAAGTTCACATAGCACCGACTTATTCTATTCGTTGAAGAGTAAACTCTATAATGCGTACACGGCAGTTAAAGTGATGGTGCCATATTCTGCTGGGCAACTCTGGGAAACGAAAAGAAAGAAGGAACGAACAAGAAAGAAAAGATATATAGACTGAATCGAAAAGGAAGAAAAGCGACAGCATAAAGGACACACAAAGGTCTACCGGTGGTACCTCCAACGTGACACTGCCAAATCACGGTGCGCGCTTTCAGCGTGTCAACACCACGCTCACGGAGTCATGTTTTTTCTCAAATACACGCCTCCAAATATCGCGACGAGTGCCCCTGGTGCGGAGAAATACTTGAGGATTTTAGTCTGTCCGGCGCACCGCTATACGGAAAAAAAGTTTGCGGATACCGGTTTACCGGGTCTGAACTGCGCATGCGCGTGCCTTACGGGCGTTTACCGGACACGCTCAAACGCCCAAACGCCCGAGATGCTTCCAAGGTTGCCATTACCGGCTTCCCTTTCCTTTGAGCCGAGTCAAGTCGAGCCTAACAGAAACGTAAAAGAACAAGATGGCTACTTCGAGGTCTGCTACCAGGATGGCGCCGCGTACACGCTACTCGCATGCAGATGATAAAATTATACTCGAAGAAGTTCTTGCGCTGAACCCGTACGAAAATGCTTCTCGGTGGCACACGATCACCGAGAGAGTGGCAATGCTGCTGCGGCGAACACTTAATTCGCGAAGTGTTAAAGAGCGCGTTGACCTTCTCCTGGCCCACTTCATACGGAATGACAAGAAAAGCAGAAAAAAGTAAGTAGACCGTATATTTCACGTTATCTTCAAGCCACCACGTTGTGGCCAAACTTTGTAAACGTGATTGTTTGCTTGACTAGATCGGGAACAGAAGAAGAATACGCGGCAATCGACGTACTCCTACAGCACGTGGCTGACCTCGCCGCCGAATATTCGTATCGGCCACCACGGTCGGCTGTTCGGGAGCACCGTGCGAAAAACACTCCAGCTTCCGAATCAGAGACCGCGTCAGAGTCTGCGTCGGGGTCGACTGCTAAGCGGGTCAGACCTACCGCGCAGGCCAGTTGGGACGACCGCCACATCGCCGCGCTGGAGTGCTATGCTGCTGAATCAGCAGCGGAGACAAGCAATCAATCTGGTAAGAACCTCGCTACAATACCCCCCCCCCCCCACCCTTTTTTTTCTTTTTCTTGTTTCATAAGGCGTGGAGAAGGAAGCTCTGAAACATTGGTACTCATCTGAATTGTTCAATCAAATTAACTTGCACAATTCGAGGCCAAATATACTCTGTATTGGTTGACCCATATGATACATTTATGTTAACATTATTATTCACACTTAAATCTGTCGATGTGTGACTTTCTGAAAGTTTTCATTTTCAGTTGATATGCACGAGATAATTGCTATTATCACCTGATAAAGTTTTTGGAGTGAATTCCACGATGACACTGTTATTGCGGTCGCTACGAATGCTCCTCAATTATATGATAATCCGTCTTCTTAACTACCTCAAAGGGAACAACAACCTATTGTTATGGCACCTATTTTTTAGCACAAATATGCACCTATTTCAGGGTGAAATGTTAGGGAACTTGTGTAACTAACATCACTAAAGAGGCACTGGTTTTTGATTTCATGTGTTTTAATATTTTCCATCTGTACAAGGTGACGCAGTGACCCCAGCGGCTTCACTGCTGCATAGCATGTATGCAAGGGAGAATGAAGGTACCACAAAGGATGTGGATGATCCAGACACCCGTTGCCATTTTGACTGGCCCTTGTCAGCTGAGGCACAATGTATGTAAAAATATTCGAGTTTCAACATGATTCACTATAACAAAGAATTGGTGGAAACTTATATACATTTTTGCCAGCATACTCTTGAAAACCTGTAAAAGCCGTTGTTAGATAAAACTGCCTTCACCTATTTTGCACAGCAGTGTTCCTGAGCATGTGGACAGCGTGATAATCTGCCACATCTTCTGCATTGTTCTTATCATCTATATAGCTTACCGCATAACACTGTTTTGTATTCGCTGTTGTTGATTGAGCATATGCAGCCATACCATCTCATAACACTGAATGGATATTTTTAATGAATAAATGTCCTCGCTCTCTGTTGTGATAACTTCCCCAGACACCAGTGGCAACCACTAGAATGGTGAATATTTTTTCCTACGTTGTTTAATTAATACTTCAGCAATCCGACTGGTGCAGGTGTTTTGTTGCTTCGTGTCATCCTGCTTAATGCAATGAGCCACTAAAGGTTTACTTGAAATTATGTCATTACTTTGAAGAATCACATGTGTGCCCATAATGGGGTCAATTTTTCTAGCTCCCAACATGAGCGCAGCTTGCATGGCTGATGAGCGGACCCACACGCCAGCAACAACTGTTGATGGGCCCTCAACAGAAGTTCGTGGCAGCCATACACCATCACCAGGTATATTATTATTGTTGTTTCCTTGTTATGTTTTAATAGCAATTATTAGTGGGTTTTCATGTGCCACGTAAAATTTACCGATTTTTTTTTTTGGTTGTGAGCACAGCTGATAGCATGATGAATACTTGGGCAAGTATACTGGTGTAAATGTGTTGCTTTTCGTAATGTTGCCTAGTGTAACAAGCCAATTAAAGGCTTACTTAAAATTATGTCATCACTTTGAAGAGTCCCGTATGTGACAATGATGGGGTAAATTTTTTCAGAGCCTGAGCTAACACCTGGCACGGCCAATGAGGCAAGCCACACGCCGGCAACAAGGGCGGATGGGCCTTCCCAAGCCACTCATAACCGCACACCATTGCGAGGTACATCATTTTGTTAACTTTATATCCCTGTTTGTTATGTTTTCGATAGCTACAATTTGTGGGATTTCGTTTGCAAAACCCACAACATGAGTATGAGGTGTGTTGTAATGTACGTACTCGGCATTAATCTTTATGACTTTCAGTTCTTTTATGTCAACCTCAGTTAAGTACACGAATGCCATTGCATTTCGCACACACTGAAATGAAGCCACAGCGGCCGAGAATTCAACCTACAACCTTGGATTAGGCAGTTCAACAACTAAGCTTGTTTTATGTTTTGTTTGTTCTCTTATAAAGAAAACAGACAGTATTTGCAATGAGCATGCCACTGCTGCCAGTATGATTATCAGCATTTAATGATTCATAATACAATTCATGAAACATGACTGCCTGTTGACATATGGATACTTTTTGTCAGCTTGTGCAGAAATTATATTCGATGTGCCATAATGTGAGGCCATACAGAGACACAAATATTCGATGCCATTTGGACATAATTTACAGGAATCTTTTAGACACTTCCATTATTATCAGATGTCCAGTGATAGAAGTGCATTTTTACTTTTTGGAGCATACTTTGGAGCAGCCATAGTTGTTTTCGGAGCAGAAAAAAATAGTAGTTCAGAGCAGCTATCGGTGTTTTAGAAGATATTAAATTTGCCATACATTAGTACGAGTTTGGAGCATTGTCGAATAAGCTCGAAAGTATTATTTCTGATTAAACATATTTAACAGACAACAGTCATTATAAATTAAATGTATCACACAATAGTAGATTGTCCAAAATAAGCTGTGCAATAAGCTGCAATTTACAATACTACCATGTGTGGCAGATATGATATCAAACTGGAAAAGCTGAGCACCACATTTTAGAAGTAACCACAGTCCTATATAACTGTTGCCAAATAAGCAGTAGATAATCGGCATCAGATAAAAGCAGTCCTGCTCATTTTCAAATTTCACCATAGTAGCCTGCATGTCTAGCTGAGAAAAAAAAAACCTAGGAGCTGTATGCTTCATATGCCAATTCTTGTCGCACTTGTGAGATCAGAGCCAATAATGCTGCACACTAGTAACACACTGGGATGGTAGTAGGCAGATTCTTTTTAGTTTCTTTAAGACTTGTGTGTCGGTCAAACAGTAAAAGTTCAGCATTCTCATACTCAGTGTCATCTCAGAGCCGGTTTGAAGCAATTAGTAACAAAGAATACACTTCGGAGCAGCATTTCTCTTTTGGAGCAGTTTGGAGCAATTGAAGCAGCACTTCCAACACTACGTGTCATCAAGCAAGCTGTGGTTTATGCAATGAGCAATACTGGACTCCCTAAACATAGGCTGATTTTGTGGTTACAATTAAAATTCACGTGACAAATCAATTTCAGTTAGTGTCTGAAGTGCACATTTTCAGCGGCAGTTGACATAAAGCAATAAACGTGACAATCTTGTGCATTTTCAGAGCTTTCAACAAATGTGCCACAGCCACTGCCTAGAGGCAGTGCACGAGCACAACTGGCTTCATCAGCAGAACAGACCCCTCGACGACGCACACCACTAAGAGGTACATAACAAAGTTTTTGTTCTATCCAAATGAACCTAGAGCTTAAAGGGCTCATTTGCCATGATTGCACCCAGTAAAGAATTCATTTCATCACAGCAAAGTAATATGTGCCATTGTGCAATCACAGCACCAACTTTGACTTTACTACAGTGTGGTTTTGAGCTCAAGTACAAATATGGATGCAACAGTCAATCTTTGAAGTCTAGAGTAATATTTCATATCTTTTGGGCATATTATTCAGCAGCCTTAGCTTATCAAGTAGATCATGTATAACTTATTCACTATAGAAGTCGCAAGGCTGTCCAGAGAGTTAATGTTTGGTGCACTTTCTGTCGCATAGCTTGTTGCTGAGACATAAAGCCTTGCCACTTTCTAAGGGATTGTAGAGCTGGTTAAAGTTACGGAATTTGAATCTGCCACTGCCAGCATAGTAGAACACAAAAATGTATTGAACTGATTTCAGAAATATAATGAGAATTTCAGTAATAAAGATCGTTCAGCTGAAATGTTTGCTATTCAGGTATGTTCAAACGAAACATTTTTGCACAAAACAGATAGAAAAACAAATGGGGTTTCCTAAAAGCATAAGTAATTCTTAGATGTTTGCAAAAATTTTGTTTCTAAATCCGAGCATTTACTGTATATGGTACTGAGACCCCAGCAAGAGTGCTCGTTTTCTTCAGCTGATGCTAGATTGTCGATGCTTGTCAGAGGGCTACTTGGTTTGCAAGCACTGTAACGAAAAAACAGTGCAAGAAAACAGGGACACACTGGGCACACAGATGAGCGCTGACTCACACCCGATCTTTATTTTTTATTTGCTGCAGTGCATAAGTTTATATACCATACACATGAAAATAAAAAGCTGTTCAACTCTTGCTTTCGTCCGCTCATAGTGAACACTTATTCACACAAACAATACAAATATACAAATTCCATTTTTTTTTATTGACACCATGCTAACACAAGCTCCTTCCTTTATTTTATGTGTGTAGCTTCGATGATTAATGTAGTCACTTTGTCTGACGCGCAGCTAAGCACTGTCGTATCTTCCAAGTGAGGAATGCTTCACAATCTCGGCAATGCAACCAGGGTGTATGCAGAATTTTCTTTCAGTATGTGTCTGTTGGGGGGCGGGGGTGAGTCTCCATTTAAATCTGAAGGGCTGACCAGGCAGGCAAAGTTTTTGCTAAATGAGGGTTGTATCAATTGATTTCAGGAGCCAATCTTTCTGTTTGCTTGAAAATTACAGTGGCAAAAATTTTATTCAGTATCCCTTTAGATACTTCAGTATGTCAAGTCCAATGTTTCTTGTTTACATATTTTTGCAGCAGGGAGAAGCCAAAATGAGGCAACACTGGCGTTTTTGGAGGCCAGGTATAATCAAGACTTGGAAATGCGCCTCCTCAGCTACCAAATTGACAAAAGAAAGCTGGACCTCAAAATTCGCCAGCATGACGACAAGATGAAGCTGCTACACCAGCAGCATGCCGACAACGTCAGATTAAGAGAAGCTGAAATGGAAATGAGAAGAATGGAAATGGTGGCAGTGCTTGAAGAGAGGCGGGCTAACGCAGCTTACCAAGCATCTCAACTTCAGTTGATCAAAGAACTCATTCAGGGAAAAAAAGAATAAACTATGATATCAATAGCTTGATTTCTAAAAACGAGTCAGTTTGCATTTTTTTTAAGTTGCTATGTATTGAAGAAGTCCCTCCAACGACACTTCCAAAACCTGCAACCAATAGAAGTCACTGTCAGGGACAGAAAGTGGTTACGACTACCTTATGTTAATATGATATGTGTAGTTTAACGTCCGAAAACCACCACATGATTATGAGAGACGCTGTAGTGCAAGGCTCTAAAAATTTCGATCACCTGCGGTTGTTTAAAGTGCACCCATATCTCGACACGGGCCTACAGCATTTTCGTCTTCATCGAAAGTGCAGCCCCCACAGCCAGAATTCGATCCGCGACCTGCGGGGCAGCAGCTGAGTACCTTAGCCACTAGACCACCACGGCAGGGTACGACTACCTTATGTATATTGTGTGTCATGTCTCCTATCTTTCTCTGAGCTCTAGAAATATTATAATACATTGTGGACTATAATTCATGAATTGTTGGTGCTGCTGTGTGTAATGGTATGCGTTCAAGCTATTTCATGTTGTCACAGGAATCGTCATTAGTAAAGTTGCAACGTGCACCTCTGAAACTCTCTCTTTGGTAGCCATACAAACTAAAACAAACACAATAGCTCTAGGTCTGTTCGATTTATCACGACTGTGCATGCAAAGTTCAGAAATTGTGCAGTGCGAGTTCAGCAGTGCTAGCACAGCGCAACACCGGAAACGAATGACGAGGTGCCGACAAGTTGCAGGCTTTATTTCTGTTTGCTAAATTCACATCGTTCAGCTAACACTGAACGATGGCGAACTGCACATGAGGACGTGCCTACACGATCCCTACAGGATGACTTCTAAAACATAACATTCTATTAATGAAAATAAAATGCTATAGTTTTTGAACTGACACAAAGAAAGAAAAGCCTCTCAGTAAGCTGGCTGTGCAATCCAATTTTATTGTGATAGTTTAAAAAATGCACATATCTTGAAATGGTTGTACACGTTGAGCAGTATTTCATATATAAAAGGTTCGAAAAAAAAAAAGAACGAGACTAAGTGTGAACCTGGAAAAGAGTGGAATTCAAAAGAACTGTTTTACTGACATCATTCCACACACACCCTCTATCCATGCGGCCAGTTTGGGCTTAACACCGATCACACCAGTTGTGAATGCAGTGCTATAAGCGAACACATACAACTGTGCTCTGAAAAAAAAAGTGTAACGTAAAAACTGTACTGAGGCTCAACATCAAGTTTCTTGTGAAACTTAAAAAATCTTCTATGAAAACATGTCGAATAGTAAGTGAGGATTATAGAGATGAAACGTTTCATGCATGTGTTTGAATGGCGTAAGTGGCTTTCAGGGGAAAGTAAGTGTGGAAGATGATGAACATTCTGTGAGCTTAAGGTCAGCGATTACAGATCCAAACATTTCCAATGTTTTCGGGTGATCTGTGGTGACCGGAGATTAAGTGTTCATGCAGTAGTTGCTACAGGAAAAGCTGTTCAATGCATTTTAAAGGAGCAGTGCCACCCAATGTCAAACTTGAGATGCGGCGTTCATTCGATTCTATTCCTATTTTGAGCGCAAAGAGCGTCCAAAGGCTCAATGGCGCAATCAAGGCCACGAGACATCGACAGTATTTTGTAGTGTTCAGCAAGCTCGTAGGCCATGCCTCGGGCACTGAGCGAATTCGAGCGAGCAGCGATGACATCATGCCTGGCAACGGTTTCACGTGCTTTGTTTTGCTCTGTCCACAGCGCGTTCGTGTGAGTTCTGCGTATTTGTGATGCTGCTTCGGGTGATTTATCATGGAGCTGTGAGCGTTGACTTGGTAATTTCAAGCTACGATCTTTGCGAGGTAATAATCACGCAGCGTTCGTATGTCTTACCAGCCAGAGTAGCCCAAACATGCGTTGCCAGCTGCCCCATCACTGCTCAGTCCAGCGTTGTATGCAGAATTACAGCTCAGGACAGAACTGAGAATGATTTGCTATGCCACGATTCCATATTCCTCAATTTTTCTATCATTGCTAGTGAATGTTGATGATGGAGGTGAGAACAATGGGGGTGGAAAAGGCATGCCCATACATGTGCATGCTGAGCAGAAAAAACGTCAACGGAAACTGGCACCCACTCACGTCCACCCATCCACTGATGCCGTCTTATTATTGCCTTTTTTAGCCACTAGGAATTGGGTTCTGGCACTGCAGTGCTGCCGTCACACGGTACAGCTCTATGCCAATGAGAACTGTCCATGATCTGTGATTAAACAAAGCATTTTGGTACCTATATATATGTTAATGGCAAGAGCACAATCAGAAATAAGTGCAATAGCCAGGAGAGCATCACACCCACTTTATTCGCTTAATTTTGCTTGATGTTTTTATTTTTATTTGTGAAAATTAAATATTGCTGAAAGAGAACTTATCATTGGCTCAGTTGAAGAGATTCAGTCAAAATAAAGAATCTCCTGAAGGGCCTCCCAAAAACCTCATCGCAAAACTATCACCAGCCATAATAGGACTGTATGGAGAAGTGTGTGAATGCTGAAGGGGACTACTTTGAAGGTGATAATGTTAAAGAAGACTGTTTTTGCAAGTACAAGAAATTATTGTGCGCTCTCATGTTATTCTTTCTTTCAGACTTTGTAGCCTCTTTATCTTTAAATCATGACATGAGCATCAAAGCTACTACAGTCGAACCCCGCTACAACGAAACTGACAGGACATGGAAAAAATTTCGTTATAGTAAAATAAAAAAAATATAGCTGATCTGAACTAGTAAAACAAAGAAATGTTTATTTTCAATATTTAAAAAAAATGCCCGCTGCTTCCTAATTTTTCCCAGCAGCGACACGACGTGTTTTTCACCCATGTATAGCGAGGCCATGGTCAAAAGCACACTGAAACAACACCTGAAATCCCCTTAGTGAACGAACCAAGCAGTTGCATTAACTCATTAACACCAGCAGCTGTCCGTCATCAAAAGTATCCGACAACGCTGAGATACAGGCAGGGTATCGTGGAGCGGCGCCTTTTGCAGCTTCAGCTTCGGATTGTCTGCAGCTCAAAAGCAAACCAGTTTCAAAAGCAGGGCTAGAGTGTACTATCAGGGCAGTCTCATTACCACTGCTATCGAGCAATGGCGGCGCCCATGCTTGCTGAACAGCCCCGGTCCTTGTGGTGCCAACATGTGTTTTAGACTTCGTTGATGCATTTTCAGGTTCTGAATATGCATAGAAATGTTAAAGATTGGGTTTACTGATTAGCAATAAGTATCTGAGCCTCGAATTGCATCGTAAAATTTCATTGAAGCGGTACGATCAAAGAAAAAGTGGTTGTAGTGGCGACAATATTTATGCCTTGACTCCTATGGACTGCTGACGAGGAATAGTGAATTTTTCGTTGAAGCGGCGTTCGTTCTAGCGGAGTTTGACTGTACAAGATATTGTCATGATAATAGAATGAAAGTCAATTAAGTCCCGGTTATCAACAAGCCAGTTAAAATAGAGCCGAACGTCTTGGTTCTCTTCTACTAGCTGCAAAAAACAAAACTCGGCTACGCACAAATAGCAAACTGCCTTGCACAACACACAAGGATCCATTGTATGCTCATGTCAGTATGCTATGCTGGCATCTCAAATGGCACAAGGTATTCTCTGAGGGTGGGCGGAGTAACATCAAAATATGTAGACACTTGGCTGCCATACATGCAAGTACGGCAGTTTAAGAACATTGTTGCAACTTTGTACATCCGACCCACCCTCTGCCGAGTCATCTTCTGGCTTTTATAAAAATCAACGAAGGCAAAGTCTGCAACGACTCTGCCGAAGCCCCACTCAACGGCCTGCCGCACTGAGCTCATGCGCTTATTGAAGTTAACCTCATGGAGACGCAAAGAAGCACCTCCAAAAGGCTTGTAGATCAGTGGCCGAAGTGGGTAGGCGGGGTCTCCATATATTACATATGTGCGGCCTTGAGTAACTGTCTCCAAGTTGCGGTAGAGGGCAGTCTCCTTTAGGATACCTGCAGAAAAAAAAAAACTGCTTAACAATACTGAACAATATATGGGATAATCAGTCATGGTATCCTGCTACAGAAACAGTAGACTTGAACTTGCAGAGAAGAATGAGTGGTTCAACAGTGTTATTAAACTAGTCCCACCAAACTTAGTGTAGTAAAGAGAACTTGCTGAACTGCCAGTTTCAGATTTACTCCCCTAGCTGTGGAGCTATCTTCGGACTGTACCAGCTGCTTGACCGCACACCTGTGCTCCATCATGGTGGTGTGTCCAGTTAACGCTTACATACACAGGACAGTGAAGAGCATGGCAAGGTGAAAAAGAAAAAAACTGTGACCATGAGACAAAGAGGGAAGCAGCATATATCCTGCTGTGTTCTCAAGATATGACTGAATATGTGAAATTAAAAAGGGTAGAGGGCTGTTGACCTCTAAGTGATTTTTCATGGCAGTTTGACGTTACTGGAAGACAGCAACTAGTCACTTGCTAGTAGCAGATCCGTATTTTTTTAAAAAATAAATGTATATAAGGAGAGGTTGATGCCAATGCGTGGCGCCGGCTACTCCTCTTTCACAAAAGTCGACATCGCACATTTAGTAGCAAACACAAGGCTATACAGATAGCCTTGTGCTAAGGCTATACATATAGCCATAGCACAACTTACACGATGAGTGCACATTTTTCAACACTGAGTGTCCACACCACACAGAAATGTGTCTACACTACATAGAAATGTGTCCGCACCACATTGAGTTTGTAAAAACACAAGTAGTCAGGCCAATTTAAATGTTCACACAAAAAGTGAAAGTTCAGTAAAATGTAACTGTTTTCAGCAAGGTTTTTCCAAAAATATCATAGTAAAACACAAAAATACTGTTTGGAGTATATCGCGGTTAACAGTGAAGTACATTTATTTTTTGTTTAGTACTTTTGAGCTATTTCTGATTCCTCCAGAAAGTAAATGACTGCACGCGCTGCAGTGGCTTGTAGCTTTCCTTTTGGCCATCATTTGCTTGTAAAGCACATAAGCAACAATAAGACAGAAATCTTCCTGTGACCTTGACAATGATTTGGGCAATTTAGGTGGCACTCAGAACGTTGAGTTCAGTAACTGCGTTGACTAGTTGACATGATGTTCATTGCAGTGAGGCATGCTAATGCTCTGGGATAGAAACTTTCAAATCAAAGAAACTATTTTGGATGTGTTCGCTTACTCCAGTGTGTGGAGAGCGTTAAATACACTGCATACTAATGAAAGCAAAAATGTCTCAAAACATGTTAGTACACTTTTATGCTGCATACCAAGAAATCAAAAAATGTCACTTGCAGGACATCCAAAATTGTGTCACTGCTCCTTTAAGACACCTTGTCAAATGTCAAGGGCAAAAAGTGGTTGGAGCAGAATAAGCCAATAAAAGATGAAAAATTTTGACAGCTTTAAGCCTAGTGAGGAAGTTACATTTCTAGTTGAATGTTTGTCTTTGCAAGGTTGGTAATAACTAGGGGCGTGCATAGTGAAATGTAGAATTGAACAAATACATATTGAATAGTGATGATACCTAATTCATGCCTAATTGAATAGAGTACTATTCAAATAGCAGTTGAACAGAAAGGCACCCATTTCGAAGACAACTGTAGAGTGCCACAACACATAATTCCAAGCAAATATCCACACGTTAATAAATTAACATCGTCATAATATTTGACCACTAAAATATACCATTATGTGAACTGAGTGTTTACATACAGCAGTATACAGCCTTTGAAGTATTTTTTTCATTTGTATGGTGAACATAGAAGTTACATAAATATTAAAGGAGGTACTTTGCCACCAGCTCTTGAATAACATTCCTTATGATAAATCTTATGGTAATGAATTGAGGTTACACTTTCTTCAGCAATGCTGGAGTTCAAAGCAAAAATTTGTTATTGCGGTGATGACTGAAGTCTTTGTAGTCCCGTAAAAGTGTGAAATTAGTGTATCTTCTCAATTCAATCTTTTAAATAAGAGTTTTGGTCTTTTGCTCTTCTAAAGCTTTGTTGCTTTGACATTTTGCCATTGGTTATGTGCAATTATTGTAGTTTAAATAAACTCCAAATATTCATTCAATTAAAACACCAAATCAAACAAAACACTGTTTAGTTCTTCATTTAAAATAGTCAAACACCCTTAAATAAAAAATAAGGGCAGACACAAATGGACAAACGGGTACATATGTGTCGTCTGAAGTAAAGGTGTCTGTTGGAGCTGGTACATCATAATTTCATGATGAATTGACTTGCCAAAACAGAAGTGTTAAGCATCAAGTGGGTATAATTATACGGAGTAGCATGCTTTTGAAGTTAGCCTACATGAATTTTCTATCATAGAGGTGCATGCTACCTTGCCAGGACATGCCAATGTGTTTGAAGCGAAATGTTTCATTAACAACATAGTATTCCGTAGGGCATTTCAGTTAGTCTGGTACCTTTGGAGGAGAAACTGAAGGAAAGTTCACATACCAGCGTCATGACGACGGCCTGGAAATGGGCCATCCAACTGACAGGTTATGCCATTTGCGCACATCAATGCCTGAAACTTCAAAGCATGATAGCGTTTGTGCCCAGAAAAATAGTCTTCTTGTCTAGCTGATGGTCGACAAATTCGTCTAGCTGTTCCGTCAATAAATCCCCAGCAATTCTTCAATGGAGCACCTTTCCTGTGCACAGCCTGAAAAATGAAATGGCAGCTGCAGAAAGCAACACATAGCACGAAGTTCCAAGACCAAAATATAGCACGACGTTCCAAGATCAAAATAAGTATAAGCTAAACTTTTCGCAGTAAACGAAGCTGCTTAAGGTGTAGTAGCTCTACCTGACAGGACGTGTGTTTGGCACTAACTCGATGTTTAGCATCACTGCAACAGGAATTCAGATGTCTCTCCCACAGAAGAAACATTCAATGACACATACATAAATTTCGCTTATCACATTTTCAATGATAAGTGGTTCATGTGAATCTGTCATAATTATTCATTGATAGTAAATACTAACACCTTTTATGCTGGTAGTTGGCATCAGGTACTGCGTCTGTTGAAGTAATGGAGTAAACTGCATGCAAAAGTAGGTTGCTGACACCGAACAGCCAGTTATATAGAGCAATGGTGCTAACCTTGGAAGGCAGGCTGCTCATCGACACAACACTGGTATTTTTTTAGTTTGAATGGAATTCGTTTTTCTGTGAACACTGATTAAACAAAGCTGCAAATAAAATTTGAAATTGTCTCGTTGGGCAGAAAAGTCTGAGAAATATGTCAAATGGCATTGGTACAGCAAGAAAGAAAACTGATCTATAAGGCATTGTTACAGTACAGTTGTTGTGACACTGACTACATCATGAGGTTTTTCTTGGGGCAGTAATGATAATGAGGAGGCAAAATAATGAAGGAGTAGGTGTCTGGTTCACAGAAATAACTGCTTTACAGTGTTGGGAATAAAGGGGATGTCTCCTGTGCTTTTTTTTAAGCACGCTAGAAAATAATAAAATCGACAACACATTCACGTATTAAATTGATGTGGCAAATTATTACTTAGAAGATGATGTTGCTACGTCATTGGTGGGGTTGAGGGGCGATTTAAGTGTGCCTGGTGTGCTATGAATATAGAAAGCCAGAGCCTTATTTTCCCTTCATAATGACGAATTGGATTTGATTGATTTAATGTCCCCAAACCACGATATGATTATGAGAGACGCTGTAGTGGAGGGCTCCGGAAATTTCGACCACCTGGGGTTCTTTAACATGCACCCAAATCTGAGCACACGGGCCTACAACATTTCCGCCTCCATTGGAAATGCAGCCGCCGCAGCCGGGATTCGATCCCGTGACCTGCGTGCGGGTCAGCAGCTTAGTACCTTAGCCACTAGATAACCACGGCGGGGCACGAATTACATTTAATGACCTCTACCGAAACACAGAGATGTAGTGCAGCGAAGCATAAACATAGCGCTAAAGGCAGTCATGCAGTGCAACAGCACGCCTTCTTACCTGAGAGAACAGCTCCAGTGATTGCAGATTGAGCCACTTGTGCACTGTAAGGTCCGCAAGGAGGTGCCCGAAGTAGTAATCTATGTGGGCTAACACTTTAGACACCACACTTGATATTACCGAGCTGTGGCGCCTAAAGAAGAGCTCCAGCTCACAGAGACGATTGGGGTAGGCTAGACGCCGCAACGTCATGCACAGCGCCTCGCGACCAGACACTCGAACCCGTTGAGCGCTCATGACCTCTTCGGGAATCAGCAAGGCTTCCATCAAATCTTCTAGGTCTCCTTTTTGGAACCTGAACGAGCGGTAGAATGTAGTAAAGTCCATTCCGTCCAAATCAAGAAGTCCGTTTATCTGGAGGTCACGGCGCGGTGCAGTTCGGAGCAAATACATATTTTCGATTTCGTTCCATCGCAAAGTTCGCAGGAGCAGTCGGTCGTGAAATACGCTGTACGGCATCGTTGATGCAGACACGACAACAGCAAATCACCGACACTTCAACGGGATCAATGGATCGCTCCGACCGATGCCACAAAGGAGCACACGAAAAGTAGGCATGAGTCGCATGACGCTTGTGTCAGCAACTCATGATGCCGATTCTGATGCCGATCACCGTGATGCTGATGTTTTCTTCATAGTTAGGTTTAAATCATAGCGCAATTGAAGAAAACAAACATAAAGTCCCGTTTTGTAACGAAAAAGTTTATTGGCATTGTCCAATGTTTTTTTTATTTTCAAACTTAGTCAGTAATTGCGAAGACTTTCTACTTTGTGCATACGCACATGCGGCGGCCACAGCCGCGAAGGCGTCGCGGGCGTTTTTGGGGCGTATTTTGGGCGGCACGGGCTAAAAGTGCAAAAGGCTCGTTGCAACGCTATCCGGCTTTACGCCCTCCGGCAACCCGGTATACGCAAAAACGTACCGGAGTGCCGGACAGACTAAAATCCTCTATTAACACTGACAAACATTACATACAGCCGTACCTCGCGTAGTGCGTGCTGCGGCCAATTCCGCAACCATAAAATCACACATGTTACCTTTTTGGCCTTGGGAGGCACGACTCCTTTGGCCTTGCGAAGGCCTTCAGAAGCCAACTGGCAACCCTCGACTATGGCCGGCTAGCTGGAACGGTGGTGGTGCACTAGAAATGAGCCAGGTGACCCTATATGTGGAGCGAATTTTTCTCTTCCTGAACCTATCCTTAGTGTTTAAAGGTCTGATCCGAGCAATACATATGCCTCTGGATCACCCGTTTCAAAAGACAAGGCCCCGTATATCATCATCATTACCAACTGTTTGGCGAGTGGAGCTCTGGACGAAGGCGCCCACTCACTTTCGTTACTAATAGGAAGTACTCGTACACGTTTAATCTCTCTCTCTCCCGCAATTGACTAAGAAAACTCGAATGACAGTGCTGTCTAGTTCATGTATTAATTTTTATTTGAGGGTACCGCGTAACGTGTAGAAGCATTCCGCGATTCCGTTGAATGGAGTTTCGTGATGAACCAACAGCGCGGTCACACCGACGCGGAAAAGAAGGAACACGAAAACAGGGCGCTGCGTTCTCGGTGGGTTTCGTCGGCAAGTGGCCGGTTACGAAGGCACGAGCACCAAGCGGGCGGTTTGAGAACAAAAGAAAGAAACGACACCAGGAAGCTTCATTGCCGCTGCATGCAGTAGTAACTCAGTCCGCATAGGTCGACCTAAAGCAGCGATCAACACAAGAGCGCTGTAAATGACAAAGCATCTCGCTGAATGGGCCACTTGGTCTTCGAGTCTCAAGAAGCGGAAAGGAAGCGGGGTGCATGCATATTCCTTCCATTGTGTAGTTCCACGCTGCCGCCTGCAGTGCATGGAGGCGTCGTGCATGTCCTACTTGTTTCGCGAGCTTCTGTAGTGCGGTGAATGTACGTGTTAATAAATGGGGCTGGACGCGGTTACAAGCACGCCAGCTCACTGATTGCTTGTGCGTCAGGAATGGGTCTCGCAGAAACCATCCACGTATTTACGCTGCAGGCAAGCATCACAGCGACTGGCCAGGTCAAACAAGGGCGGGACTGCCAGCGACGCAAAACGGGAGATACGGAAAACTAATGCGTGATGGTATAGTACTTCAAGAATGGTTGGCACAGGGCTGTTTTATCCTTACTGACCGCCGCTCGCTGCCGTAACTTACAGCGTGAGAACATTAGAATGGCGGTTCGTGCTTGTTATCGAAGCCGCCATAATAGATAGCTACTTGTTAAATTATAGGGAGCATGCACTGACGTCATTAGCTTCTGCACAAAGCAAATAATGGCGTGCTTTCTTATCTTGATGTGCTTATCTACAGAACTGTCTAGCTGCGAACTGCGCAAAAATATGACCCATGATGATGTGGCGTGAATACCCCCAGTGAACTGTATTCATATATGACTGCAGCTAATCACTACGGTGCTCCATTGGTTATGGTGCTCGACTGCTAACTCGCAGGTCGAGTGATCGAATCCCGGTCATGCTGGCCGCATTTTCGGTGCAAGCGAAAATGACTTGGCTTGCTTAGTATACGGTATCTCTCAACTGATTATATACGTATGCGTTCATAATATAATCACAGATAGACTAGATGATTATATGAAGGCTTTGCGTAATTGAAACTCAGCGATGGCAAACTGCCACGATTTTAGAGTAATATCTAGAGTAGTATAAAAAATCACAGCATATCCACGGAGTGCATTATGATGAGTGGGGCGAGGCATCTATCAGCACGTCCGCGCTTCCGTCCATCCGTTCGTTCTTGCTTCCATCCGTCCGTGCGTTTGTCCATCCATCCGTCCATCTAGTGAACACTCCAAGTAGCGCCATCCAGCGGACATTCCAAAGACTAACCGGGAGGTGGTACATCCACACTAGGGGGCGGCACGTGCGCACGTTCTCACGACCTGTGCTTCGTGTTTAGTTCCCACCTTTCACCGCCGCTAGTGAGTGGCACTGCGGCCCAACCCTCGCTAAGCCTTGCTAAAACCAAGAAGGTTACGCCCAGTGAGTTTAACATGGCAAGCTTTCCTGGTGAGATAGTGCTCAACGGGCGTCCTTTTGATACCTGTTTCTTTTCAGTAAGCGTCCAATTCAAGGCAAAATTTATTCGAGTATAAGTCACCGATACTCGTCTCTGTAGGTTATTTTGTCAGAAACAATTATATTTTAATTTATGATTACCGTGCGCGGGTTTCCTTCTCAATTCAAATGAGTGCGCGCGCACCGCTTCCCTAGTACAGCCGTGGAGGTGGCTACCTACTACTACGACGCACTACTACTACTGCATACATCGCTGACGCACGACCCACGGCTTAAGGAGCTTTGCCCGTAAAAAACGGTCCCACATGTTGGTTCAGAAAAAAAAATAAGGTGTTGGTTTAGATTGCTGTATACTGTGTTTTATTTACAAGGTGAAACGCTTTACAAGAAGTTCGGCCAGTGAAATACGTGACTGCACGTGCCTCGCGCTGTGCATTAATCGTCTTAGAGGCCTGACCACACGTGCGCGCTGCAACGCTTATGTGTGGCCAGGCCTTAACGCTCGTGCGAGCTGAGCGTGAGCCTGCGTGTGGGGCGGCGCGACGAGTGATAATTGAAACGCCAAAAAAACGACAACTAAGAGACACGAAGTGATCTAGAACGACTTACTGACAACCGTATAAAGGAGTTTGTTTACTTCTAAGACACTAAGTATCTTCATTTATTACTTAAGATCAATATAAAAAAGAAAATAAAAATCAAATCACATTACGAGCGGCGTAATTGAAAATTTTCTAGGTGTGAACACGTCTATTGCAAGAATTATGGCTAGATAAGACTCCTATCCGCTGCGCTGTTGTAGTCCTGACGGCATTCGGCTGCTGGCACAAAAGTTGCGGGTTCGATTCTAGCCGCGGCGGTCGCATTCTCGTTTTCAATTCTTTTTCACTGTCTTTAACTTATTAACCATCAGATAGGTGGCGCCACCATTCCAGCTGGGGTACGTACACCAGGTAAACGCTATCCCGCTGAACTATAAGACCCTGTCCACAACGAACGTTTGCTGCATGGTATAACGCCATTGCCTTAACCTCCGCTATCAGGTTAACCGTAAACTACAACTGTCTACTGACGTCAAAGTTCCGTCTAGAGTCTTTATAGGAAACTGTACTCTCACGTCACGATGGCGTCATAAAGTGGCGTCATCACACATTTTTGATCACTCCGTGTTAACCCCAACAACCGCTTTTCACGTTTAATGAGGCATCAAAGGTCTTTGCCTTTGAAAGAGTGACGCAAGGCACGACTATGCCTTCTTTTAGTAAGCGCATAGTTAGGCGGGGGTAACACTCGCTTTCAGGGCCTCCATTATGGCGTCGCACTATAGGTGAGTAGCGCCCGAACGCGCTGGTAGTTGCAAACGAACACGCACGGTTAATGAGCGCGCCCTAGTCACGACGTTGCCATTAACGGTCGCAATATCGCCATGAGCGGTGTCGCTATGGTGAACTGAGGAATGTGACCAACAACGCCAGTGCGCGTATTAGCCGTAGAGTACCGCCATTACCTCTGCGAGTAGAGAGACGGCACTTGAGGGACCAACAAAATTTATTGCCGCGCGATTACGTCACGTTTAGATAATTGACTTGGTGGAATGCGTACAGAAGTTTTCGTTAGTTCCTCGTGGATTAGAGAGAGATTTAGAATAACGTTTGCAGGCGCTGCGGGCGTTGAGGGCATAGCGGGTACCATATGAGTTGTAGAATAACGTTTGACCCTCCTACAGAACAATCTAGGGACTTTAGCTGCCCCACAAACTCAAATGCACGGAAACTACACATAGCCTCGACACCAGCGTTCACGGGCCACATGCGGGCCGCACACGCCACCCGCTATTTCGAATTTTCTGTGGGTGGGCCACGAACGCGAATGGCGGCTGGCGTACGACGCATGCGCAGTGGCAGCGACCGCACCGTAAGGGCTCGCAGTGCGCTATTCTAAAACACCCTTATATAGGCCGCTTTTCGAAACATCACGTTCACAAGAAGGCTGCTGTGTTCGACAGCTCTCTTACGTGCGAAAAAAAAAACAAACAAAAAGACTCGCTAGTCGATAAGACATATTGGACAAGCTAATTTGAAGAGCGAACAAAGCACGCGAAATGACCACACAAGGAACTCACAAGGGCGAACTCACATGCCTACACAGACATGCCTCGCGATTAGTTTTTTTTTTTTTAAACTGGACGGAACGGCACCTCTTGCCTACCCTTACGAAAATGCCACGTATTGACTTGCATAGAATTTATATATACGGGCAGATAAAGAATTGGACATATCAGGCATATATATGGAGGCCCGCCACATAATTTTTATATACGAACAAAACAGGAATTTGGCATATCAGGACATATATAAAGGTTCATATATAAATTATAATGCCATCTATGGCCTGATATGGTGGCTCAGTGTTTTGATGAGTATCACCTGGACATTCCCATAGCCTTGTTGACTTTGTAGGGCCACTGGTCGTGCAGCCCTTACATTGTTTCGCCAACGCCTCCTCTAGGAAGATGCCTGCCGCATGAGAAAAAAAAACAGCTGCCACACTCTTTCCCTCCTTCATTTTGAAAATGTTCTCGGTCGCTAGCGTCACTTGTGGCAGACGGTGCAACAACGCAACACTTTGCATAGCCTCCGAAACAGTGGTGCACAGTTGCAGGTCTCGAACAACTTTCGACTGACGCGCCCCTAGGGGCCGCAGATGAAAAACGCTCTGCTGGTACCGCCCAACGCCGTGATAATGGATGGATGGATGGATGGATGGATGGATGGATGGATGGATGGATGGATGGATGGATGGATGGATGGATGGATGGATGGATGGATGGATATGTCTGTACCCTTTAGATCGGGCGATGGCTAGCGCCACCAAGCCGTAATACCTAATGAACGAAAAACTATATTTATTTTTTTTCCTTAAAAAGTGAGTTTGAGGATTCGTACTTTGCAGTGAAGAGTTTAATTTTCACTCGTGCCTTGACTTTAGCCACCAATCAGATAACCTCCTTCTAGTTAAGTCTACCCGCTTAAAGTTTATTTTGCCCTCCCGGTCCCTAAACCCCAGTGCTTTGAAAAACTCTGCGCCATCATCCTGAGCTATAGGCTGAAGCCCTTTACAGAACATTATCAAGTGTTCGGCAGTTTCTTCTTCCTCTCCACACGCACTGTATACTGTGTCTACCCCTTCGTATTTGGCCCGATATGTCTTGGTTCGCAGTACTCCCGTCCTGGCCTCAAACAGTAGAGAACTACCCCGAGTATTATCATGGATGGATGGATGCTATGAGCGTCCCCTTTATAACGGGGTGGTGACAAGTATGCCACCAGGCTCGACAAAAAAAAAAACCTTTTTTTCTTTTTTGATGTTGGCCTAATGCCTCTACTTCGATAAATTCTATCTTAATGGAAAAAAAGGTAAATTTTCAGCTTAAGTTCTCTGCCATTTACGGCACACTGTCCATATTTCATTTTTCCAATATTTATTTTTGTCCTTTCTCTCTAATTTTCTGCCACCAATACTCTAACCGTCTCTTACTTATTTCAATCGCGGGTGTGTTCAGCTTTCCATTGTTGTCCCTAAAACCCAAGGCTTCCTGTAGGCTCGTGCCCAAACGTACACCTGGGTGGATATCTCCACATTCAATCAGAACATGCTCCGCCGTTTCCTTATCTTTCCCGCAGCATGTGCATTGTTCTTCTTCTTTACTGAATCTTGCTTTATAACTACGCGTTCTAAGGCAACCCGATCTCGCTTCAAACAGTAAAGCGCTTCCCCTTGAATTATCGTAAAATGCCTCCCTCCTTATTTCATTTTTGCCCTTTCGGTAGTTACTCAAAGCCGGTTTTTTCTCCATAGCTGCCATCCAGTAAATCCTCTCCGCCTCCCTGACTTTTCCCTTAACGCTCTTTGTTGACATATGGCTTACAATACCAGCCGTATATTTACTAGTGAGTCTTCTAGTTCTTTTTCTCCACTGTGTGTCCACGCTCTTCCTATACAAATAACGGAACACCTTCTCTGCCCATCTACTCTCCTTCATATTTCTTAGCCTTTCTTCGAACCTTATTTTGCTCTGCGCTTCCCTCGCCTCAAAACCTGCCCACCCCATATCGCCCTTTACAGCCTCGTTTGTCGTCTTCCCGTGAGCACCCAACGCGAGGCGTCCCACAGTCCTTTGATTTACATCCATTCCCGATTGCACCTCTGCCCTCATGCACACCACTGAGTTCCCAAAAGTAAGCCCTGGAACCATTACACCCTTCCACAGACCTCGAAGCACCTCATACCTATTGTATCCCCACAACGCTCTGTGCTTCATTATTGCCGCATTCCTCTTTCCTTTTGCTGCCGAGGCTTTTTCCTGTACCTCCATGTATCTATCACTCTCATTTACCCATACTCCAAGGTACTTGTATTCACTTACCCTCGGTATTTCTTGGCCTTGTATGGACACCGTCTGATCACAGGGATCATTGAATACCATCAATCCACACTTCGTTACACTGAATCCTAGTCCAAGAGCTTCACCTTCCCTTCCGCATATATTCGCCAGCTGCTGTATATCATCTCGACTGTCCGCAAATAAGACGATATCGTCCGCATAAAATAAACCTGGAAGCTTCTGCTGAATCATCATGCCGCCCTGTTTGTGTGACAGATTAAAACCAATGTTGCTACCTTCTAGCGCTTTTTCCATACTCACCATGTACAGCATGAATAACAGCGGGGACAAAGGACATCCCTGTCTCAGACCCTTGCTAACCTCAACGTTCTCTTTGCTACGCATTCCTTCCCACTCTATGCAAACTGTATTTTCTCGGTATATCTCCCTCAAAAGCTGTATACAGTCGTCGCCCATGCCCATTCCTTTCAATATATCCCACAAAATTTCCTGATTAACGTTGTCGTATGCCCCAGTGATGTCTAGAAAAGCCACGTACAAGGGCCTATTCTCTATTTTAGATATTTCTATACACTGAGTGAGAACAAACAGGTTATCGTCTAACCGCCTGTCGACTCGAAATCCGTTCTGAAGTTCTCCCAAAATATCGTTATGTTCGGCCCATGTTTCTATTTTCATTTTTACTGCTTGCATCGCCAACCTGTATAGTACCGATGTAATGGTTAGTGGTCTATACGAGCGAATCTTGTCCTTTTCTCCCTTGCCTTTATAGATTAAGTTCATTCTACTTTGTCGCCAACTGTCCGGTATTTGTCCGTCCTTTAAGCTTTTTTCTACTGCTTTTAACAATGCTTCTTTAGTGTTATGTCCTAGTTCGTTAATGAGGCTAACGGGAATCCCATCTAAACCCGCGGCAGTGCGCTTTGGAATTTTTCCTTCGGCCTTTTTCCAGTTGAAATTATCAAGTACTAGCTCTTCCTCTGTTGCTTTCTCCGCCACACTTTTACTCACCGGGGAGATCCCCTGGACGCTCTTTTGAAACGAATCGGCTGTTACCTTTTGGATGTAACCTAGCGCTTCGTACCCTTCCAATTGATTTCCTCCTTCATCTAGAATATGTTGTTGCGTTGTGACAGACTTCCTACCTAGCGCCTTTATGTGGCTCCAAAAAATCCTAGGCGCGGCCTCCTTTTTTTCGTGTATCTCTGTCATCCAGCGTTCACTTTCACCTTTAATTTTTGCCTCTACCAATTTCAGTACAAGGGATTTTTTCTCTAAATATATTTCCCATATTTTTTTGACTTCGTCCTGCGGCCGCTTCTCCTTTTTTGCCTTTCTATGCTCCCGTGATGCTTCGCGTCGCTTCTCGATCGCCACCCGGATTTCCTTGTTCCACCAACTTTTTGGCTTCCTTTTTCCTTTCCAGCAAACAGTTTTCCTCTCTTTCCCTATCTCCTTCGTCATTAGATGTAACAGCTCACTATACTCCCAGTCCTTGCCTGGTATTTCGCCTACTTCTTCCTCGACTCTTGCGGCTATATTTATTATTTGTTTGTCATTTAAATACGAGCTGCCAGACTTTGATTCCATGCTCATATTTTCAGTTTCGTATCCCATTTGTAATGTTATTCGTTTATGATCACTACCCAAGCTGTTAATGCCTTCCTCGTCTATCCTCATTTCTGTCAGTTTGTGGTAAATTCCTTCAGTCATGAGACAATAATCAATACTTGATTGCTTGTTTCCGACTTCCCATGTGATCTGGCCGTCACATTTAGGCCCCGTGTTAACTATCTCCAGACTATGTTGCATGCAAAGATCTAGTAATAACTTCCCATTGGTGTCTGAATATTCGTCAAGGTCATGTATGTGGGCATTCATGTCCCCTAGAAGGATGATTTCGGCCCCATTACCAAATTCCTTAATATCCGCACTCATGCAATCCACTATCTCCTGATTCTTTTCTCTGCAGTTATTCCCCGTCCACAAGTAGGCTACCCCTAGCCACGTTTCCTTTCCACCTACTGTGCCCAGAACCCAGAGGTGCTCTAAACACGTCTGTTTCACTCTAACCCATTTGGCTCCGCGATGAATTAGCATTCCTACACCCCCACCTTTCCTTTCCGATATGGTCCTGTTACACCCTTCCCAAACATAATTTTCAATATGTGGTGGCTCTTCCAAGTCTCTAAGGTGTGTTTCTGTAACCGCATACACGCCTATCTGTTCTTTGTTTAACTGCTCCTCAATCTCTAACCATTTTGCCTTCTTTCTGCCACCCTGCATGTTTATGTAACTAATTGAAACACGCGCCTTTTTCCTTTTTCTTTTACCTTTTTCCTGGTTTTTCGCAATTCTACCTGTCAAAGCGTCCCCCTGGTTGTTTTCCCTGTTACGAGCTACCCCGGACTCCGAAGGGCCCGTGAGCCCCCCAAAAAAGCTACTGCGCGTCCTGCCAGTCGCCAGCCCACCTCGTGTCCAAGCCTCTTATCGAAATGAATCTTGTCTCTTTGGAATCCACCCCACCTGTGCACTTCCCTGTTTAAATCCACTACCTCGAAACCCTTCTCTCGACTAATTCGCCATATCTCTTTGTTTGCGTCGACAACCGCTCTTTGCAGGTTGACGTTGCGCACTGGTACTTCCGGTACTGTGCATACTACAATTTGCACCTGGGGGGACACGGCGCGCATGTCATCCACCCCTTTCGCCAAGGTCGTCGCTAGTCCTGACGATTCTTTTTTCAGGACGTCATTTAGCCCTCCCGCAATTACAACGAGGTTACGATTGTTAGCTTTAGCTGCGAGTTGTTCACCCGCTTGACTCATTACTGTCCCCAGCGTTTGTCCTGGGAACGTCCCTATCGCAACTCTTTTGTCGCCTTTCACCCTTTCTTTGATTGCCGCTGCGCATCGGACTAAATTTGAGTCACCGGCGATGATGACCTGTTCAGACATTCTTTCTGAAACCTGCACCTGGCTGCTGACTAGGTGACTAGCGTGAGTCACGGCTGCTGGTTTGCTCCCTCCCGCCCTCAAAACTACTTCCCGGTAGCTGGGCCCTGTGGCCAATGTATCTGCCTTTGTCATGCCTGTTTCCTTCATCTCTCCCGCACGGGGGGTCGTCGCCATAATGCTTCCACCGTCACCTGCGTCTTCGTTCCCTTTCACGACCTTCGATAGGCCCTTCTCGGCTGACCGGAGCCTTTCTTCCATGGCTGACGTTTTCTCTCGCTCCTTCGCCAATGCATTCTCCAGCTCTGCAATTTTCTCCATGAGCCCACTCTGGACCGCCATCATATTT
This sequence comes from Rhipicephalus annulatus, assembly GCA_013436015.1. Classification (NCBI taxonomy): domain Eukaryota; kingdom Metazoa; phylum Arthropoda; class Arachnida; order Ixodida; family Ixodidae; genus Rhipicephalus; species Rhipicephalus annulatus. The sequence goes on from WOVY01000786.1 coordinate 445,854, forward strand.
TTCATTTTCTCCTCGAACTCGCACTGTCTACACTTGGCGTCATCTTCTGCTTTCTCCTCCGCACTAACTTCCACCTTCCAACCTACCCCGCACTCTGAACACTTTACGGTCTTTTTGACCATGGCTAGCTCAGTTTACCGATGCTCACGTGTCGGTCGCGAGCGCCACCACGCGGAGCTTCTTCAAACTGAAGGCAGGCCAACTCCGCTGGGAGCGCGAGCCATTCCTCAGGCATCTTTCTAGAGGAGGCGTTGGTTTCGCACCCCATATCCCCTTCGCATGCCGAGTGTAGTCGACCATCTTTAACCTCCGTCTACCCCCCCCCCATTCTTTCCATCCCTCTCTGCCTCCCTACCTCCCTTATATCTCTGCTGCAGATTAGTTGTTTTTTTAAACGTGTTATAATCTTGATAACAACGCAGCAACACGAGGACGAAGAAGGAAACAAAACACGGGCTCACAGGCAACAAACAGCCCGTCGTGCGTTTCTTTATTCCCCCTCGCGTTGCCGGGCCTTCCTCAAGGTGAATACGCACCAACTTGCCGACATATTTGTTCCAAGCGGATTCCTATGAGCCCTATTGTCCGAAGTGCGGACTTTAGATCTGTATGTCTGTCGATCCGTCCGTTCATCCGTCCATCCGTCGGTTTGTCCATCCGTCCGTCATTCTGTCTGTCTGTCTGTCTGTCTGTCTGTCTGTCTGTCTGTCTGTCTGTCTGTTTTTTTTGTTTAAATTTTTTTGGCAAGTCGGTGCTTATCTTGCTCAGGTATGCTTTTTTTTTCGCGACGCTGTACGCATTTTTCGAAAGGGAGTATTGGAAAAGAGATGACACTCAACTTTTTTACTGTCTTCCTTCTAAGCGCCTTTTTATGAAATGTAGTTTATGCCACACTTAAGCATGTATATGCTTTAGTGCTGAGGGCTAGTGTTTGCTATCTTTGAAAATTTGTTGTTGTCATGAGCCACTTGTCCGATTGCACGCTCTGATCACTGCAGGCTATGCTTGAATTAGGTTTCAGATAAACCACTTGATCATCTTATTTCACTTTATTGTTACCTAGTGTGTAATATGCGTCCAGTGCTGAAACCCTGTTGGATAAAAAGAAGCGTCATCAGTTTGCAAACTCGCTTTATTGTTTGCTAATAATGCATTGATTTCCCACCCCTGCTAGGGCAGTTATGACTCTCAGTATTGTTAAATAAATACCCGCTCAAGCCATCGCGAGGCAAACCGGATCAACCACGAAAAAGCTGTATAACCCCCTGAACCCCACTGTACCCCACATGCACCCTCCTTTTTTGACCTGACATCAAAGATCTGGAATGGACTTCAAACCAAGACATTCTACAATCTGATCTAGTCCCCACAAGGAGTAGCCGGCGCCATAATGGTGCGCCAACATCTCCTTATATATCATATCGATAAAAAAAAAAGATCTAGTCCTCTTAAAGCGCACCATGGAGCTCATCTTTTAGGTATGGCGACCCCTCGCGTAAGACCCTTTCCTTTAGGGGTCTTTGAGCTGTAAATAAATAAATAAATAAATAAATAAATAAATAAATAAATAAATAAATAAATGTGAACCTAAACGAGCTAGCCTTCACTGAACAGCCAAATGCACCCCACGGAAACAATCCTTACATACGTAGAAATCTGAATGCCTTCGAGGTCAGCTACTTCCCGCCATCTGGTAGTTAAGAGACCTACGTAGTGGACATCATCACGCGGCCGGTTACCTCAGCGATGACGGCAGGCGCACTATACGATCGACTGTCGGAACGACGAGGCCCGAAGCGATGGCTTCAGTGAACGCCACCGTTCCATTCGCGATCGCGGGAGCCGCTGTTGCATCCAAAGGAGGCTAATCGATAAAAGAGGACACCTGATGCGCTCGACGCTATCCCTCTGGTGAGATGGGTCACGTGATGAGGAACGTGGCAACAACCCGGGGACCATGACAGTGTATAATGGGTACAAGACAAAGGTATCCGTGTCATCGTTAAGAGGCGTGACTCGGCAGCTGAATGACTAGCAGCTCAGGCATAGATCACGCTGTTTTGCTGGAAAGTGTAGGTGAGTGTCGGGTTCGATGCCCGCCGTCCGTGCAGACTCCTTCTTCCACACGGAATGGTCTATTTTTAAAGATTATTTATTGACGTCATGAAGATTTCTTGGTGCTTCATCTTTATTCAGAGATTGTTCATTCATGTTGTATGCATGTGCAACAGTTCAAAGTTCACGATCTTAGAGAGAGAAGCGAGGTCAAGCATACGTGGAAGGGGCAAGGTGAAGGGGGAAAGGGGTCATTGAGGTTATATTTTGACTCCATTAACATATAACATTTACTGGTTCAACACTGTTCATTGTAACAGACAGTACTAGAATGGTGACCCGAACCATCGTCACCCAGGAAGCATGTTAAAGCCTTATTGAACTTCTTGAGAGCCGCTGGCCTAATGAACATAGAAAAGACCCCATAGGAGCATGTGATTCGACTAATAAATTGTTTTCAACAAGCACAACAATGAAATTACCGTGTGAAATACAAGAACGCTTCACAATGTCGAAGAACTACTCGGTCGCATTTTTTAGTTTGTGTTTTATTTATTTGAGTAGTAAGAATAAAAACCAATTGAATCTGCTTGACATCGGTCCCTCCACTGGTACATTTTATCAGGATCAGGTTCAGTGCCGCTGCTGCGGAGCGGTGGTTATGGGGTTCGGTTGCTGACCCGAAAATCAAGAGTTCGATCCTGGCTACGGCATTCACAGTTTGACAGAGGCGAAATGCCACAGACCCGTTTTCAGTGGCGTTAAAGATCCCCAGGTTGTCCAAATATCCAGAACCCTCCAATACGGCTTCCCTTATAATCGCATCGTGCTTTAGTGACGTAAAGCACTACGTATTATTATTATCAGGTGTAGTAAAACTCGCAGAGAACTTGCCTGAAGTTCTCGGCGAACGAATCTTGGCATGCAGATCACGGTGTGTATAGGGACGATCGTGAGCCGTCTTGCGCGGCAACGGGTCAGCGGGTTACGCGCTTGCCGGAGCAAGGTCCGATGGCGTAACGACCCAATCGTCCGCTGGGCGAGGTAATGGTCAATTACTGACCGGCGCCCATGTGCGGCCGTATGGATGAACGCATAGGACGAGGTCACAGCTGCAGCTTCCGAAACAGGAATGTCGATTCATCGAACGGGAGGCCTATGATGTGTTCGTGTGCGCTTGACGGGCGTCCAAAAAGGATATCAAGAAGCGGGCACAGCCGATACAAAAAAAAGGACCTCTTTAGGCTTCATGCCTCTTTATTGGTTTTGCTTTAAACCTATAAATAAGAAAAGAAATGAGATAAATAAATAAAAGCACACAGTGTCCCTCATTCATTCGCCTGAGAGGACCCCAAGGTTGAAACTATCTTCTTTTTTGTTCTCAATTGATGAATAAACAAGCGATAATCATAAGAATATTAATAACATCGCGGAATATACGTCCCAAGACCACGATAGTGTTATGAGACAAGCCGTGGCGGAGGGTTCCGTAAATATTGACCATATGGTGCTCTTTAACATGCAGTGACATCGTACGGGCCTCTGCCATTTCACCTCCATCAAAACGCGACCGCCGCGAACGGAATCGAACCCGCGACCATCGAGTCAGTGACCGAGCACCGTAACCCCTGTTCCACCGAGGCGGGCTTCCACGAACCGAGAAAGAAGCGAAAAAAAAAGATGCCAGAAAGTTTTGCTCGTTCTTCCCATTTATCGCCTCGGCTTCGCCACATAAGGTATTGCTTACCGCGTTTAACTGTTTCCTATCAATAACACGTTAGCGATCACTATGTATATGAGAAAAACAGCGCCACCGAAAGAAGCGTACCACGCATTCCTCAGGTTTAACTGAGAATGAGAATCCTAAAAACAACAGAAGAACGAAGTGAACAAAAAAGTAATGAAATGCACGGAGGCCTTTCTTTTTGACAGAAAGAAGCAAAGAGAAAATGCAGAGACAGTGCTCAAACGAAAGAGTAGCAGGATGAACAAAAAGAAAAAGACATGTTGTGCTAATTGGTTCAAACTGTGCAAAATGTAATAAAGCAACGCAAGGCCAAGCGCGCGCGCACACACACACACACACACACACACACACACACAACACCCACGCACACACACACACAGAGAGAGAGAAATAGAGAGAAAGAGAGAGATAAGAGAGAGCACCGCTCCTGAATCTTTCGTTTTGGTCGCCTTGCGTTGCGTCATTACCTTTTGCGCAGGAGCAACAGAATAGCGCGCGAATGAGAGTGCGGGTAGCGGATAACTGTCTCAGGCAATGGCGGGGGCTCCCTCCAGCTCCGATCGCCCACCAAGCGGTCGCTGCCGAAGGAAGGAGGCAGGAGGTCTCCCGGACTAATTGCTGGGTGCCGCCATCGCTACCGAGAACGAACTGCAAGATGGGAGAGCCCCCGTGACCGAGCGACCGCGCGGGGCAGGCGTCGAGGGTCGTAGCGAGGAATTGCCGATGGGGCTGTTATGAACGCTCCGTCGTTGCGTTGAACGGCAGATGATATCTGCTCCGCAAATAGCTCGCAGTGACGTCACTCCGACCGTCTTGCTGCAGTAGCAACACGGTGAAACGGGACGTTTGCGGTGTTGCGTTGGTGCTTTCAGTGTACGGCGTGCACGTTCTTTCGTTATTAGTGATTCCAGCATCATCGTTATTGCGGCTGAGCAGACTTTCCGTTCCGTGTTTATGCTGCCTTGACGCCATCAAAGTTGTCGTGTTGGAGCACTAGTAGAATAAGGTCCTGCGTCCATGACGTCGCAAGCAAGCTATGCCTACTTGGGGATAACATAGATAGATAGATAGATAGATAGATAGATAGATAGATAGATAGATAGATAGATAGATAGATAGATAGATATATAGATAGATAGATAGATAGATAGATTTTATTGAAGTGTAAGCTAATCTTATAGAATGAGCCTTAGTCGAAGGCCCCACGGGCCTTAGCCGCCTGTTCATAAGCACCAAATCTTCATAAGCACCAAATCTTCGTGGCGGTGGTGCTTTACAAGCCCCGTTAAACAGTGAATGCGCTCTTGTTCAGAGAATGCTCGGTGACTGAGGCAAAAACCGGGGCTATCGCGCTGGCCATAAATACGGCTGTGCGTAGAGGATGTGACAGTACCAACGTCACGGAAGCTTGTCGTCTCTTATTACAAGGCAGAAGTCTTTGAGATGAGTTGGCGGAGAGTTAGCGATACGTGAAGTTTAGACTCGGATGAGCACAGAGACTGTGAAATCACTCCTATAGGAGTAGCCACATCTGGGCTAGTAGCTCGCGAGCGAAACGCTAGCTCGCGTTTCTAGTCCAGCTACGTATTAACTGGTCTGTATTGCTTTTGTAGAGTAGCAGGCTAGAGCGAACTATCTCAGACCGACCTCTCTGCCTCCTAATAAATTCTCACTCACTTATCACTTAGTTTCTTTCACTGATGTACTTTTTTATGCCTTCCAGGAAGCAAACATGCTATTTTCAATCAAAGGTAATGAGTATTCGTAAAATAGCTGCCTGGTGGCAATTTATAAATTTATAAGTTACCAGCCCACAAAGGCAAATAATTATCTTTTTATTGCAGCAAATAAGAAATATAATTACTGTGATGCCATCACTGCAAAACATTACACTCTATACTCCCATGGACAAATAACATGCCGACTCCCTTGCTGCGGTTCTGGCATTCTCAAACGATTGCTCTACATCTTTTGTTTTTATACGTGATAACTCCTGCAGAAATTATGCTCAGAAAGAAGGAGAAAGGTCCACCGTCGTGGTTCGGTGGTTAGGTTGCTCGGCTGCTGATCAGAAGGCAGCAGTGGTCGATCCCGGCGGCAGTGGTCACATTTCGGTGGAGGCCGACTCATATAGGCCCATGTACTGAGTGATGTCAATGCAGGTTGAAGAGCGCAAGATGGCCAAAATGTGCGGAGCCCTCTAGTACGGGCGACTCCCACAATCATATCGTGGTTGTGGGACGTAACATCCTGGATATTACTATTTTTACATATTGCCTGAACAGAGTTGCGGTTGACCTAGCAGGAAATTGAATCCGCGCCCTCTGACTGAATGATGCGACACTTTAGCTGATAAGCAACCACAGTTAGCTTTGAAAATGGTAATTTCGATTCGAATAAATAATTCAAATATTCCTTCCTTCCAGTTATTTCTCACAATTTTGTCACGCCGAGCATTTATTCATGAAAGCAGCTCTCTGAAGCTTACGCATACTATAGGGGAGGAGACGGAAGACGGGGACGAAAAGGAACGGAGACAGATAGGTAGCTCGAAATGAAGCGAAAAGTTAAAGGTGCTTTGGTCTTGGTCGGGGTAATGGATAAGGCGTGATCGCGCAATCCCTGGCGGTCACAATGCATTATATCCTGGGCGAATGTGCTCGCATAATGCTGGGGCTATATGTATATATATATATATATATATATATATATATATATATATATATATATATATATATATATATATATATATATATATATATATATATATATATATATACATACATTGAGCCGGAATGCGTGTATCGACGTTGATTGCGTGCAGGCGTGCCATCACGCCTTCGTAAGCCGGCGGGTGGCGGTTTATTGGAGTTCGTGCGCGATCGAGGCTATTAGAGGGTGCACCGGCATTCTGCTTCCGGCTTGACCTCAGAGCGCGTGTAACACGGCAGCGTGGGAGAGGGGAAAAGGGGGCGGCGGAGGTGTGCGTTGTTTCCTGTTCATTTTAACGTGCGAAGAAGTGCACGGGCACAAATACAAAAAGGAAGAATGAAGTTTTTTTTTTTTTGAAAAAAGACAAACATATTTCTAAAGAGCTTCATAATAGGCATTGAATTAAATAGTCGCTTGTGATGAACAGGTATGTGTTCCTACATACAGAATGACCCCATTGTAATGTGACACACTAGGCATGTGTGCATGTGAACGCTTTATTGCAGTTTGAACTTTACCTGACAAAGCTCATCGGTAAGTTTTTTTTTAACTTTTTCTGTTTCCGCTATACTTTTTGGAGTTCAGTTACTATGACTAAAAGCTGCGTCTTCTTTTTTATTCTATTTACGCTGCAGAAATTCTAATATGCAGTAGCCGTGGTAATACAAATCTTAGCTTCTTCACAGCAAACCAGTCTGAGCAGAACAGAATAGGTTCGACAGGACAACCACTGTGCTTGCAGAATGGAACGGAACGGAACGGGGTAATATACATTTTATAACATCAATAATTGTTGGGGGTTTGACGTATCAAAACCGCGGTATGATTATGAGAGACGCCGTAGTGCAAGGCTCCGGAAATTTCGTCCACCTGGGGATCTTCAACGTGCACCTAAATTAAGCACACAGGCCTCAAGTTTTCTCGCCAGCGTCGAAAATGCGGCTGCCGTAGATATACACTTTTACGTCAGCGCATCATGCCTAACAATGATTTTTACTGATACGAAGAAAGGAAGCAAGGAGACAAAGGGGGAAGGCAGGGAGGTTAACCAGAAAACGTGCTGTTGGCTACCCTACACTGGAGTATTAAGGAAGGGGACAAGAAACATGAGAAAGAGGGAGGAGAAAGAAGAAAAGGTAGAGACAGACAGTAAGTTCACAGCAGCGTGTACAACTCCACCGCAAGTGAGAAGCGTTCACACAAACCCACCATTCTGAAAAACACAAGAAGTATTTACTGCCTTGTGGGCTGTCGAGATATTCCGATGCTGCATGCAGTATTAACACCGCTCGAAAGTCTCTTGATCAGACGATGTCATGCAATGAAGTACTTGCGAAGCATGCGCTGTTCTCGCATCGGGCACCGCGTGCTCAAATGAGCTCAAGTGTGTTTTTTTTTGGGGGGGGGGATTGGTCAACCCTACGTTATGTACGTTTATGCGTGCGTTAGTACGAGTTAGTGTATGTATACGCAAGCAAAATTGAAAATTTTTGAAAGGGGGTTGATCCCCCGCCCCACCTTTGCCAGGCCACTGGAGCTGCTTCGTCTACTCGAAGCCCCATTGAAGAAAAAAAAAACAGATCTTCCTGGCTTATGTGCTGTCTAGACGTCGAGGTATTACACACACTTAAAGTATGCCTCATCTAACGCGAAAACTGAGCATCGACGTCCACGGCATCGACACGAGTGTGACGTTAGCAAATGCTGATAAGATATTTCATTTTGATATTAAAGTCAATTTTGTCGCGGTGCACCTACCGACATCGACGCTAACTTGACGTCCGGCTACAGGACTAATCCTTGTAACCTTACGCAGCAGTCTGGCTAGTTGTGATGACGTCAAGCCGCAAAACACAAAAAAATACAAGCTTGCGCGTCGCCTTGTCGATCGTCTGCTCGCCTCGTGTTGTCACCCTCATCGAGCGTATACTTGTGATGCGTGCTAGCGGAGTCTAGAATAGCGTACGTGCGCGCGAACACAAGACATATTATACTGCAGAGGGCAAAGGAATCATTTGGTATCGAATTGGTCGTTCAAGGTGCCTATATTCGGCCGAGTGAAGTTTTGCGCCAGTTAAACGAGGGACCATTGGTGCTAGTTCCACCAATTTTCGTGTGATCCAATGTAGAGGCAAGCGTGGGTTGATTTCGTGCGTCCCGTCCGAAACTGGACGCCAATTAAGCGGAGTTTACTCTGTTCGCTGCACTTCACTTCGAATGCGTACAAGCGCAACTTGAAGTTGTTGACCAAGCTCAGGTTGTCGACAAAGAACGTCGTGCCTATATGCCGGGACAGCATGCCACACGTGCGGCGCGCAGCAGACGACGCACTTGATCGAAGAAGCGACGCGCGGACGAGGATACGTTCCTAAAACTTGAGCGCGCACGTACTATACCGTCTGCTGGCGCTGTCGATACCATGTCGTTCGTATACACAACTAGCATCTTATAACAGTGACAACAGTAGTTTATAGGCTGATATTTCAGATAGTAAAGGAAAGAATACAGACATGGGTAGAGAATGAGGCGGTGCTGGGAGAACTACAAAATGGGTCCCGTAAACAAAGAAGTGTGGAGGACAATCTGTTTTTAACTGATTCAGTGTATTGTAATAGCAGAAAAATAACACAGGCCCCTGTGGCTGGCATTTCTAGATATCAAGGGAGCTTGCGGTAGTGTGATTCAAGAAGACTTGTGGGGAATACTGGACACACTATAGATGTGGAAGATGAAATAAGTAATATTTTAATGGATATCTATAAAAGTAACAAAGTAGTTATACAATGGGAAGAACTGGTATCCAAACTTATAGAAATAAAACGCGGGCTTCGACAAGGATGTCCTTTGTCCCCTTTGTTATTTATGCTGTATCTGCAGGGACTACAAGCCAAATTAGAGGCGAGTTGACTAGGCTTCAGCCTCTCTTTAGTCAAGCAATGGAAACACGTTGAACAGTCATTGCCAGCATTGATGTATGCAGATGATATAGTATTAATAGCCGACGACAAGAAAGATATGCAGGGGTCGGTAGACATCTGCGGTACTGAGAAACATACGTTAAACTTGAAGTTCAGTAGGGAACAATCGGAAATCATGATATATAATGATAACGAAGACAGTCAGCATAAGATACAGAAAGCCACTCTAGAAATAGTGTATAAATAAAAATATTTGGGCATATGGATAAATGACGGGGCTAAGTATCTTAGGAAGCACAAAAGATATGTAACTACTAAGGGTAACAGAAATGGAGCTCTAATGAAAAATAGGGCCCTGTGGAACTACAATAGGTATATGACGTTGTGAGAGGAATTGGGGAAGGTGTCATGGTCCCAGGTTTTACGTTCGTTATTGCGGTCTTGTGCATGAAATCAGAGCTTCAAGCAAGATTGGAAAATACACAACGTGACATGGACAGACTTGCGTTGGGAGCACACGGGAACGCCCCAAATTAGCGAGTACAGGGTAACACGCGATGAACATCGTTCGAGCGAGGGGAATCTAGCAGCAAGCTACAATTTGAAGAGCGATTGAGAAAAATGGGAGAGGAGTGTTGGGCTGGGAAAGTTTTCAGCTCCATCAGTGTAAATCAGTGTACTCTATCAGTGTATATCCGCGTTCAGTTCAAGTACAACTCATGTAATATTAGCAATGTTGCCTGCTTCTGTGCTACTCTAAAATAATTGCTTTTTTTCTGATACCCGGAACTTTCAGGCGCACCTGTGGCTGGTCGAGACACCGCAAAAAACATGCCCTTCTCGTAGCTGGCGTATATCCTGGCGAAGTGCTCCTTAGGTGCTTGGCTATAACGTCTGAAAACGTATACCACGTGGTCTTTCGGAGGATAGAAGGGTCAAGTGGTGGTCGGGGACATGGCAGGCATGTCGAATGTGCACTCTGAGGCAATCAACAACAGCATATGTATTGACCGGATGGTCCTTGGCAAGCACGATTGTGGCATAGGCAGAAGCGCATCAGGGCAGTCCTACGCATCGCCTTACCCTGCAAATTTTCCTATGAATGAATATTGCATTTGCAAGTGTTACATTTACTGCCAAAGTCGGTGTGCCTATTCGTATACTTCGATGACATTTGCCTCTGGAGTGCTGAAGTTACTCAAGTGTGTTCACCAATAAAGCGAGAAGCAACGCTCACAACAGTCTACATTCAGAAAAAAGGCCTGTCTATATCAACCGTGAAGTGTGCGTTGATCGCGTTCACACGCAAACCAATGACGCAATGGGCAGAGTGTCAAATATGCACGGACGCATCGTTTCCTGGGAATACTAATCGACAGAAGTCTTTCGCGGAGCCAGCATTGCGCGTACTTGAAGAAGAGATTGCTATCTATTATGCATATATTGAAAGTCATGTGCGGGGAACCTCTGTGGCCTTCATGCTACAGTTGTACGGGGCCCTATTTCTGGGTCTATTGCGCCACAGCTTGCCGGTACGTAGTGTAGTAGACGTTACTGGTAAACACGTGATGTGAACACAACTACTACGATTACCAAAAACACATCGGTCCACCCCGTAACGCTTGGTTCAATTTCAAAAAATTCGATATAAACCATTACTCGCCGACTGGTGTGCATCAAATCAACTCCCACAAGACGTGGGCTCTGCCCAACTATTTATTTATTTATTTATTTATTTATTTATTTATTTATTTAGACTACCGTGGTTATAAACGAGACGAGCAGTGGGACGAAACTAAGTGCACTGATAATATGAAGTCGGGCTTTTAAGAAACTTAATGTGCGAAAAGGAAAAAAAAAAAAAGACCTCGAGTCCCCACTTTGAATTGAATTTCGTTTGGTTACGCTGCGTTCGACGGAGAGGAAATTTTCACCGGACACTTGAGTCGATGCTTACCTAAAACACTTTACCCGCCAGAGACCTATAAACCGTTATCGTGTGCGAGCTTTCAACGTACAGGAAACCTCTACCAAACAGTACACACGTTAAGAAAAAAAAACAATGGAGTTTCAAGACTGGATAAGCAAAGCACAGCACGGCCGCACATTGCCGAGAATTGCGGCGTACCGGAAGCGGCAGCTGTTCGTCTCTACCCCGTTCCACCCTTCGAATTCAACTTCGAAACCCACGCGTTTTCTGATGACGCGTAGAGAGCGTTCGGTGAGGACGACCCTCTCAGGTCATCCCACGCGAACGTGAGTGGCCCACCGATAGCTGAAGGTGTGTACCCGGAGATCGAATGAGAAAACTGTCCGTAGAGTCTTCAACTGCTTGTTTCTGTTCGATAAGCAAACGTCTCGATCGGTAAGGTGTGAGAAACTTGCGGTACCGTAAGTTCATTCCTCGATTGCAAGCGAAGGGTGAAAGAAGAAGGGCATCTTTCCGTTCGCTTGCTTCCCGCAGATAACAGGTATGCCGATATTTGTGTTTTGTAAACATAGATAAAGCCTGAGTTTCAGTGTGAACATTGGTATTGCGTCTCGATTGCGTGAAATTGTTTGTTGATGTACTGAGGATTCGAGCATGCGACCGATTTCTCACTTTCAGCTGTTCAGGGAAGGTTGTGTCAGGGTTTATTACTACCCCGTGCTTTTCAAAAATTCTTATCTTATTGAATTTTAAGTGCTGCCAATCTCAAAGGGACCATCGTCAGGGGGGAGGGGCATATATCGTGGTCGAATATAAAAACAGCCCAAAATTTGATACAATGGCGACAAGAAATAATTATAAAAAGTGTGCAATACGAGACTTTTTAGTAGCATGTGAACCTAAGGAAAACACGCTCGCACTGCGAAATAAAACTACACTGCGAAAAAAAAAAAGATCATTAGCATATACGCGCTCAAACATACAAACGCACGCACGAACATGTATAAGATTATGTACAATCACCCGATCACCCCCCCCCCCGTCTAACGCACATCCATAAAGATAGTATATTCTGCCTACGCTACTGGTTGGCAAGGTTATAAAGTAAAGTAATATTTATTTAGCAGTAAAGGACTAGGCGGCGTGACACGCTTAGGCATGAAACTCCCCTCCGCAGTATGCTTTTTTTTTATTAATCACCACATACTGCAGTTCAAGAACCAGACATGACCGGTGTGCAAAAAACAATAACACTACACTAAGTTATCCCTAATATTCGGTCTTCGAAGGTGACTGAAGGATTTTAAACAGTCGTGTGCGGCGAAGAAAATTAATGTTTCAACAATTACATTAGAATCCCTTCGAAGCGGGCGTCCGAAACCGCCGCCATGTTTTACGTCCGCTACGCAAACCGCGCTAACAAGTTAACGTTAAATCTGAAAAAGAAAAATAGCGTGCGTGGGGTGAGCGGTACAGGTCACGTACGTTACCACGCATGCGCCCTTCGATCTCGCTACATATCCCGGTAAGCCCGCTATTCCGCTAAGCCCGCTAAACTACAACAGTATCAGGGCAACAGCGCCTGCATCGCTTCGTGACTGCATGATCACGCGTTGGAGCGTTCATGTTTACGTTGCTGACGACTTTACATCTCATATTTCACGCTGCTTCCCCATTCGCTGTTACCCCTTCCATACACCGTTGGGCCATTCCGATTGTATTGGGATCAGCGTACTGAAAAAGCGGGTTCCGATTCCTGCCTGAGGCGGCCGCATTCATAGTGGAGCGAAGTGGAAAAACACCAACGTGCCTAACTTCGATTTGCTTTAAAAGGACGCAAGAGTGAAAGCGTAACTTATTTAAGCTGAGAAATTCTACTTTGAGCACTCTTATGTCATTAATTTTCCCGCCATTTAATTGATGAGAAAAATTTATATCAAAAGTTGCACCTTCATATTTCCCTCCGAAATATCCGATGGTGACGCCACAGGTATATCCCACTGTTTTTTTTTTTTTCACTTTTCCGCTGAACTGGCACAACAGAGTTTCCTAAATCTTGGTATTTTCTGTGGATGGACCCCTAGGAACACAGTCTACGTCATTCTTATTGATTAAGAACGACGTACGCCTTAAAGTAGGCAATCAAAATTTATGAAGTCATGGTGACAGGTGCGGGAACTGCCGAGTGGCGTCGACAGCGGTATCTTTCCTCGACGCATTTAATCGCTTACCAAGCGTCTTCTCGCAGTAAGCGTGCTGGTGTTCTTGGTATTACGAAAGAACTAATCTAATATTACGGGTAAAATCATTTTAGGGCCGAAGTTCCTCAAAACCTAGCCTTGTCCTATGCTGTTGTCATGGTACAGAACCGTCGCTGTAGTGGAAGCACATGTGGAAGAAAAAAAAAAACGTTTTCAGTAGACTTCCACGCAGACATATGCTAATTATAAGGTATCAAATCACTGTCCACGGCGAAAATAACCGATTGAGAAGAATACTGATTAGTTTACCTGTACTTAACAGTACCTGAAAGTTGAGGCTTCTCAAGAAAACCTGTAACACGAAAGCCGACATGGAGCACCATATGTCCCAGCAAAATACTCATACATTAAAATAGTACCTTGCCACGGGTTACATGGCGGGTTCTTGGATTCACTTTCAAGGCACATCCTCCGTGTGCTGTCGGCCGTTGTGGATGTCTTTTTGCTGACATTGGTTCACTAAGCAGTGGTTCGTGGTGAGCTCTTTCACGGCGTCTTGAAGTGTGAGACCCACGGGATGGCTTTAAGCTCTCCCATAGTCGAGTACCTCGTATAGTATACTCTAAATCGTTAACAACTTTATTCTAAACACACATATCCTCCACACCACCGAATTTAGAGATTCCTCCTTGAATTGCCTAATACGACTGGAAGGCGAAATAAACTTGCATTTTTCATTCATGTCACTCAATTTACATCGTGTGACGCAACACTCGGGTAACGTACGGTTACTCACCGATGCGATACCCAGAGCTTCGCCCACTCGTCACTATTCATTTCACAGACCCGCGTGAATTTTTGTCTCTTTTAATGAACGCTATAAGAAATTCGTGGGATCAAATTTACACATTGCCGAATCCTCCCCGACATGACCGTGTTCTTTATTACAATATCGTCTTCCTGGGACGCCCTCAAACCACTCAATTCAATTCGATTAGATTCGTACTGACTATTCCCATAGCCTCGGATGTTAAGCGCGGGTACATGAAGAACGTCTCATTCACACGTCGATCACTTCCGTGTCTTCACGCTGTCTCCGGAACGAAGACGTCACGGCTGTCGCTCTGCGTCCGCGTGAGAACGCATGCACGTCTGCATCGACGCGAACTGAATCGTCACCCCCGGAAAATCTTTTCAGGCCTGCGCCCAGCAATCTGACGTCATTTCCGGCCGGCCGACTCTCGGGGAAGCCGCAGCGGCAGCGAGCGCAGCGCGGCGGCAGTGGTGACGGTTCGGCGGCGTGGTGTTGACGGTGTTTCGCGTTTGTTGCTTTCCGTTGTTGTTTTGCGGCAATTTCCTTTCCGTGCGTGATGCTGGAGTGATGCGACAATGCCGAATAAGTGTTGTGTACCCGGATGCACCGGCAACTACAAAACAGGAAAGAAGATACAAGTGTTTTCCTTCCCTAAAGACGCCGACGCTCTCAAACAATGGCTACGCGCCATTCCTAGGAAGGACTTCGTGCCGACTTCGTGCACTAAGGTAAGAATTTGAGATGCTCCTGTTCTTAGCTTGTCGTTGCTTGTTCGGGTAGAAATCACCTATGATGGGAAATACTTGAGCGTGTGGCCGCCGGGCCTCGCGAAGTGCTGACGCCAGCAGCGTTCGCAGCAAGGATGGTCAGCTGCGCTTTGTTCACTAACAGTGCCGTGGTGTCGTCCATTCTTGCAAGCTCTCGGTGGAAGCGCTTCGTGGAGTGCGGTGACATCACGCTCCCGCGTTTCCTTTCATGTTGCTTGTACCGCTTAGCGCAGCGCTTTTATTTAGATGCTTGCGAAACGTAGGTAGACTTTGTTTTAGCTACACGGACTGTAAACGCGGTCATGCAAACGGGAGCGCATTTTTTTCTTTTGAGAAGTGGCGTCTTAGACGTTCTTGAAACGTTTGTGCAGGTGTGCGCGGATCATTGCGACGCTTCATGCATCGAGAAGACGACATCGTACACGGATCCAAGGACAGGGAGAGTTATTGAAGTTGCACTCCCAGTACCACGGTTGCGTCCTGGATCTGTCCCAACGGTATTTCCCGGCTGTCCGTCCTACCTATCAGTACGAGACCAGAGCACGAGAGAAACCCCTGTCGCCAAGAGGAGCCGACAAGAAGCCTCCCAACGCGCCCGTGCTGTAGAAGAGTCGCTGGCGTCATATGAAGCGGAGCAAGAACGAGACCGGTTTTCGTCCCTCGAAGAACCAAGGGCTCGCCTGCAAGGGGTGTCAGTGTCTGTGGACTGTGATTCAGTGTGTGTGGACTGTGTCAGTGTGTGTGGTGTCAGTGTGTGTGGACTGTGTCAGTGAAGTGGACTGTGATTCATAAAGAAGAGTGCTGCATGTTTTTGAACATTATCGACTATCGTGAATCTTGTTTGAATGCGTCATTGACCGTGTTTGCAAACCTTGAAGTCTTTGCCTGCTATCAAGGTTCACCAATCAAGAACCTTGGTAGCGCTGTTGTACCAGACTCAGTTCAAAAAGTAAGTTCCTTGTTGGAAATTTTGAACAACCTGTCGATGCTGTCTGAGGAGCGCTGCACTTATCGCCACCTGGCTCAAGCAATACATTCCCTTCTGGACGAATTGGAAGCCAGCATTGATGAAGGCAAGAAAGAGACGGTGAACTTTATGAAGGAGCAGCTACTACTCCTTTCTGCAAAGCTCTTCACATTTATTCTTGTGAAACTGCACAGAGTGTATTTGATTGCATGTCATGACTTGATTTCCTTGGTATACTTCTGCCTTATGTAAAATGAGCCTTGTTTTCAGTTTTGTATCTCTTTACAAGTTGTTAGCTTTTAAAAGTGGTGTACTTTTTTCTTTTTTTTTAATTCGAACTGCCTCGGTGCCTACTGTAGCAGTTGTACAGTCCGTTTTGGTACCTAAGCTGTGTACACTTTCCTTGTGCACTCTGTGTACAGACATGTTGTGAACTGTGATTTGTTTTTTCTTAGATTTTTGTTTGATTTTTTCCCTAGGACATGCACCTACCTGTGGCAGTACAATTACTTTTCTTTCTGTCATTTATCATGCTGTGGACCACAATTTAGTCACCAGTGTTCTTATGTATTGTATTTTTTGGCAAGTGTTTGAACCTGATACCTTGTGTTGCTACTGCTACTATGATAAACGAATGGTATGTTTTCCTCTAACCTACAATTTAAATGAAAGTGTGCTTTTTCTGTTCCAAAGCTCGGGGATGTTTTTGCTGTTACAATCTGTTTTGTTTTGAGTTTTATATGGCAAGATATTGTGTTTTGTACTTTTAACATATTTTCAGCATTAAGGGCAACATCTTGTGTTGCCTGTCGTCTGCCTGGACCGAGAACAATGCGCACTGTGATATTTGTACAGACGGCGTCTGGCTGTGATAAATAAATATGCATTATTCCATTCATGATATTCATTATTTCTTGATACCTTGATAAGTTCCCCAACCGCGGTGGCTCAGTGGCTAAGGCGTAGCGCTGCTGAGCACTAGGGCGCGGTTTCGATACCCGGCTGCGGCGGCCGCATTTCTGATGGAGGCGAACAGCGAAAACGCCCGTGTGTACGAGATTTCGGCACACAATAAAGTAAAGATTCCCAGGTAGTCAAACTTGATCCTGAGCCCTCCCCTACGGCGCGCTTCATCGCCTGCGTTGCGTCGGCGCGTTAAACCATACAATCAATCGATACCTTGATAAATCGTGCGGACATGGTGTCATGGCACCTCGCCCGAGTCGGTAGGCGTGAAGGGCTCTCGCGGCAAGCGCTCGCGGCTGGCGCAGCCACCCAGCGAAGGGCGGCCGGCCGGCCGGCGCGATGTGACGTCGTCGACGTCACGTCACGTGACGCGCAGGCCTGAAAAGCTTCCGGGGGTGACGACTGAATAGACGCTCCTCTGCAGTTGCGCGACGAACGGAGAAAGCCCAAGGTGCGTTCCCACGATGTCGCGCGGTCCATCATGAGCTGACATACAACGGCACGTCAAGTGTTCTTCGCAGTGTTACGTAGCGCTTATAGAAGGCCCCTAAACCATAAACTTTCCTATACCTTTGTTAATCGAGCACGCTAACCTCAGTTAACGTTCACGTTTTAATTCGCTATACTGTGTGCAACGTGACTTGCTTCACGCGAAACGTTATCCTTAGTTCGGGTTGTGAAGCAAGTCACGTGATACTGGGTTTCGCGATTATAAATGTGAACGCTAACTGAGGTTAGCGTGCCCGTGTAACGAAGAGGTACTACTATACTTACTATAGAGGGAACACTGATGGTGTCTATGGGAGCTGCAACGCAAGGCGCCTCGTCCGACATGCATAAATGATGGGTGGTACACGGATTTGTCTAAACTTCGTTATTTAGGCTCCGTTTAGTTCATTGGGACCAGATTTCGCTTTTTCGCAAGATGAAAATGGGCAAATGTTCAGCAGCTTCACTACGTCAATTCACCCTTATTAGCTCACCAATAGAAATCGGTTCGTGAGGTTCACAATTACCCATTCTTATATTGAAAGCAAACACGAAAATTTAAAGATGAACAGGCCCACGAGTGCGCTCAAAGCCACAAGCACGTACTTGTGTACTGCAGATAATTGCCGTGATGGCTGCACGATCGCAGCGCCAGAGTCCCTTCTAGTTAACTTGAGGAGTCCACGCCCAAAACAATCTCTGAAAAAAAAAAAAACGAATAACGAGCGCTGTATTCTGTCCTGTCTGCTGTCTTTGCAGCACAACTCGCGACTCCATCTGTTGGCTCACGTGACTTCCGAATGAAATACGCTCTCGATTGGTTGATATGCGAGAGACATCTGCCGTGAATTCTCGCCTACTCTGCTTTCTCATGAAGTCGCTTGGCCGTTCTGCCTTGTCTCTCATGGCTTTCGAATGAGTCGCGAGGAACGAGATGGCGCTATGGTAGGAAGGCTAGTGAAGGCGAGAAATAAACTACTGCTTCGCCTTTCAACTCGGTGTGGTTGAGGGGCCCTTTATTAGCCGCAGTGGGGGGGCTTATCGGAGATGCTGCACTGGGGAACATGACGACGCGGCTTTGATACCCTGTCCATGGTGGCCACATTTCTTCGGGAGCGAAATGCGAAAGCGCCCGAGCAGACATACCCACATGCGAAAGTGTTCCGTAACTTCAAGCGGCCATCTGACATGGTCGAGCACCGATTAAAAGACGCGTGTCATGAAAATGCCCCCAAACTCTCACTGCGTTTTTTTTTCTTCATTTTTAGGAGTCAGGGGGGACGTTTTGTGTGAGTAGCGATAAAAAAAAGTCTCAAGAAAATTTGTGGAAGTTCGGGCCATCTGACCCTCAAGACCACACAACTCGCGATAACATAAGCACTTTCGTAATATATACAATATTTATAAATGGTCGCGCAACCGCAAGTAGCACTCCTCGAAAGCTATAAGGGGGTATTTGGAGTAGTACCCCACAAAGTAGGGAGGCTTTGACTTCTGGGGGACACTGTGTATACGCCAGACAACCTAGCAGATGTTTAAGCGTTTGGTTAAAATAGTCCAACAACGGGACAAAAAAAAAAAAAAACTGCCGCCTCACGGATTTTGAGCCTTCACACTACGACGTGCGGTGGTCGGATATTGTTCAATGGATTCGTCGTTGATTGATCGATACGTGGCGTTTAACGTCCCAAAACCACCATATGATTATGAGAGACGCCGTAGTGCAGGGCTCCGGAAATTTTGACCACCTGGGGTTCGCTAACGTGCACCCAAATCTGAGCACACGGGCCTACAACATTTTCGCCTCGCTCAGAAATGCAGCCGCCGCAGCCGGGATTCGAACCCGCGACCTGCGGGTCAGCAGCCGAGTACCTTAGCCACTAGACCACCACCACGGCGGATCAATGGATTCGTCATCTCAGGTTCCTATAAGGGACAGATTGCCCGAAAAATTGTTCATACTGTGCACGTCGACAAACCTGGTGATTTCTGCATGAGCACGCCATCGATTTCGTGGTCATCTACAGAGTGCGGTTACATCAAGAACACCTCAGATATAGCGTGTGCTTGACAGCTGAAAAAAGGCGCAAAGAAAACGCGTTCATAAACTGAAAAGCCGAGGTATATATACCAGCTAAAGCGATATAACGACATCTTTCGACACGGCCTGATAATGTTGATAATTAGTTGATGATTTATTATAATGATTGACCAATAAATCCACAAAGCAGCTCTCCTAAAAGCGACTCTAAGAGCAGAGCTCTACAACAAGAAAGTCCTGCCAACAGAATTTCAATTTTTCTCTCGATTTTTGTTTTCAATCAGCCTGCTATTCAACTGAGCAAGACGGACGCTAGTCGTATACAGTCATCGTGCAGAGATGAAGAGCACGTTGAGTGCAGTATTGCGCCTGAATGTTGCACAGAACTCTTTGGGCTGCCACTGATTAAATCATTGTCCTTGAGTTTTTATGCACTCACGAATGCATCAAGTTTGCTGCAGGAAAAGAAATGCGATTTTTTTGCTGCACTTCTCGCAATCGACTTTCGCGCTTCCGTTTCACGTGGTGAAGGTTATCGCCACTGGGAAGTATGCGCATTCACACTTGCTTCGGAATGAGAACACCATTTAGTGCTTTCATTGTGACGTGCAAGAATGAAATAAAAAGAAGAAAAAAAGACATAGATGCTGAAGCGGCAATGCTGCACGATTGCGTCGCATACGGGGGCAGTCGGCAAGCGTGAATACCACGTGCCGAACAAAGGAAGCGTGCTTTAGCAATCAAACCACTCTTCTCTTCCTCGCCAGAGGTAGTTGACCTCCAAGCGTCTCGGAAGCTGACGAGGAATACGTGACCACGCTGTATGGGTTTCGCGAAATACGCGCACTTATTTATCGATCGAAACAAAGACCAAAAAAAAAAGGAATTCCTCGAAAAATATGAAAAGCGAGATCTAAATCGAAACTTTAGGAGTCACGTCCGCATTGTGTATGAAACAAGCGCTGATATTTTCACTTTTTCGTTTCTTCGCCAACGAGCGGAAAGTGAGTTCCGATGCATCTCCTGAGTTCGTGTAATGACGACACATGTCTTCTTTTTTTTCTTTTTTTTAGCGCTTCAATAAGTAAGCTCTGTCACACACGCAGGAACTGGTACGTAAAGTGACAAAGAGATGTGACAAAAACAGAGAGGCGAGGGTGAAGAGTGTGGTTTACATGCAAAAACTTCAACGTGATAATCAGGCACGCACAGCTAGTGGGAAACGGCGGTTCAGTGATTTCACAACATGAAGCTCGTCTAATCAATGTAAAACATGAATATCTTTGCGTTTCACGCTCTAAAGTTTAGACGCTGCTACCTAGAAACAAGTCCACAACTTGCAGTTACGTACAGTGCATTGCCATAGCCCCTCCAATGAATATTCGTTCGTAAAATCTGCCTTTTTAACGATGCCACGGCACATGCACCCTGCCCCGAGCGGAAATGTCGCGAAGCGCCTTCTGGTCTCGGAGGCTTTCATTCTGCCTAGCGGAAGTGTCGCGAGGCGCCTCCTAGTCTCGGAGGCTTTCATTCTGCCTAGAGGAAATGTGGCGAAGCTAATCCTGGTCCCGGAGGACTTCATTCTGGCAATGCCAGTTATCCCGGCCCTCACCAAAGCCCTACCAAAACGGCAGAGGGCAGCACAGCAAAGTGCAAGAGGCGGATGCTCGTACTTTTGTAATTCGGCTACACGCCGTCTCTCCTTCTCGTCTATGTAACGTAGACGCTCTGTGGCAGCCTTCTTTTAATTGTTACGATAGCATAATCATTTGGGTGGGCAGTGGTAGCACGCGCATTGGACACTCCGACCAAGTGACATGAGTGTCGTCGCACCTCTCGCAATGAAAGAATTTTTCAGCTTTCATAGTGGTCACGATATCTTCTGAATTGTTGAGCGTTAGTTTTTGCACATTTACTCAATCAACCACGCATTATCTCCGTCTCTTAGTTGTTTGTCATTGCGTATCTATCTCGTAAGACAAACTTAAAACATCACAAGGCAAACTGTCTGGTACTGCTTAAACAATATCTTCCTCTCTTCACAAACAGCCCACATCGGAAGTATATTATGACGTCACGAACACGATGAAGTTGTATTTGGGCACATTTCTACTATTTACATATTAAGAAAGGACACAGTTTCATGAGGACACAGTGGGGGGCGCCACACTGAAAGGTATGGGCGCTGGGGGGAGGGGGGCTTTATGGGCAAAGCGTAACAATTTGAGGGAATTGACACGTTTGGTAAAACTAGATTAGAAACCACGTCTAGTTTAAACACAAAAATCGCAAAGATGCAATGAAGCATACGCTACAAGCGAAAATCCCATTTTGTGTCTAAATTGCTTGGTCGGCCTTCATTAAGAAGTGGGGAGGGTGGAGGGCAAGGAATTTCATCCCGTACAAACGGCTGCCTACTGCTGCTACGCGTGCCACCACTCGTCCACCCCTGCATTAGGATGTTTTTTTTTTCACGCCGCAGTTGTAGTGCAGAACCTCCTTGAACCATGAGCAGTGAACAATGAATCTTCACAAACTTCTGGTCCCATGATAGAGAAGATTATATAGTAACAATCGTAATTTCTACGTTTATGTTAACACTGATTTTAAGTAGTTTATGTATACCTGGCAGGGCCTGTATAAAACTGTCTTCAGTTACTATCTATTATAGGCATTTATTTTTCTTCATCTTCTCCACCTGCAAGGAAAACCATCATTCTCTCCGGCATCTTCTTCTTCAGTGCCATCTTGCTGTTCGTGGAATAAAGCGTTAATTGAACTGTACTATTTCAAGTGGAGAAGGTGCACGGTGGAGCCCGCCATGTTATGAGTCTGCAATATAGTGAACTACTGTTTAAACACATACATCTTTTAGACACCTCTGGCATGCAGCCTATTTATTTTAATGTTCAGCGAACGTGTGCTACGTCTGAAACGTGCTATATATCACTCTGTACGCTCAAGTTGTAACAAGATACCCACCCGTTAGAGTGTCAGAATAGAGACTGGCACCGCCAACGGTAAATAAATAAAATAGGTAAATAAATATAGCACCTAACATAAATCTGGATGTATGCCTAGTCTATGCACAAGAGGATTCATCACGTCGCGCACAAAATGACAAGTTCGCTTCATATACTCGGCACACAAATGTCATTTTGACGGATCGCAGTGCGCAAGGCCATCTATGACGCACACTCGTGCAGCTTTCAAGATGTCACGATCACGACAACCTACGTGTGCTCTCGCATACCTGAAGAGTTGTTGTTGTTGTTAGTGGTTCATGAGGAAAAGGAAGAAGGCACCAAATTTCTGTCTGCCTACAGGCGACACGGCGCAGTGCCTTCCTGAAGAGTTAGCAGCAGTAAATTCTGACGTTCTCGCTTAGTTTTCCTCTCTCCCTCTGTTTCTCTTTCTTGCTTTTTCTTTATTTAGCTCATCAATACCTTTGTGACGCTGCCGAAAGGCTGCTCGCCCTCGCGAGCGAATCAGTCAGCAGCTGTTAGCAGCGACCGACAGCCGAGAAGAACGACTCGATTTTGACCCGCCCAGAGCACACACCGCAGCCGCACTCTTGAAGATTTACCCTGACAACGGCCTTTCAACCTTAACGGCGTAACCAAACCGAACCGCGCCGCAGAAAACAGTGACGTCAACGGACGTGGGCGAAAAGAGGACGGCGAAGAGGAAAAAAAGAACAAAAAGACCGGGACGAGAAACGACAGAAACGTGCAGCAAGTAACCAGCGGCGTTCATCAAAGACTCCCGGCGCCGTTCACCCCTTAAAGAGAGAAAAAGATCGTGAAACTTTCGCACAGTTGTATACAGCGAAGTGTAGGCGGTGGGGCGGCCCACAATTGGTATTTAATCAGAGTAACATGTTCATCTGTGCGAACGATACACATTCCAGGTAATGAACAGAACTGCTTGCGCTGTCCAGAGGACTCACGAACAGAAGCAACGAAACGAAGCTCCGAACACTGCCATTCTCGCCCATAGTTGGTCGAGCTTGAAGGGTACGATTTAGTCAATATATGCTTGCTATTTTAGTTATTCTTTATTTATCAATTTATTTTATTTATTTGAAGTACTTGCAGCGCCCGAAGGCATTATTTTGCATGGAATACACAGGCTAACACCTGCTTGCATATAAATGATAACTATGGAAAAAAATTAAAACAGAAACAAGACGCAATTATGGATGTAACAGCACACCTCTGACCGGTGTTTCAATGCGACAGTCATCAATCTCTTGTGGAAACTGATTCCACAAAGATATAATTCAAAGAAGCTGAAAACAGGAAAATAAAAAAGGGAACTCAGGGCGCCATACAAGCACATGTAGCAATCCGCATAGAATTCTCTGAATTGTGATGACGGTCAAGGTCATGCTTTTTAGCACCCACGTTGAAACGAGGAGGTGACCAGTCATCTCAGTGGAATCCGTCATTCTCATCAACCCAAACAAACAAGCCCAAGCTTCAAACCTGTGAGATACGCCTCTCAGCCATTAATTTTTTTCTCCACAGCTCCGTGTTTTTACCTCTATTGCACTGCATCATATTATCTAATATTGATTGATTAATTTGTTCATTCATTTTCTTATTCATTTTCTATTGTTAATTTTTTATTTTTCATTCAAGCATCTTTTTCTGTGACGTACCGCTTCTATGAGTCCCCCATCACGTGGTGTCCATTGCTAGGGTGTTTGAGGTGTTCTGAAGAAAATAATAAACAGATTTATGCTTCTGACGACTCGCTTGTCTGCTCATATCACTCTATTTAATTATCTCTTTTTCCAGCGATGTTCTAAAAGATCTTTCGCTTACAGCAACCGCTGACTGTTGATCCTTCCAAAATTAGCTCCGTCGTACAGAGCGCCTAAAATATGCCTGCCTTCCTCGGTTCTTGCTGCGTGAGCACCCAGGCATTCCGTTGTGTACACTTGCACGTTGAGTAGTTTTTGCACGGTGCTGGTTGCAGCAGGTGCGTGCCTACCTCTGCTGTGAGTATAAGCTTCAGTACGTCCGAGGCGGCTATAGACGAGCGCGGGATTCTACATCGTGTGGTGGGGAGTCAAACAAAACCACAGCACATCCCGTCTTCCCCCCCGACATTCTCTTCTGTTCGCCAAGCCAGAAACAAACGAAAAAAAAAAACGACCTGCCTAATGCATGCAAATAGAAATTAAATCAAAATGAAGCAATGGCGCGCTTCTCCCAAAGGCTTGTCACTGGTTCCCAGTTTTCTGGTGGTAAAGGCAGGGAGTGGACAGTTCTTCGAATGCAACAGTAATTATCATTAAAGTATCATCAATATTTGTCTTCAAATAAAATAAATACATGCGTCACCATATCACGGCGCAGTAAGAAATGATAGGAACGCTGTAACTGAGTGAAGGTACGGTGAGGAAAAATCGGTGTCTTCTTTCAAATGATTAAGAAAAGCCCCCCCCCCCCCCCCCCACCTCTCAGTCCACGTGCTTATGAAGACAGCTTCGAATTACCATTGATATACAGCAGCTGGGACGGTCGCACATATGGGAGGAAACGGTCCTAAAAGAGCAAATGAAGGAAAAAGTTAAATCCGCAAATGTCTGCAGCGAAGCGCGACACCTAAGTAATGGTCACAAAGGAAGGGATAAGGAAGGAATAAAAGAGAAAGAAAGACAAGTAAAGATGCGTGCGAAACGGTAATGCCCATGTTACCCAGGCGAGTTAACCGCAGTTACGACCAGCCACTCTTAATCTCGTCGAACTGCGTTTAGCGCCAACCACGGCTGAGCGATGTCACATAGCGCAAAAGCTCTCTCTGTTGAAGGTGGCTAACGCCCCCTCCATGGGCACAACCACTTCCTCGGCTAACTGCTCAACCGAGGTTGCCGAGCTGTGTATCCCGCAAACGTGGTCAGCTGCATAACCGCGCTTCCGCGTGCTGTGTAACATAAGCGGACCACAGTTCCACGCAACCATGGTTACATTAACCACGGCTCAGGCTGCCTATGTAAAAGGGGTACTGAAAATTTCGCGGACGAGGCTCCGATAGCAATGAGCGTCTCCGTACCTACACGGAATCGCCACTTGTTTTTGGATTGGGCCAAGAGGGTAGCGGAGACCTACGCTGGGTAGGCTCCTCTGACACTCCACCACCGCACCTTTCCCTCTTGGGATGAATAAAATTTTTTCCTCCTCCTCCTCCTCCTCCTCCTTCGCGTTCCTGCGCAAACCGCGGTTCGATGGCGACCTTCGACAATGTCTATCCAAACGAGGCCTCGCAAGCATCACTCGACAGAGAGCAGGCACTGCACGCAGAGACATGTACGCGCAGCAGGCAGCCCGAGGGGGAGGAGCGTTGAATTGTTCAGGTCATTAGGGGCACGCGCCACGTCGGTTTATTTCCCGCTAAGCACTCGAAGGTCGCGCACGTGACGAGCGCTGCGCCACTAGCACAGCGGCGCCCCGCAGTGTACGCGTGACTCACTTCGGTCGTGGAGACAGAGGCAAGTTGAAGCGCCCAGCAGAGCACAGCAGAAAGGGCAGAGAAACCACTTTCTGCAGCGCCTCGCCGGCGGACGCGTTCTGTCAGAGAGCGAGGGCGTGGACGTGTCAAAGACGTGTGGGTGTTGTTAGGACCGGCGCCAGGTCTGACAATGGATCGGCGTTCCTTTTGATGTTCCTTTTGAGTCGCCAAACGGGTGGGCGGCCGGTGTCCGCCATGTATTGTTCCCACCTGGCCGGAGGGTGCGGCGTCCTGCCGCCGCGGCGCCGTGAGCAGTTCGGGAGACCACCGGTGCAGCTTCTTCTTTGGAAGATGACGGCGGCGGCGGCGGCCGGGAATCGTCCCGCTAATTGAACGAGTCGTTCGGCACCCTTTGAAGCTTGTTTACGGCGGCCCTTTCGATGGATGCAGTCATCAACTCCAGACCCCTCGCCCAGCGACACACCTTGACGGGGGGGGAGCCGCGTTCGTGCCACATGGCCGTGCGGTGACCACGCTTCAGTTTTGAACGTTCGCGTGGACCGTGCGTGCTCGTCACCCTCGCGGGTAATGTGTGGTCCGTGATTGGACGGTGCCATCTGTACGCGGTCCCCGATCTAGGGATCTGGGGAGGACAGACCCTTTATAATGAGCCCCCACGGCTCATTCGGTGTGCTTTTTCGAGTGGAGAGCTCGCCATGTACGAAGAACGCCACTATATATCTAAACTTTCTTATTGACCTCTCTCTAATGTAAATAAACGTCTGTTCTCTGTTTTCCCATATAAGCATTGCATCTCGCTATAAGGGACGAGTCCGATGGGAGCCAGCTACCAACGACGAGACCCACAGGACCCAGACCACAACAACTGGATGGCAGCGGTGGGATCGAGCTCATCGACCAGGAGGCAATGCTGAGACCTGCTGTCTGGAGGACCTAGAGTCGGACAAAACTGCTTCGTGGCATCTCTGACAACACGGGAAGGAACGCGTCCGAATTCATGACTGCATAGGGTGAGTGCACTGCTTTTCTTTGCTGAGATATCACCAGGCTTTGCGTGGGATTGTAAACAAAGCAGTGATTTGGTAACGGTTGACGGAAGTATTGATAGTACGTCAAAGTTGTTTAGTTAAAAGAGTTAGCAGCACCAAGGACCGCCATGAATTTGAAGGGACTAAAAAAGCCAGAGTTGTTAGAGTTGGCCCGAGAGCTGGGCCAGGTAATTGCCGAGACGAAAAGAAAGCAGGAGATCATTGACGCCATCGAGAAGATCGGGGCAGATGACGATGAGCTGAGCGAATGCTTGGAGGCTATTACGCAAAGGAAAGAGGAGCAGAGGCTCCGTGAGGAAAAAGAGGAGCAGAGGCTCCGGGAGGAAAAAGAGGAACAGAGACGTCGTGAGGAGAAAGAGGAAAGAGAACGTATCGATCGTATGGAAATGAAACGCCTAGAAATTGAACTAGCAAAGGCTCAATCAATGAACGGAGCTAGCGCAGTGGCACGAGAAAGAGAGCGCCGAATGACAGATTTGATGCCATCCTACGCGGTAGGAGGGGACATGGGTCTTTTTCTGGTGCACTTTGAGCGCACGTGCGAGAGGGAAAATTTTGCTAAAAACACGTGGCCCCAGCGCTTGCTTACGCTGCTGCCGTGTGAAGTAGCTGACATTATAGCCCGTATGGGTAAAGAAGACGCAGACGACTATGACAGAGTCAAAGCGAGTCTGCTCAAAAAGTACAGACTGTCAGCGGAGGCGTTCAGGCGAAAATTTCGTGAGATCGAGAAAGCCAAAGACGAGTCATACCCAGAGTTTGCGTACACCTTAAAGGTAAATCTGGAGGAATGGCTTAGAGAGGAGGGTGCGCTTGGCGACGCGGAAAAGACTCTGCAGTGTTTTGCGTTGGAACAATTCTTTCGGCGTCTACCTGAAAACATTAGGTACTGGGTTCAGGATAGACAAGGAGTAGATACTATCACGAGAGCGGCAGAGCTCGCAGAGGAGTACGTAAATCGCCGTGCCCTCGAAGGCAAGGATGTCCCTAGGAGGGAGATTAGTAAATATCGGGCCGACAAGCCTCCGCGATGGACAAAGTCGGGTCGGTATATGCCGAAGGAGGGTTTAGACTCCAAAGGAAGCGGTGATGAGAAAAACAAGAGAAAGGAAGAAGCACCCGAGAAAAGGGCGGAAGGGCAACAGAAAAAGGCGTTCGAGGCCAAGAAGCCGATAGTTTGCTATAACTGCCAACAGACGGGGCATATTTCTTTGGGTTGTAAGAACCCGAAAGTTGTGTTAATGTCACTCTGTAGTAATGACGAAAACATGAAATTGCTAGAACCATACATCCGAGACCTAGTCGTGAATGGCCAACCGTGCCGCGTGCTCCGCGATTCGGCCGCCACTATGGATGTAGTGCACCCGTCCTATGTCGAGGAGAGTCAGTTTACAGGAGAATGCGCGTGGATAAGACAAGCAGTAGAGACAAACAGTGCCTGTCTCCCAGTAGCAAGAGTCCGCATCGAAGGCCCTTTCGGTGTTCTAGACACTGAAGCTGCCGTTTCGGCACATCTCCCAGTGCAATACCCGTATTTGTTCTCAAATAAATCAGAGTACTTGCTGCGACAAAAAGGAATTGGGTTCAGTGAGGGTATCGTACAGGCCTTAACTCGATCCAAAGCAAGGGAGCTCGCCGCTCAGACAGTTTGTAAAGATCCGGTGGCAGACGAAACAGCTTCAGCGGCAGAGCCTTCTTTACCTGGCACGAAACTGGACCGCCCTATAATGGAGCCTCAAAACACAATATCTAAAGAAAGATGTAAGAAACCGGATGAATCCGAGGCATCTCGAGAAGTAGAATGCACTATAAAGCTGTTAAATGTAAGTCCTACAGAACTGATAGTGGAACAGGAAAATGACTCCACTCTCCGTAACTTAACGCCAGACGCGAAGGAAGGGGTGACTAAGCAAAACATTCAGTTCACCAAGAAGGGGGGCGTCTTGTACAGAAAGTACACAAGTCGAAAAGGAGTTCGGTTTAATCAGCTAGTCGTACCGTATCCTTTCCGCGAGGAGCTGCTGCACCTGGTCCACGGAGGTTTGTGGTCAGGGCATCTCGGCATCAAAAAAACAAAAGAATGTTTGTTACGGGAGTTTTACTGGCCCGGCTGCTTTCGGGAGGTGGAGGCATTTGTAAGAAGCTGCGACACGTGCCAACGCGTTGGCAAGCCAGGGGATAAGGCTAAAGCACCTATGAAGCTGGTCCCCATTATCACAGAACCGTTTCGCAGGCTAGTTATAGACACAGTGGGTCCACTTCCTGTAACGCAGTCCGGGTACCGGCACATACTCACAGTGCTCTGCCCGGCCACGAAATTCCCGGAAGCAGTACCGTTAAAGGAGCTCAGCTCGGAGGAGGTAGTTAAAGCGCTTTTATCTATCTTTGCACGTGTAGGCTTCCCCGCAGAAATTCAGTCCGACCAGGGATCTGTTTTTACAAGTGCACTAACCTCGACATTTCTAGAAAAGTGTGGCGTTAAAATCATCCACAGTTCAGTGTACCACCCTCAGTCAAATGCTGTAGAAAAGGTACATTCAGTCATGAAACGGCTGCTACGCGCCCTTTGTTATGAGCAAAAAGAGGATTGGGAGGCTTGCTTGCCCGCAGCTATGTTCGCGCTTCGGATCGCTCCTCACGAATCAACAGGGTTTTCGCCTGCGGAGCTTGTTTACGGACGTGCTCTTCGCTCCCCACTTCGCATTGTTCGAGAATCTTGGGAGGGCCGGGCGGACGACCCTTCGGTAGTAGCATACGTGCTTGAGCTGTTAGACCGACTTCACGCAGCTCAAGAACTAGCGGAGCAGGAAATGCGCAGAGCTCAAAACAACGCTAAGCGCTATTATGACAAGACAGCCCGGACGCGAAGCTTTCGAGTAGGGGAAAAAGTGATGATACTGAAACCCTCACTGAAGAATAAACTTCAGGTCCAGTGGGAGGGACCTGTTGAGGTAGTTCAGAAATTGTCAGACACAAATTACTTGGTTACTGGACTGGGAAGGCGTAAAACGCAACAGGTGTACCACACTAATCTGCTCAAACCGTACCAGCAGAGGCATGCCGTTGTAAACATGTCGCTCAATCAACCGGAAGAAATGCCTATTGATTTCCCGGAGTTAACAACAGAAAACAAAGACATTGGCGAGACTATTAGTAACCTGGTAGAGCAGGCGGAGTTGGAGCCAGATCAGAAAGCGGAACTGAAGGAACTATTGTTTGACTTTAAAGAAACATTTTCAGACACACCTGGCAGAACCAAAGCCCTAGTTCATGATATTGAGCTGACATCTTCGGAACCAATTCGTTCTAAAGCTTACCGCGTTTCCCCGAGGCAACGGGAAATAATGACCGCGGAGATAAACCGAATGCTCGAGCTAGGAGTGATCGAGCCAGGAGAGAGTGATTACACCTCGCCTCTGATCTTGGTTGAGGTCCCAGGGAAAGAGCCGCGACCGTGTATTGACTATCGGAGGCTCAACTCGATTACAAAGGACCAAACTTATCCAATTCCGCATATTGAGGAAAGGCTTGAGCAAGTCAGCAGTGCCAATTTCATCTCGACTTTGGATTTAGTCAGGGGATACTGGCAGGTGCCTCTAACTGAAAGGGCTAGTAGGCTTGCGGCGTTTATTTCCCCGATGGGAACATTTCGGCCGAAGGTCCTTAGTTTTGGATTAAAGAATGCCCCTTATTGCTTTTCTGGCCTAATGGACAAAGTGTTACAGGGTATGGAGGACTTTGCCCTCCCGTACCTAGATGATATTGCTATTTTTTCTTCTTCCTGGATAGACCACATGAAACACTTGCGAGCTGTGCTATGTCGTCTGCGTGAGGCCGGCTTAACAGTGAAGGTTGCGAAATGCCAATTGGGGCGCGCTGAGGTAGCTTATCTAGGGCATGTAATAGGCCAAGGCTACCGCCGGCCGTCAGAAGTAAAGCTGGCCGCAATAGACAACTTTCCCCAACCACGAACCAAGAAAGACATTCGGTCGTTTCTTGGATTGGCCGGTTATTATCAAAGGTATATCCCGCGTTACTCTGACATTGCAAGTTCCTTGACAGACGCTCTTAGAAAGACTGAACCCCAGACCGTAAAATGGGATGGGGCCAAGGAACATGCATTTTCTACGCTAAAGAAGGCACTAAAAAGTCAGCCAGTGTTGAGCGCGCCTGACTACTCTAAGCCGTTCATTCTTCAGTGTGACGCCAGCGACCGGGGTATGGGTGTCGTGCTTTGTCAGAGGGGAGAGAACGACCAGGAACACCCTGTACTGTATGCCAGTAGAAAGCTTTCTGTTCGTGAGGAAGCATACAGTGCCTCAGAAAAGGAATGTGCCTGCGTTGTTTGGGCTGTGCAGAAGCTAGCTTGCTACATCGCCGGTTCTAGGTTCACAATAGAGACTGACCACTGTCCCCTCACATGGCTACAGTCCATGTCATCGAAAAACGGCCGTCTTTTGCGCTGGAGCTTAGCTCTTCAACAATACACCTTTGATATCCATTACAAGAAGGGTAAACTCAACAGCAACGCAGATGGTCTGAGTCGTTGTCCCTAGTACCCCGAGGGCTTCAAAACGATTTTCTGCTTTCTATCCTCGATTTGAGGCCCACTAGTTTTCTGTATTTATCCAAACATGTGTCAAGTGTTTTGTTTAATGTCTTCAAAAGTGGCTGATGTGGTGTTGCGACTCGGCGGGGGCCACAGGAATAAAGTTGAGGTAGAAGGAAATGACTTCCACAGGTGAATCTAAGTCTGGTGATTCTGAGTAGGGAATTGCCGTGTGCTTGCTCGTGTGTGGGTGTGCTTTCGGCGCAGTTTCCGCAGTTCCTCATTTGTGGTGGGCGGAAAATATGGTGGAGAGGGGTCACCTCATCCCTGCGAGCAACGCCCTCTTGGTCAATGATCATCGGATCCAGTGTTCGGGACAAAAATAATAGAGGAAGAGCCGACAAGCTGCAATACAGATCCCGCTGCACAGTACCTGCTGGCCACTGCACCTCGGGATCTTCTTTCCCCGGCGGAGAGGCTGTTAGGACCGGCGCCAGGTCTGACAATGGATCGGCGTTCCTTTTGATGTTCCTTTTGAGTCGCCAAACGGGTGGGCGGCCGGTGTCCGCCATGTATTGTTCCCACCTGGCCGGAGGGTGCGGCGTCCTGCCGCCGCGGCGCCGTGAGCAGTTCGGGAGACCACCGGTGCAGCTTCTTCTTTGGAAGATGACGGCGGCGGCGGCGGCCGGGAATCGTCCCGCTAATTGAACGAGTCGTTCGGCACCCTTTGAAGCTTGTTTACGGCGGCCCTTTCGATGGATGCAGTCATCAACTCCAGACCCCTCGCCCAGCGACACACCTTGACGGGGGGGGAGCCGCGTTCGTGCCACATGGCCGTGCGGTGACCACGCTTCAGTTTTGAACGTTCGCGTGGACCGTGCGTGCTCGTCACCCTCGCGGGTAATGTGTGGTCCGTGATTGGACGGTGCCATCTGTACGCGGTCCCCGATCTAGGGATCTGGGGAGGACAGACCCTTTATAATGAGCCCCCACGGCTCATTCGGTGTGCTTTTTCGAGTGGAGAGCTCGCCATGTACGAAGAACGCCACTATATATCTAAACTTTCTTATTGACCTCTCTCTAATGTAAATAAACGTCTGTTCTCTGTTTTCCCATATAAGCATTGCATCTCGCTATAAGGGACGAGTCCGATGGGAGCCAGCTACCAACGACGAGACCCACAGGACCCAGACCACAACAGTGTGCGTACCAGTGCTCGTTTTCAGGCACTGCGCCGTGCTCCCGACGGGGTTGCAGAAATTAGGTGCCTTTTCTCATCTTCGAACCACTACCACCACCGTTTTGTAGAAATGAAAGGGGTTTGTGTGCGGGAGGTTCTGCGGGCGTGCGAATTTGTAGATCTGTTTCAGTGAGGGTGAGTACGTTCACATTTAGAGAGAAAGCGACTGTAATGGTGTGTGTGTGTGTGCGTGCGCTGGCGCCCTCGGTATGTCTGGACGCGGGAGTGCGTGGCCTCACGACTTCAAAAGCTTAACATTGTTTTAGGGGCGAAGCTCCTTATTCCGTGCATCGTGCTTCGGCTATGCATGTAGTATTAGTAGTAGTAGTAGTAGTAGTAGTAGTAGTAGTAGTAGTAGTAGTAGTAGTAGTAGTAGTAGTAGTAGGTAGCCACCTCTCGCTTAGTCCTCGGAATGTCCGCTGGATGGCGGTTCCCCTATATGATATTTATACGATGAAAAGATGGGAGATGACAGTGCATGGATTGTTCACTAGATTGACGGACGGCTGCACTGACGGACGCACTGAAGCACTGACAGACAAGCAGACGGACGAGTTGATGGACGCGCGGATGGACGGACGCACAGACGGACGTATGGAAAGACGCACCGACGGACGCACGCACAGACAGATGCACGAATGGACGCACAGAAGGTGGACTCATGGATAGTCGCATGGACGGACGGAAGCGCGGACAAACTGACTGACGCTTCGCCCCACTCATCATTCAGTCCGTGGATATGCTGTGGTTTTTAAGGGTGAAGGTCCATAAGGCGTGGGTCTGTGCATTCTCCGATGTATGTAGTAGTAGTAGTAGTAGTAGTAGTAGTAGTAGTAGTAGTAGTAGTAGTAGTAGTAGTAGTAGTAGTAGTAGTAGGTAGCCATTGGTGGCACATACCCGCTCTATAGGTACCGCAGAAGATGCGGCATGGGAGATGGGGGTACTTGTGTTCATATAGATGGACGCACACACGGACGCACGCACACACGGACGGACAGACAGACTAGCAGATGGACGGACGAATGGACAGAAGCGCGAACGTACGGACGGATGGACGCACAAACGGACGGACAGACGGAAGGTCGGACTCGCGGATGCACGCCTGGACAGACGCACGGATGGTCACGCGGACGAACGGAAGCAAGAACGAACAGACGGACGGAAGCGCGGAAGGGCTGACGGACACTTCACCCCACTAATCATCATTCCCTCCTTACATATGCTGTGATTTTTAAAATTTCCGCTACTAAATAATATTTTCTTATTTAGGATCATGCTCAGGTGAGAGAAACGCGTTGAAGGGAAGCCATCCGTAATCTGAACTCGTGGGGCCACGCGTCCCCGTTTTGCAAGTGATATTGAGCTCGACCGTATGTATGTATGTATGTATGTATGTATGTATGTATGTATGTATGTATGTATGTATGTATGTATGTATGTATGTATGTATGTATGTATGTATGTATGTATGTATGTATGTATGCACGTATGTATGTATGCACGTATGTATGTATGTATGTATGTATGTATGTATGTATGTATGTATGTATGTATGTATGTATGTAGAGATATGTTCCAAGGAGATGAGTGCCCTTGTCAGACGAGGAGAGAAGGCGACAGAATAGCGTGCGCTTGCGTATGTGCGCGGCGTGTTCGCTTTGGAAGCATGCGATTAAACGTAAGAGACCGACTGAGTGTGTATGGAAGCGTAATTTTCTTCCAGCGAGACTGAGCAATCAACTTCGTGACATGTGTGATAGAGAGAGAGAAATGAAAAAAAAGAGAAAGTATACGTGCTCACATGGTACATGCATCCGTTAACCGTCGCCGAGTCGGACGGTTGAACCCGTTCTTGTCGGCGCTTCTTGAAGGCGGTTCCAGCCTTGCAGAAGTCACGCGCTATTACCCACAGCGAGGTAAACGGCTTCGGAGCTCATAGACGCATTAGACGGCCCTTTGGTCACAAGGGACCCGGCACATGCCCGAGCATGCGTGCGCATCCGGGCGATGAAAACAACATCGTCGAGGGCAGCGACACTCTTCGGCGCTCCAACGTGTTTGGTGGGCGCAAATTAGCGTCGATATATGTCGCCTTTGTGCAATTGTCGAAGTTTTATTAGAACACGACGCATGTATGCAGCAAGCCCATTGTAACGGTGAAATCTAACCAATCGTAGACGCAAACGAACTTCAATACGGCTTGCGTCCCGTGTTAGAGGCTTAAGGTGTCTCATTATTGCATTATATTATATACTGCAAGCTTGACCTTGACAAGTGCTGGTTATATAAAAAAATATTTTGCTAAAAAACAACAAAAGCGAAAAACTAACGACAGACTTTGCCATAATCTTATCACAATATGCAGAATTTCGGGGTTTTACGTTCGAAAACCACGATATGATGGAAGGACGGCGTAGCGGACGGCGTCCGGAAATTTCGACTATCTGGTGCTCTTGAACGTGCACTGACATCGCACAGTACTCGGGCCTCTTTGGCCTCTAGCGGTTCGACTCCATGTAAATGCGCTCGTACCTGCCGAAATCGAACCCACGAGCTTCTAGCCACTAGCCCAGCATCGCAACCACTGCTCCTCAGTGGCGGACGCTCTCCCGCAATGCAGTGTGTGCAAGCATTCAATCGCTATCGGCAAAGCGGACTGACTCAAAATTAGACCATAACCACAAGCTTACTATGAAACCACGACGCGACGCAGGCCTAAATGCTTACAGAGATGGAGCGAATCTGTCTTGACGGGAAGCGTTAAAGAGCTCGTTTCGCACAAGTTCCGGCGTCAGCGTCGTTGGTTTTGAGCGAAAATTCATCATCTCACTTGTGACAGAAAAATTGAGAACGACGCAAACGAAATGAAAGAATAAAAACCCTGGGTCAGAGTGTGGATCCAACCCGGGTTTTTTTTTTTTTTGTAGGAAGCAGATGTTCTACCACACGGCCACGGGTGTGCTTAGGAAGACAGTGAAAATAACTTCCTCTGCTAGGATATAGTGTGAAATTAGCACATGATTTGCAAGCACAGACATCCTGTATACACGCGGTGGCAATGGGCACTTCCGGGTGTCAGAAAATGTGATTATCATAATGACTTCGCGGCTTAATACAGGTCACCCGCTCGAAAAGGGTCACATGCTACTGCACATATTCTCATAAGGCGACGTAGTGGGTGCATACCAAGTTAACAAAAAAATCATTCACTAAGTGTTTGAAGTGCGCACTAGGAACAGCATATGGCTATCGTGTCTAACTCCTAAAGGCGAAGCTTTGGTGTGCCCTTATTCTTTTAAAGGCGTGTTTACACCGCCGCGACACGACCTCGACGCGACCCCCGACACAATCCACACAATCCCAACAGGAGGCACACGCAGGCAGTCGGCCGACGAGTTGCCCGCCGACGAAGTCGCCAGACCACCTGGACACACTAGCCGACGACAACGACGGCGCCTCAAAAGACAGCATGTGATCTTAATGTAACGCGACGACAGACCGAAAACACCAGCAAAACGCATCGGCAGACATGTCGTCGGGAGATCTGCGGCTGAGCGAAATTTAGCTATATCCCTGATTCAAACTACTATGAAGGGGGATATTTTGAGGGAGATAACAATGCTCCCCGTGCGAGGCTTCCACTGCGTTTTAATAGGCATATTGCAATCTACACGGAAGTCTTTTCTTCACTTCCCTTTTGTAAATCCCCCCCCCCCCTTACCCGCCTCCCGCTCCCTCGACACCGTAGATTATGGCCGGGGATGGCCACGTAGCCGGAGAGAGACAATGCCAGAAGCCTGACTGAAAATGAGGGGCAAGTGTGCAAGTTTAGTCCGTTTCCCCCAGTGTGTCTCCAGTGTGACTAGAGAACTGGTCAACGAAAAGTTGTGAGCGTGACAAGGCGCGGACGGAGTCTTCCAGAGACGATCCGCGGACTGTCTGTGTTGTTGCAGTGTAATACGGGGACGACAAGACAAAATACACTCGCAAAGGCAGTCGGCAGACTGAAATCGGTGTCGCATGCCTCTAGTGTAAACGTGGCTTTAGGGCCTGTCCAGGCACGTGCGTTGCGCCTGGTAGCGCATAGGGAGGCCCTTATGGCCAATAGGGATTTTTATCTTGCACATATACGTTTTTACGTTGTCGTGTTACAGGATAACGGTTTGCGTTTGACGTCATCCCGGAACGCATGTCTTTCAACGGGGGCTTTTAGCTGGTACTCACACATCTTTACGTTACTGCGTTGGCGGATATCAGATGGAATCTGCGCATGCACGTACGGGTCTTTGTGGAACGTAAA
Source organism: Rhipicephalus annulatus (assembly GCA_013436015.1). Taxonomy (NCBI): domain Eukaryota; kingdom Metazoa; phylum Arthropoda; class Arachnida; order Ixodida; family Ixodidae; genus Rhipicephalus; species Rhipicephalus annulatus. The sequence continues at coordinate 483,079 of WOVY01000786.1, forward strand.
CCTTTTCGGAACGTAAGCTAGCCGCTGGATAGGCTTTACTTTGATTGATTGATATGTGGAGTTTAACGTCCCAAAACCACCATATGATTATGAGAGACGCTGTAGTGAAGGACTCCACAAATTTCGACCCCCTGGGGTTCTTTAACGTGCACCCAATCTGAGCACACAGGCCTACAACATTTCCGCCTCCATCAGAAATGCAGCCGCCGCAGCCGGGATTCGAGCCCGCGACCTGCGGGTCAGCAGCCAAGTACCTTAGCCACTAGACCACCGCAGCGGGGCGGCTAGGCTTAACTTTTCCCACCCTGTCTCTAAAATCCCTTTTCGTTCATAAGAACTCGCGGTATCCGCATTGCGAAGCCTCGAGCTGTCGAGTTGAAATAAGCCGAAGTGCGAGCGCCAATAGCGAATAAAGTGTTTAAGCCGGATTACCAAAACTAGAATGGCCTAGATCATAGGCGCCGTAAACGTGTGAGCGCCAGACAAGCTGGCTTACGTTTAATGTTTTTGAGGTGAAAATGATTAAAAAGTAACTCATTTGCAATAACGCTGCTGCGCGGTTTTTGCACCAGACGTACAATGCACAATGTTTCTGCAATAACAATTTTGTGATTACCTTGTTCACTATGACCCCGCTAGATGGCGCCACCTATGCAGCTTGTCGGGGGCTCACACGTTTACGTCGTCTATGCCCTCGGCCATTCTAGCTTTGATATTCCAGCTGAAACATTGTAATCGCTATTGGCGCTCACCCTTCGACTTATTTCAACTCGACGGCTTGAGTCCCCGCAGTGCGAATACAGCGAGTTCCTACGAACAAAGGTGAATTTGCGAGATAGGGCGGGAAACGTAAAGCCTATCCGGCGGGAAACGTGAGGATTTGCGTTCTGTAAAGACCCGCGAATGTGCCGATTCTATCCGGTATCCGGTAACGCAGTAGCGTGAAAAAGTATACGTACAAGCTAAAAGACCCTAATGTGTGCACATTTTGCACGGGCATGTCATTAAAGAGTCCCTTAAAGGGGTCCTTAAAGGGCCCCTAAACCACCCAGAGGCTACAGCGTCATGCCTGTGCAGAAAGTGCATGCCGCACGGTCACAGCGTAAGCTAGAAGAGCAGTCTTTCAGAGCTTTTTCTAAACACTGATTGGGTAAATGTTGTAGGCCCGTGTGCCCAGATTTGGGTGCACGGTAAAGAACCCCAGGTGGTCGAAATTTTCGCCGAAGCCCTCCACTACGGCGTCTCTTATAACCATATGGTGGTTTTAGGAAGTTTAACGCCACATATCCATCATCAACAGGGTAACTCCTGGAAGCACGCTTGCTGGGAACCCACTACGACATTAATAATAAAAATATTAGGGTATAGTAGGCCAGCATTAACTTCGTCAATCTTCTTGGAAGCGTGGTATCCACTAAACACTTGCAAGGATTTAGTGTCCATTGTTCATGCAGTAGCTAACGACGATGAGGAATTATGCCTGAAGTGGGTATGCGTCACAGTTTATAAGTGATCAAAAACATGCTTGTGTAGTGGGTTTGAGTATTGGACGACCTACGTGTTGCACTATTGTGCGACGACTGGTTGTTCTTTCACTGTTTTAAAACGCTTCACAAGTCATATTAACGCGATTGCTTTCCAGACATCAATCCTGCAGAGGGCAAGTTTGCCAACAAGTTCCAAACACCGGCTGGCACCCTTGGGACCCGAGTTCGAACGCCACTGTGTCATTGTTACTAAATTTTGTTGCTGATTCCGCGCGATGTGGTTACGGACACCAGCGGCGGCGGCGGACAACTAAGGCACTGCGCTAGACCCAAGTTGTGATCTCATAACAGCCTTAGCTGTAAAATGTATGTACATGCAGCGTTGCAGTTGTGTACGAGGCTGCAGTGAACACTGATGGATCGAGTTCCACGTGTTCCTTCCTTTCACTCTTTTCTTCGCCAAGCTGCGGTCGTTGGCTCCCTAGTTTTACCACCTCTCCTAGTGCCCTTCCTCAGCGTCTGAGGTGTAAACGCAACGAGTGCGTGCATCTAATCTATGCTATACTCGGCGACAACTTTTATTGGCACTGAAGGGAAAGCTACAGAGGCGGAGCTTCTGCACAAGTAGCACTACGCGAAGTAGTCCGTTTCGGTGCGCGTCTCATAACGTTGTGGTAAGTGACGGTGGCGCACCATCAACGTTTCATGTATAGACGCAGACGCCGCTTATCGTTTGAGGTGCACGTAAAAAGGCGGGATTTTCTCGCGCGTTCAAGAACACATGTTCACCACGAATAAATTAAAGTAAATACAACCATCTTCATGGTGCGATCTGCGTCCTGTCTCAAAGAGCTCCAGGTAGAAAACAAAGGGGGTACTTCTATATTTTACGGTGAAAATACGGGCGCTGTTGTGGAACTACATACACTGGCGATAGGATGCCCGCGATTAGGCTCTGTAGCCTTCACTCCAATGCCAAGAAAATTTGTCGCCGAGTAAAGTAGAAAACAAGCTTTCATTCGCCCAACGACAGCGTCGATTGTACACCATCATTTGACGTCATGCCAGCTGTTCTCGTATAGGGCACGGAGAGGAGAACGCGAGCGTCCGTCGGTGGTTTAAGCACACTTTAAGGGGCTGCCCAGTACAAACACTATAGGTGGGCATCCTTTAACGGGAGCCCATTGGCGTCGGCCGCGGTCCGGTCATGCACAACCAGGGCTCGTCGGGCCGTCAGTTCAGAGTAGCCGAGCGGGGCTGCCTCCCAGTCCTCCCGGGAAGGCTCGGATGAGGGACGAGGTTGGAAGGTTTCTAACACACTCACACCGCGTGAAAACTTCGAAGGATTTTTTAGGGGCGAAGCACCTTACAGCGGCACCTGTTCGTCCCTCGTAGTCGTAGTCGTAGTAGTAGTGTGTAACCAGTCTCAAATTTTGACCTCCAAGGTGGTGCCTGTGAGAGATTTCTTCTGTGCGTTGTTGAACAATGAAAAATTCGCAGCGTGCGCGTTAACTAAAAGCCGAATTCTTTTGTCTCTCATTCTCCCTTAGCAGCAGTTGGCATGTGCATTGAGCACTATCTGACAAGAAAGGGTTGCTACATTATACTCGCTGGGCGTAACCTCCTTTGTTTTAGAAAGGTTTAGCGAGCGTTGGGCCGCAGTGCCATGAATACAGCGAACTAGTATATACCATGAACTCGAGGTGGTTAAAGGTGGGAAGCAGACACAAAGCGCAAGCCGTAAGAAAGTGTGCGTGTGCCACCTCTCGTTTAGTCCTTGGAATGTCCGCTGGATGGCGGTTCATATGCGGAATATATGATGAAAAGATGCGAGATGGCGGTACTTGGAGTGTTGAATAGATGGACGAACGGACACACAGACAGATGCATGGACGGACTCACGGATGGCTGCACCGACGGATGAACCCACGGACGGACGCAGGGACGGACGCACAGATGGACGTGCGGACGCACGCGCGGACGGGCGAATGGACGCACGGACCGTCTCACAGACGCACGCATGGACAGACGGAAGCAAGAACGAATGGACCGATGGATGCTTCGCCCCCACTCTCCATCATTCACTCCGTGGATATGCTGCCATTTTTTTTCTCAGTGGACGGTGACCGTCTCAATTCTCCAGCGTCCACTCAACGTGCATTCTGAAGTCACCGCGCGAAGGACTTGCAACATTGTGAATCTTAAGAACGTCCCGCAACTGATATTTTGAATAATAAAACTAAGTGGAAAGCGGAGACTAAAGGCACATTGCAGTTTGGGGAGCGAAGTCTCCAAACATAGTCCAAGCTGAAGTTGTACAAAATTATCTTTGTTTAAACTAAGTACAAATAAGTAGAAAACTGTTCCATTAAACGCGTGTTATTTCAGACAAAGCACTTCTCTTTACTTGACGCCCCGTACCAGACAACGAGTAAACATGTATGTTGCCTGATCCGCCCTCGTTTTTCTGATGATGAAAAGCATTTATTATAAAAAAGAGAGGTACGGGGCCAAAGCATGACCCTGCTACATGGTCGGCGTCCTTAGTCCGGGACACCGCATGACGAGGCCCCTACTCGCGCCCGTCTCACCAGAGCCCGTTGAGACTCTAGTGATGAGCAGTTGAGGAGGGCAGTCTCCCATGCCTCTCGGGAAGGGGTAGGGGAAGGGGGTAGGTGGGGATTTTTCGGACATGCCCACACCATGTGGAAGATATCACACGTCTCCCCACAGTGTGGGCACCGCCCATCTGTGTTCGCATCGAAATGCTTTAGGATTGCAGGACAGAGTAGAGTACCTGTCTGCAGGCGCCTTAGAGTTCGCTCTTCCGCCTTACTCAGCCCCTTCGCAGGAGCCGGGTAAAGGCGGTGAGTGTCACGATAATAGGTGAGAATTTCTTTGAACCGCAGCAGCGGTGTATTGGCCTCCGAGTCATAAGAGCCAAGGTGAGGAGCCCGGTGGGTAAGCGCTCGGGCGGCCGCGTCAGCGGCCTCATTACCTCGTAGGCCCTGATGGCCAGGAGCCCATACGATGCGTTTCGGGGCTGGATCAGCGAGAGCCCGTTTTAGAATTTGGCTGGCTAGGGGGGATATCTCTCCTACCAAGTAATGAGTACATGCTTTCCTGGAGTCCGTGATGATAACTTTCGAGTTGGGGTCCGCAGCAGCAAGCGCTATCGCGACTTCCTCAGCGCACTCTGGATTTTTCGTTTTTCTGTTGCTCGTTCTTTGATGCGGGACGGCTTTTAGCTCTCCCATAGTAGTGTACCGAGTACTCTGAATCGTTAACCTCTTCATCTAAACAGGCTGGTGTGTAGGCAGTGGACTGACCATTAAGTGTACGCCCACGGGATGGCTATATGCTCTCCCATATAGTTGAGTACTAAGTGCTTTACTTTAAATTGTTAGCAACTTCTTCTAAACCCACATGCCAACTGTGGAAGCTTCCTCAAGGCAGTGGCATGTTGCGAGCTTCGCGGCCGTGCCGTGAGTCATCGCCACCATCGAAACGACGACAGCGCACCGCCAGCGTAGGTAAACGAAACAGAACGAAGCCTTTTTTTCGACGATATTATTTGTGAGACTTGAGAATGGTAAGCAAAAAGAAAAACGTTCCTCATTTAAGTTCAGGCATTCAGAGACATGAATAGTGCCAACATGTAGAAATTTGTATAGTGACGCATTTTAGGTGGCGGCATGGACCAGAAAACTAACAGTCGCGCCGCATTGCTCGTTAAAGACACGCGAATATGTTGATACAAATTACAGAAAAATTAGCAAATACTGTCAACGAGGTATTGCGAAGTCTTGAGCTACGCACGTGCAGGGACGTAAGCGAGGGTACATTTACTTACATCAGCGGACGTTTCGTGGAGTGCGATGGAAATGTCAGCCAGCGCCAGACAGCTTCTGTGCTCCGGGAATCTGCGCTGGCCTATGCGTAGCAGGTACGTTGTTTGCGTATGAACGCTGATGCATGCATATTGTTCACTGCCGCACATGCTGAAATGCTACTTACGTGGTCTTTTATTGATGTAAACATTGATGGATTGACTCGCAACAACTCGATTTATTGCTACAAGTTTACAAGTGCTACAAGTGCTCGGCCAGAATGCGGCGCCACTGACTTAGTAAAGAGAATTTGCAAGATACTTGTGAGCTTCCTGCACTTTGTCGATGACATTGCATTGCTGAGTAACTCGGGGGACAAATTGCAACTTATGATTACGGAGTTAGACAAGGAGAGCAGAAAGGTAGGTCTTAAAATGAATCTGCAGAAAACGAGAGTAATGTACGACAACCTCGGCAAGGAGCAGCGCTTCGAGATAGGTAATAGTGCACTTGAAGTTGTAAAAGACTATGTCTACTTAGGGCAGGTAATAACCGCAGAGCCGAACAACGAGATTGAAGTAACTAGACGAATAAGAATGGGGTGGAGCACATTCGGCAAGCACTCTCAAATTATGACAGGCAGGTTGCCACTATCCCTTAAGAGGAAGCTATATAACAGCTGTATCGTGCCGGTACTTAGCTACGGAGCAGAAACCTGGAGACTTACAAAGAGGGTTCAGCTTAAATTGAGGACGACGCAGCGAGCAATGGAAAGAAAAATAGTAGGTGTAACCTTAAGAGACAAGAAGAGAGCAGAGTGGATTAGGGGACGAACGGGGGTTTATGATATCATAGTTGAAATAAACAAGAGAAAACGGACATGGGCCGGGCATGTAGCGCGTAGACGGGATAACCGCTGGTCGTTAAGGGTAACTGACTGGATTCCCAGAGAAGGGAAGCGGGTTAGAGGGAGACAGAAGGTTAGGTGGGCAGACGAGATTAAGAAGTTTGCGGGTGTAAATTGGCAGCAGCAAGCACAGGACCGGGTTAACTGGCGGAACATGGGAGAGGCCTTTGTCCTGCAGTGGACGTAGTCAGGCTGATGATGATGATGATGATGATGATAATGATGATGATGATGATAATGATGATGTGAGCTTCTACTGAATTGTGTGCTGCGTTGTATTATACAGAAACGAGAAAAATTGAGAGTGGGGGCTGCTGCAACAAGGGGGGTCCGCCATGACGCAGAAAGAGACGACGACGGCGTCGTCTGCTACACGGTAGGCCAGCCGCCATATCGAAACGCCCTGGTGCTTTCGAAACCTTAGTTTCATTTTACACGCAGTTATAAATTATATGAACAATATTCTTAGTTATTATTTGTTCAAAGGAGCTACTTCAGTGTAGGAGATCATAAAAATTTTTAGTTATAAGTAAAATAGTAATATTTATGTCTTCTTACGATTACCGACAGAATCCAGACGGCGCCATCATCGCGTCCAATTTTTGTCCCCATTAGCTCTATGGGTAAGTCACTCCCTTGACTTCGTTGAGGCCAACGAGACGGCTATATGCTCTCCCATACTTGGGTACCTTGTGCTCTAAATCGTTACCCACTTTTTCTAAACACATTTGGCACTAGTTCCATGACGCTGTAGCGTCCCACGATTGAATAAGTTTATCTAAACAACATTCCCTTCGTGGATATGCAGCAATATTCGCAAAACTTAGGGATTTATTTCTAGAGGTTTCGGAAGGACAATAACTTTTGCATTGCGACTACTTCCAAGGTGGTCGCAATGAAATTTTTGTCGATCCGGTCTCATCAAGTCTGAGGACCACGGGACGGATTTCTGCTCTCCCGTAGTAGTGCACCAAGCACTCTAAATCATTAACACTTTTTCTAAACACACATGATCAAGTTTGAAACTCATGGGAGGGCTTTCTGCTTTGCCGTAGTAGTGTACCAAGTACTCGAAGTCATTAACACTTTTTCTAAACTTAGATCACGAAGTGTGGGACCCACGGGGTGACTTTGTGCGCTCCCGTATTAGTGTACCAAGTACTCTAAATCATTAACACTTATTCTAAACGCATATCATAAGGTGTGAGGCCCATGGAAGGGGTTCTGCTCTCTCATAGTAGTGTAAAGAGTATACTAAGTCATTAACACTTTTTCTAAACACGCATATCCAAGTGTAAGAAACACGTGACGGCTTTCTGCTCTCCTGTAGAAGTGTACCAAGTACTAGAAGTCATTAACACTTTTTCTAAACTTAGATCACGAAGTGTGGGACCCACGGGGTGACTTTGTGCGCTCCCGTATTAGTGTACCAAGTACTCTAAATCAATAACACTTATTCTAAACGCATATCATAAGGTGTGAGGCCCATGGAAGGGGTTCTGCTCTCTCATAGTAGTGTAAAGAGTATACTAAGTCATTAACACTTTTTCTAAACACGCATATCCAAGTGTAAGAAACACGGGACGGCTTTCTGCTCTCCTGTAGAAGTGTACCAAGTACTAGAAGTCATTAACACTTTTTCTAAACTTAGATCACGAAGTGTGGGACCCACGGGGCGGCTTTGTGCGTTCCCGTATTAGTGTACCAAGTACTCTAAATCAATAACACTTATTCTAAACGCATATCATAAGGTGTGAGGCCCATGGAAGGGGTTCTGCTCTCTCATAGTAGTGTAAAGAGTATACTAAGTCATTAACACTTTTTCTAAACACGCATATCCAAGTGTAAGAAACACGGGACGGCTTTCTGCTCTCCTGTAGAAGTGTACCAAGTACTAGAAGTCATTAACACTTTTTCTAAACTTAGATCACGAAGTGTAGGACCCACGGGGTGACTTTGTGCGCTCCCGTATTAGTGTACCAAGTACTCTAAATCAATAACACTTATTCTAAACGCATATCATAAGGTGTGAGGCCCATGGAAGGGGTTCTGCTCTCTCATAGTAGTGTAAAGAGTATACTAAGTCATTAACACTTTTTCTAAACGCGCATATCCAAGTGTAAGAAACACGGGACGGCTTTCTGCTCTCCTGTAGAAGTGTACCAAGTACTAGAAGTCATTAACACTTTTTCTAAACTTAGATCACGAAGTGTGGGACCCACGGGGCGGCTTTGTGCGTTCCCGTATTAGTGTACTAAGTACTCTAAGTCATTAATACTTATTCTAAACGCATATCATAAGGTGTGAGGCCCATGGAAGGGGTTCTGCTCTCTCATAGTAGTGTAAAGAGTATACTAAGTCCTTAACACTTTTTCTAAACACGCATATCCAAGTGTAAGAAACATGGGACGGCTTTCTGCTCTCCTGTAGAAGTGTACCAAGTACTAGAAGTCATTAACTCTTTTTCTAAACTTAGATCACGAAGTGTGGGACCCACGGGGTGACTTTGTGCGCTCCCGTATTAGTGTACCAAGTACTCTAAATCAATAACACTTATTCTAAACGCATATCATAAGGTGTGAGGCCCATGGAAGGGGTTCTGCTCTCTCATAGTAGTGTAAAGAGTATACTAAGTCATTAACACTTTTTCTAAACACGCATATCCAAGTGTAAGAAACACGGGACGGCTTTCTGCTCTCCTGTAGAAGTGTACCAAGTACTAGAAGTCATTAACACTTTTTCTAAACTTAGATCACGAAGTGTGGGACCCACGGTGCGGCTTTGTGCGTTCCCGTATTAGTGTACCAAGTACTCTAAATCAATAACACTTATTCTAAACGCATATCATAAGGTGTGAGGCCCATGGAAGGGGTTCTGCTCTCTCATAGTAGTGTAAAGAGTATACTAAGTCAATAACACTTTTTCTAAACACGCATATCCAAGTGTAAGAAACACGGGACGGCTTTCTGCTCTCCTGTAGAAGTGTACCAAGTACTAGAAGTCATTAACACTTTTTCTAAACTTAGATCACGAAGTGTGGGACCCACGGGGCGGCTTTGTGCGCTCCCGTATTAGTGTACCAAGTACTCTAAATCAATAACACTTATTCTAAACGCATATCATAAGGTGTGAGGCCCATGGAAGGGGTTCTGCTCTCTCATAGTAGTGTAAAGAGTATACTAAGTCATTAACACTTTTTCTAAACACGCATATCCAAGTGTAAGAAACACGGGACGGCTTTCTGCTCTCCTGTAGAAGTGTACCAAGTACTAGAAGTCATTAACACTTTTTCTAAACTTAGATCACGAAGTGTGGGACCCACGGGGTGACTTTGTGCGCTCCCGTATTAGTGTACCAAGTACTCTAAATCATTAACACTTATTCTAAACGCATATCATAAGGTGTGAGGCCCATGGAAGGGGTTCTGCTCTCTCATAGTAGTGTAAAGAGTATACTAAGTCATTAACACTTTTTCTAAACACGCATATCCAAGTGTAAGAAACACGTGACGGCTTTCTGCTCTCCTGTAGAAGTGTACCAAGTACTAGAAGTCATTAACACTTTTTCTAAACTTAGATCACGAAGTGTGGGACCCACGGGGTGACTTTGTGCGCTCCCGTATTAGTGTACCAAGTACTCTAAATCAATAACACTTATTCTAAACGCATATCATAAGGTGTGAGGCCCATGGAAGGGGTTCTGCTCTCTCATAGTAGTGTAAAGAGTATACTAAGTCATTAACACTTTTTCTAAACACGCATATCCAAGTGTAAGAAACACGGGACGGCTTTCTGCTCTCCTGTAGAAGTGTACCAAGTACTAGAAGTCATTAACACTTTTTCTAAACTTAGATCACGAAGTGTGGGACCCACGGGGCGGCTTTGTGCGTTTCCGTATTAGTGTACCAAGTACTCTAAATCAATAACACTTATTCTAAACGCATATCATAAGGTGTGAGGCCCATGGAAGGGGTTCTGCTCTCTCATAGTAGTGTAAAGAGTATACTAAGTCATTAACACTTTTTCTAAACACGCATATCCAAGTGTAAGAAACACGGGACGGCTTTCTGCTCTCCTGTAGAAGTGTACCAAGTACTAGAAGTCATTAACACTTTTTCTAAACTTAGATCACGAAGTGTAGGACCCACGGGGTGACTTTGTGCGCTCCCGTATTAGTGTACCAAGTACTCTAAATCAATAACACTTATTCTAAACGCATATCATAAGGTGTGAGGCCCATGGAAGGGGTTCTGCTCTCTCATAGTAGTGTAAAGAGTATACTAAGTCATTAACACTTTTTCTAAACGCGCATATCCAAGTGTAAGAAACACGGGACGGCTTTCTGCTCTCCTGTAGAAGTGTACCAAGTACTAGAAGTCATTAACACTTTTTCTAAACTTAGATCACGAAGTGTGGGACCCACGGGGCGGCTTTGTGCGTTCCCGTATTAGTGTACTAAGTACTCTAAGTCATTAATACTTATTCTAAACGCATATCATAAGGTGTGAGGCCCATGGAAGGGGTTCTGCTCTCTCATAGTAGTGTAAAGAGTATACTAAGTCCTTAACACTTTTTCTAAACACGCATATCCAAGTGTAAGAAACATGGGACGGCTTTCTGCTCTCCTGTAGAAGTGTACCAAGTACTAGAAGTCATTAACTCTTTTTCTAAACTTAGATCACGAAGTGTGGGACCCACGGGGTGACTTTGTGCGCTCCCGTATTAGTGTACCAAGTACTCTAAATCAATAACACTTATTCTAAACGCATATCATAAGGTGTGAGGCCCATGGAAGGGGTTCTGCTCTCTCATAGTAGTGTAAAGAGTATACTAAGTCAGTAACACTTTTTCTAAACACGCATATCCAAGTGTAAGAAACACGGGACGGCTTTCTGCTCTCCTGTAGAAGTGTACCAAGTACTAGAAGTCATTAACACTTTTTCTAAACTTAGATCACGAAGTGTGGGACCCACGGTGCGGCTTTGTGCGTTCCCGTATTAGTGTACCAAGTACTCTAAATCAATAACACTTATTCTAAACGCATATCATAAGGTGTGAGGCCCATGGAAGGGGTTCTGCTCTCTCATAGTAGTGTAAAGAGTATACTAAGTCAATAACACTTTTTCTAAACACGCATATCCAAGTGTAAGAAACACGGGACGGCTTTCTGCTCTCCTGTAGAAGTGTACCAAGTACTAGAAGTCATTAACACTTTTTCTAAACTTAGATCACGAAGTGTGGGACCCACGGGGCGGCTTTGTGCGCTCCCGTATTAGTGTACCAAGTACTCTAAATCAATAACACTTATTCTAAACGCATATCATAAGGTGTGAGGCCCATGGAAGGGGTTCTGCTCTCTCATAGTAGTGTAAAGAGTATACTAAGTCATTAACACTTTTTCTAAACACGCATATCCAAGTGTAAGAAACACGGGACGGCTTTCTGCTCTCCTGTAGAAGTGTACCAAGTACTAGAAGTCATTAACACTTTTTCTAAACTTAGATCACGAAGTGTGGGACCCACGGGGTGACTTTGTGCGCTCCCGTATTAGTGTACCAAGTACTCTAAATCAATAACACTTCTTCTAAACGCATATCATAAGGTGTGAGGCCCATGGAAGGGGTTCTGCTCTCTCATAGTAGTGTAAAGAGTATACTAAGTCATTAACACTTTTTCTAAACACGCATATCTAAGTGTAAGAAACACGGAATGGCTTTCTGCTCTCCTGTAGAAGTGTACCAAGTACTAGAAGTCATTAACACTTTTTCTAAACTTAGATCACGAAGTGTGGGACCCACGGGGCGGCTTTGTGCGTTCCCGTATTAGTGTACCAAGTACTCTAAATCAATAACACTTATTCTAAACGCATATCATAAGGTGTGAGGCCCATGGAAGGGGTTCTGCTCTCTCATAGTAGTGTAAAGAGTATACTAAGTCATTAACACTTTTTCTAAACACGCATATCCAAGTGTAAGAAACACGGGACGGCTTTCTGCTCTCCTGTAGAAGTGTACCAAGTACTAGAAGTCATTAACACTTTTTCTAAACTTAGATCACGAAGTGTGGGACCCACGGGGTGACTTTGTGCGCTCCCGTATTAGTGTACCAAGTACTCTAAATCAATAACACTTATTCTAAACGCATATCATAAGGTGTGAGGCCAATGGAAGGGGTTCTGCTCTCTCATAGTAGTGTAAAGAGTATACTAAGTCATTAACACTTTTTCTAAACACGCATATCCAAGTGTAAGAAACACGGGACGGCTTTCTGCTCTCCTGTAGAAGTGTACCAAGTACTAGAAGTCATCAACACTTTTTCTAAACTTAGATCACGAAGTGTGGGACCCACGGGGCGGCTTTGTGCGTTCCCGTAGTAGTGTACCAAGTACTCTAAGTCATTATTACTTATTCTAAACGCATATCATAAAGTGTGAGGCCCATGGAAGGCTTTCTGCTCTTTCGTAGTAGTGTAAAGAGTATACTAAGTGATTAACACTTTTTTCTAAACACACATATCCAAGTGTGAGAAAAACGGGACGGCTTTCTGCTGTCCTGTTGTAGTGTACCAAGTACTCTAAGTCATTAATGCTTTTTCTAAACAAAATTCATCAAGTATGAGACCCACGGAACGGATTTCTGTTCTCCCATAGTAGAGTACCACGTACTCGATATTGTTAACAACTTTTTTCTAAACACGCGTAATTCAGATGCGGCGACGTGTTCCTTCCTCCCCGGAGAAATTGGCGCTTTCCCATTGTAAAGTAAATATTACTATAAATTGTCAGCTATTTTATAAACACAAGCCTCACTTTCCGTCGTATCAAATATGGGGCACAGTATAGCCATCAGCTTTTTCACAGAAGTTGTACCTAATGAGAAAAAAAACCGCAGGGTGCAAGTATTAACATAAAACGTCTTGCGTTTAAAACTTTTATACGGCCGATACTGGAATATGCAAGTATTGTATGGAGTCCCCTTCCAAAAGTGCTGGTGAATAAACGTGAATGCATGCAACGGCTTGCGGCTCACTTTATATGCTCGAGATATAAGCACAACGACTCGGTCACAGAATTGCTACAACTCTGTGATCAGGAGATGCTCCACAAGCGCAGACTTACAAATTAAATTTTTTTTCAATTAACGGATGGCGAGTTTAAAATTAACAGGAATGACAGCGTTCAACAACCTGGGAAACGAAGCGAGAGGGCAGACCACACACGAGCATACTGCAACCTTATTTTGCGCAGAACGAAGGCGTACCGTTAAGCTTCCTTCACTGATGTCATCGAAGATTGGAATGAATTACCGAGTATTATAGTGAATGCGGATGTTAATGAATTTGTGCATTTACTCCAATTACATTTATGTGATTTATTGTAAAAATTTTTGCAATTGTCTGCTGCAATGCGAATTATACTGTGTATTTTTCGCTTGGAAATGGCAGAGCTTCCATGTATCTTTATAATTGCATACCTGGTTTATCATTATGAGATGCATAGTTGTGTGCCTACTTTGTTTGTACAGTGTGTCGTACTTTTCCTGTAATGTCCCTCATTAGAAGGTTGATAATACTTCTAAATAAATATGGTAATAAAAAATCATAAATAGATAAATAAATAAATAAATAAATAAATAAATAGACAAAGGGACGGCTCCCTGTTCTCTCTTAGTCGAGTACAAAGTACTCGAAATCCTTAAACATTTTTTTTCCTAAGCAGCACAGATCGATTGCCCTCAAATGGAAGATCACAGCGTAATGTTTGTCAACACGGCCTCATCCTGTGCGAGGCTCATGCGAAGTCTTTACGCTCTCCCTTTGTAGAGAGAGCACCAAGTGCTCTAAATCGTTAAACACTTTTTCTGAACACGCAGTGCCAAAGAAGCCTCCTGCTCTCCTATAGTAGAGTAGCAAATACTCTGAATTGTTAAACACTATTTCTGTACACAAGTTGGTGGCATTGATAGTCGGGGTTATAGTGAACTGAAGTATATCCTAGTCCAATATAGTCGGGGGCTTCTGAACGTATCCCATAGTAGATTACATCGCACTTGAAATCGTTCTACATTTTTTTTAAACACTAGGTATGCATTGCGTCAAACCTTGGTCATTTTTTCTATAATGTTATTTTCACTATCAGATAGTGATGTTTGTCGAAGCAAATCACTGCACAAATGCCGACGTATACCCATGAAAACACGAACGTTTATCATTTATTGTTTTTTACTGTACATAGTGCAAGTAAACTTTTTCCAAACAGTGTGGTTGATTTTGTGTGCATTTTTATACATTGAGAAATTTGTATTGACGTATTTATATACGCTCATTGAGAGTACAGAAGATGAAGAGCATTCTCAACCACAACGTAGGAAACTTTATTCACGTGTGTGTGTGTGTGATGCTTGTGGCACCTATTCAAACGTACCTAACTTGTCATATTTTCCACATCATTGTGAACCAAGCTGCCATGTTCGTTTGAAACATCGTGTTTGTTTTGTTTTTGAAATGTTTCAGTTGCGGTTGGCAACTCTTAGTTTTGACTTATAATAATAATAATAATAATAATAATAATAATAATAATAATAATAATAATAATAATAATAATAATAATAATAATAATAATAATAATAATGATGATGATGTTATTATTATTATTAATATTATTATTATTATTATTATTATTATTATGAGATATCGCGTCCCAAAACCAATGTATGTTTATGAAGAAGGCCATATTGAAGGTTCCAGATATTTTGACCATCTGATGCTTGGTAATGTGCACTGACATTTCACAGTGCAGGCCTCTGCCAATTCGCCTGCGTCAAAGTGCGACCATCTCGGCGGGGATCGAACCCGTGACCTTAGGGTTAGCAGCCGAGCACCCTAACCACTCTTACGCTGAGGCAGACTTTTTTGTTGTTGTTTTTTTCCTAACGCATTACTCTCGTACAACGCCATGCAGTGGCCACCCACTGACGGGTGTCACTTGCGAAGAATCGCTCCAGGGTCGCCGGTAAATTGAGCCGACCTCGGAAGCCATGACGCGTCGACGCCGAGTACATGGAGAAGCTTTCGGCGCAAGCCGAGAGTGACGCGGCAACCGACACCCCCGTATTTTGTATCTCCACCGGGAAGCGAGGCCCACTCACGACACACGAAGCGTTCGTTGGTGGTCCTCGCCAGGGGAGCGAATTCCACGAATCTATACTGGAGCTTACGAGCGTTTACGGTGGGAGGCGAACTCTCAAACGAAAACCGCCACGGGTGCACAAAAGAGGCGGTACCCGCGTTCTGATGACGTCAACGTAAAAAAGATTGCCCGCAGCTTCCCTCGGGGGAACACTGAGGAGGATGCGGAGCGTATAATTGGTTAACGGGGTGTTAAAGTGCGACTTACTTGGGTTGATGGCTAAATTGGTTAACGTGGTTGTGAAATGGGGTGTTAAATTGCGACTTACTTGTGTCGATGGCTAAATTGGTTAACGTGGTTGTAGGAGGGGGTGTTAAATGAGTGAACACGTACACACGTATGCGAAAGGGCGGCGCTGGTCGAAGGGACGTCGATCATTGTGTTTGTGGATTCGTTGGAATTCATTTCACCGCAATCTTGGACGTCGACGCGCCGTACAAACCAACCGACGAGCGGCAACTGAGCGAGCGAGCGCCGACCTTGAGTATGTATACAGCGCGACGGCGCATGCACTGTCAGCTGTCGAATGTTCAAGAAGGGGGAGAAGCGCAACGGCGCATGCGCGCGCGTCAGCTGCTGATGTTCTCGAAGCGCGACGGCGCATGCGCGCGCGTCAGCTGCCGATGTTCTAGAAGCGTGACGGCGCATGCGCGCTACATTATACAGCTAGCGAATGTTCGTGAAGAGGAGAAGCGCACGCGGTGTGTAGAGGAGGAAGGGTGCACAGATGGTGGAGGAGTAAAGCGCGCGCGGTGTGTAGAGGAGGAAGGGTTGCACAGATGGTGGAAGAAGGAGGAGGAAGCTTGCGGACGGCGCCGCACTACAAGCCTCGAGTATTAGATGCTCCGCATCTAAAAGCTCCTTCAACTCCTTGAATGCCAGTGGGACAGCCGGCTTCTTTTCAAGTGAGTATTCTTTAAGGACCTGGTTTGTCATCCACCATCTCACGCTGCATGGTCTCTCAGGGGTCAATGCAGGCCTAAAACAAAGCTTATACAATGTCAAAAGCCAGTGCGAAATAAACTGACAAAGTCTACAATAGTATGAAATATAGCAATAATCAAGAATACATAGCGGCAGTTCACCTGAAATTGGTAGAAACGTTTCCGAAACAACCGTCTCATGCAGACACCGAGGGAGAGAGCGGAAGCGCCATCGCCTCGGCAAGTGCGAGATTGTCAAAGGAAAATCGCTGCGATGTTCGGCCTGCGCATTGCCTCAGATTTCGCGGTTGTGCAGCGCTGAACTTAGCGTGGGATTTCGAACTTCACCCAGGCTTATTACCATAAGCATTAGCCCATAAATTACTACTGAATCAAGCCGTACGCAAGAACCACGCTTCAGTGTGTCATTAAGTAGAGGATCTTTTTTTTCAAATATTAAATGCATACAAGAAGAAATCGGCGTCAGTGCGCGACACCCGCTACTCCTCTCCTCTTGCGTAATAGATATTGTCGCAAATCGGAGAACAAACACAAGGCTATACAAAGACGCGTAATAGAAAACTCACACATTCAGACTGCGCATGTGTGCGAGCGCGCGCACTACACCGCTTCCAACGGTTGGCTGAAATGCCTATACACTAAAACAGGTGGGCGCGCAGTGTGAAACGTCTAAGAGAGGTGAGCCTATGAGCGTATCATACTTAGTCATACATAAAGGGTATTAGGGTAACATTACTTTTTCATTGCTTAATTCAGTATAGAACAGAGGCGTTCATCAGCGAAAACGTAGAGCACAGGCGGGGCTCAACATATTAGCGGACACATATATGTATAAGCTTCGGGTCCACGCCATGGGGAGTGAACGATATTCCTTTGTGAGGAGCATAACCTCTCCAGCGCCACGTTCGGTATATAGTATGCACTTAGCACAGACCAATCACCGCGACAAGAGCGCGCTTATCGTTGCAGAAGCGCTGAACCCCTCATCTTCGTCGCCCTCTACCCCTTCCTGCAAACTTGAGATAACTATACAACACCTCTGAGGTAGCAGGTCCATACGAATGAGTTTTAAAACGCTGACATGCTCGGGCAACTAAGCGCTATAGGTTAAGCGCAAGGCACGACTCGCGACTATGCGATCAGTGTTGCCAGGCGCGATGCCGGATCCTTCATCCGGGAACGGCCCTTTTGTGAAGTCCCACCAGGGCGGCCTGACGCCGCAACAATGCCTCCCAAACCACACAGCATAGCCAGGCCAACCACGGCTTTATGCTTTTCGGGCCCAGCCCGATCCGCCAACAACTACGCAATTCCGCCGTGGTTACACCTACGCGCATAGTGGGGGTTCCGGCATCCGCTCTTTTCTTACGGTACATTTATTCTTTACTATGAACTGCCGGCGTACGGGATGGGGAATCAAGATCGTGTGAGCGTACGGTTATTTGCGAGACACAGAAACTTGCACGGTTTGTTACGCTTTCGTTTAAGGCAATCCTAAGGCGAAAGACGCCTTTGTCGATTGTATTCACCGTCAACAGTATTAACTGTGAATTCTTTTAGGGGCCTCGGTCTGTCGTATGCTGTCGTCGACGCTTTACGTAACGCAGGTGAAATCACGTAAAAAAAAGAAAAAATGAAGCGGCGTGAAATAGAGCGAGTAAAAGAAAAGTAGGAAGTAATACAGAAACAAACAGAGATAAAGAGAGAAGAAAATACCGAATAAAAGATAGAAAAGTGGAAGAGACAAGAAAGAGGTGTGCGAAGAAAGAGGAAACCGAGGAGGAACGAACAAATCACGGCTTGTAATCACCAAGATTGTCCACAACGCATGTGCAAACTTATTCGCTTCGCTAATTACTACAATGAAGACTGAGCACAAGAGAACCAGCCAGTTTTGGGTACGGTTTACAGAAACCTTAATCCGCAGCGCGAAGCTACACAACGGCAAAATAATCATACAACTGGGGTGTTCTCACGTTCCAAAACAGTGATTTCGTTATGAACGACGTGGTACATATAGCGAAGGGCTCCGGAAGTTTTTACACCCGCGGGGTCATTAACGTGGGGCTAGATATGAGTACGCGGGCCTCAGAAATGTCCGGCCTCTATCGACCTTAAAAATGGTAACCTTAAAAAGCATCCTTTAGGGTGGTGTTACTAGTTTGTGGAGGACGTCTGCTCACACAGTGACTTTTCACTCCTCCCCTACAACATTTTTCCAACTTTTCCCAGTGCAGGATAGCCTACCGGGTTAACCTCCCAGCCTTTCGTCTATTCCTATTCTCCTCTCTTGCGGATTCCTCAGCGAGATTGTACGTAGGCGCGCCTGCTACGAGTCTGCTTATGGGTATAGACCAGTGAATAGGCGACAGTGAGCGAACTGAAAAAAAACAAACACGGCCAGCGACTTGATAAACTCGTCGGGTCGAGCACTCTTCCCCCTCCTTTCAGTACGATGCACCCACACGAGGTAAGTTTGACGGCGTAGGCGACATCCGACGAGACGGACCAATAACGGATGATGCATGACGGCAGAGCCCAACGACCGTTTAACAGCGACTCGCTGCCTCTTGTTCACGAGACGACTTGTGAATGTCGGTCGTCGACGGCGTTTCCGCCACACCTTCGTAATCGCTCCCGCCATGTTGAAGGAACTCTAACGAACAAAGCGATTTTTCGCGTATTAGTAAAGCACGATTCAGGAAACGCCACGGTCACCGCGACGCGACGGTTGGTAAGCGAGAAGAAGCGCGAAAATGAAGTTCGGCTGGCCACGTCACATTAAGATTCCAGCATCAAACGCCGTTTAATATGGAAACACGCCGTTACGGAGACAGACGTCGAGATGCTCGGGCAGTGAGATGTTCCTGTCCACACGGGTTTCTCCTGATGCAAAGAATGTTGGCTCTGACGCAACTGTTCGAGGCGATATCACAGCGACACGGCATAATCTGGGGTTGGTTGAAACGTAAGTACAAGCAATACTTAGCCAAAAACTGTTTCATTTTAATATTCAAGCACTGTACACGTCACTTTCATTTTCTTGGCCAACTCACCAATTTTTCTAGCGCCAAGGCTGCTAACCGTTGCTATGCAAAAATAACAATGTCAGACCAAAGAAGTTTGAGTAAAGTTCATTTTTAGAGCCAGAGATTCAACCGAAGAGAAGTAGTACAGGCTCATTTCCCTCTATTCGATCGAGACCTCATCTGAATGAATACGCACTTTCCATCTTTACAGAGGTGGTCTGGTTTAATAAAGAGTGTTCGAAATCACGTGCGCATTATTTATAGCGCCACTTTTCCGTTAACATCACACTGCAGAAAAAAAAAACGTCACAGGGCGGTCGATGGCGCGCTCAGCCAAGCGTGCTACCGACTACGCGAGAACTCTGGCAACTTAATTAAACAAGCGCGAACCTGGTCTCGAAAAGTTTTTGTCGGGTAAAAGGATGGAAACGGAGCGCAAGCATTTTAGCTCCAAGCAACCTCTTTACTGGCAGACGACGGTCCTCGTTTTAAATGAACCGCTGAACCAACCCTGCAACCGTGGCCGCTTTGTTATGCTAAACGCTGCGCCCGCGTCAGTATACCCGTTCAAGGGTGCGGCTATATACGACTGTATATATGAAGTTAGTGAGATTCCGCAGTCACCGCTGTTCAGAAGAGGTTAACTCTTTTTTAGATGCGGAGCATCTAATACTCGAGGCTTGTAGTGCGGCGCCGTCCGCAAGCTTCCTCCTCCTTCTTCCACCATCTGTGCATCCCTTCCTCCTCTACACACCGCGCGCGCTTCACTCCTCCGCCATCTGTGCAGCCTTCCTCCTCTACACACCGCGTGCGCTTCTCCTCTTTACGAACATTCGACAGCTGTATAATGTAGCGCGCATGCGCCGTCACGCTTCGAGAACAGCGGCAGCTGACGCGCGCGCATGCGCCGTCGCGCTTCGAGAACATCGGCAGCTGACGCGCGCGCATGCGCCGTCGCGCTTCTCCCCCTTTTCGAACATTCGACAGCTGACGCGCGCATGCACCGTCACCCACCATCTGTGCCGCGCGCGCTTCTCCCCTTCGAGAACATTCTACAATTCTCCTGATTCTCCAGTGGACGCGCATGCGCCGTCGCGCTTCGAGAACATTCAACAGCTGACAGTGCATGCGCCGTCGCGCTGTATATATACTCAAGGTCGGCGCTCGCTCGCTCAGTTGCCGCTCGTCGGTTGGTTTGTACGGCGCGTCGACGTCCAAGGTCGCGGTGAAATGAATTCCAACGAATCCACAAACACAATGATCGACGTCCCTTCGACCAGCGCCGCCCTTTCGCATACGTGTGTACGTGTTCACTCATTTAACACCCCCTCCTACAACCACGTTAACCAATTTAGCCATCGACCCAAGTAAGTCGCAATTTAACACCCCATTTCACAACCACGTTAACCAATTTAGCCATCGACCCAAGTAAGTCGCACTTTAACACCCCGTTAAGCAATTATATGCTGCGCAACCTCCTCAGTGTTCCCCCGAGGGAAGCTGCGGGCAATTTTTTTTTCATGTCCCCTAAAGCCATTAAAGAGTTGGTATGGATAGTCGGCGTTGCATAACCACTTCACGACGACGTAGGATATTTTCGAGAAAGAAAAAAGAAGAAAAAAACTCGCCTCTGCAGTATCGCCACTCTACGCAGCTTTCAGTTGCACTGCGCTCAGGGCCAAGTCGTTGAAACCTCCTTGGTCGTTGAGCAGAACACGCAAGTAGGGTATGTTATATTCCACCTATCACGGTGGGAGAGGCAGTGCTCAGAGTTCACGAGAGCTTACTAACATGGATCTGTGGTGCAGAGGTCCAAGGATGCCCAGGATGCACAATTTAGGCAAGCATAATATCACTTAGCGTCAATAACGGAGTTCGTTCTAACGGAGATGTTCGGCGCACAGCGCTTTATGCAAAACGAGGCGCTGTAACGTACGCCCCGTCGTAGCAGACGTTACGCACGCAGAACTACATAATGGAATGTTTTAGGCTATCTGATATTCCGTTATAAGCAATGGCACACAACGGAATGCCAGATAGGCTGCGCCAGATAGCGTAGCGACATCTGCGAACGAGCTTTAGCGCACGTGCACCAAAAAACAAAAAAAAGAACGTCAGCAACGCCCGCGTAGCCGTTAGTAACCAATACTGCTTATGCCTGTTGTAGAAAATAATTGGCTGCGCATCATGCCAAAATCGGGAATATTAAAGATTATGCAAAGTATGCTTACTTGGCTAAGTTTACCACTTGCTTGCTTTGTAAATCTTGTGTACTTTTTTTTGAAAAAGATGATTAGCCAACCACCCGCGTCAAGTGGCACCAGCTCTGGAAGATTAAAAAGCTAGAAATACGTTTACAACCTCCTAATACTTAAGAAGGCATTGAATTCGGGCTAATTGGTACTGACGCATAACTTCTGTAAGCGCGGAAGAGACGTAAGACTGTTTATTCTTTGTCCCGTGTTCTTCGTTCATCTTACGTGTCTTTCGCGTTTACAGAAGTCATGTCTCGGTTCTTGTCCGCTCCAGCAGTGTTGTTGTTAGTGGTTCATGAGCAAAAGGAAGAAGGCACCTAATTTCTGTCTGCCTACAGGCGACACGGCGCAGTGCCTAG
Organism: Rhipicephalus annulatus; assembly: GCA_013436015.1. NCBI lineage: Eukaryota > Metazoa > Arthropoda > Arachnida > Ixodida > Ixodidae > Rhipicephalus > Rhipicephalus annulatus. The sequence goes on from WOVY01000786.1 coordinate 505,076, forward strand.
CAGTGCGCACGACGCGAAGCTTCGGGGGCGCGCTCTTTGCGCGGGGTGTGTACCGCGGCGCAAACCCGCAGCAGCTCCGATAGGAGAGCGGTGGCCTTGAATGCTCGCCCTGCGTGACCACCGAGGCGCGCCAGCGGGGCGTTTGGAAGCAGCGCTCTCGGCGGGCTCGCAACCCTTCGTCGCCTCGACTTCCACGAAGACGAGCGTGACCTCGCCCACCAGCAGACCTTCGTCGTGGACGAAGTTCCCGCCTGGTCGACGGAGTAAACACGGCGCTCGTGACGGGACGCTGTCACGAAGACGCCAGCTGGGCACGCTCGGCGACGCATTCCCGAGATCCCGCGTTCTTTACTCGCATTACGCTCGACGCCCCGGATTGCGATGCGCGAAACTTGGCACTTGAGAGTCCCCCCCCCCCCCCCCGCGTGACCTTCGCGTGAGTGATCCGCTGCAGGCTGCCAAAGAGGGCGAGGAAGGGGTGCTGCCGCATCATATCGGGGTTGAGTACCACTAGCAAAGCTTCCAAGGGCACCAGATGATATTGTTTAACAAATACGAGTCGTCCGCCACGGTGGATCAGTGGCTAGAGTGCTCGACTGCAGACCCGAAGGTCGCTTGTTCGATCCCGGTCGGAACGGTAGCACATTGATGGAGACAAAATAGTAGATGACCATGTACTGGGCGATGTCGGTGCACCTTAATGAACACCAGACGGTCAACATTTCCGGAGCCCCCTTCTACGGCATCCCTCGTAATCATATCCAAGTAAAGGGCTCCAGAAATTCCAACCTCCTGGGGTTCTTTGACGTGCATCTACTTCTAAGCACAAATACCGCAAGCATTTTCGCCTCCATCGAAAATGCAGCGGCTGCGGCCGGGATTCAATCCCGCGTCCTCCTGTTCACAATTTATTCTGAACGCACCTCTCTTCGACGATATCACTCTGAAAACACCATGCTAGGTGTGGCGGAGGAATGCTTGTCACAGTTTCTGAAGCAATATCGTCTTTCCCATTATACCTTACTAACGCTTTCGAAATTTTTTGATGAAGGCGGAAATGTTGTAGGCCCGTGTGCTCAGATTTGGGTGCATGTCAAAGAACCCCAGATGGTCGAAATTTCCGGAGCCCTCTACTACAGCGTCTCTCATATTCATATGGTGGTTTCGGGACGTTAAACCCCACATATTAATCAATCAACGCTTTAGAAATTTTTCTGGTGGAAATACAAGCGTGTTCTAAGAAACTAACAATGGGCGTTTGCTATCGAAGACCATCCTGTCCACCCACGTTGATGAGCTTCATGACGCTACTTCTACGATAACAGTGCGAGGAGACCACCCGTTTTACTAAACGATTTCGATTTCCCGAATATAGTTTGGTCCCACGTGCATTCCACTTGTCATCCTTTCTCTAGCATGAGCCACGCGTTCCTAAAGATATGTAACGTTTCAAACTTGTCCCAGCTAGTAACGCAGGCAACAAGAATCACGTCTACCACGTCTAACATTCTGGATCTAGTACACACCAATGCGCTCGATCTTTTGCTTTCCTTAACCTACCTGCTTGAGATAAGCACCCAAATTCTGCTTCATTTTGCTTTCGCCTGCAGAGTATCTCACAATGTTAACCGCAAGAAATATATTCGAGACTACAAGCACGCCGATTTCAATGCTATTAATCATGATCTCTCTGATTTTTGAGCGAATACTTTCTCAACTTTCGTGAACGTCCCGTATGTATTAACTGGGTTTTATTAATGAAAAAACTCTATTACTCATAGAAAAATATGTCCCACGCATAGTCATCACATTAAACGGCAATCGCCATGGTTAAAGCAATTGCTAAAGAGACTTCGGAAAAGAGAAAAAAAAAACGCTTTTTCGTTCTGCAAAAATAATCGGCACTCAAGAACGTTGGAGTGATTATCACGTTGTGGCTATTGAATGCTTGGAGCTGAGATGTAGATGAGCGCAGAGATTGAGAAATTAGTCCCAGAACTTAGATTAAGTCCAGCTGGGCTGGAAAGGCTCACAAGCAAAACACTAACACGCCTCTCTAGTCTGGCCACGGTTTTTAACTTGTCCGTGTTGCTGAGTGATATACTTAGTGAAACAGGTACATTGTCTGCAATATCCCCCACCTGTCGGCATCAGCAAGCGCTACAATTACCAGCAGTCATAGATTTTTTCAATGGTTCCGAAGTGGACACTATAGCTCCAAGAGGGTCGCTCAAGAGGATTTGGAAGTGCGCTGTTCAGGAAAGCCGCAAACACTGAAGTTTGTGGACTGTTACACAACACTTCAAGGATATGTTGAAATCTTCTGTAACATGTGAGAGATTCGTGTGCGTGGACATTTACGATGTGTGCACTCTTGTGTTGCGCTCACGCTTATATTGTAGTACTGGTATCAACGCTGTCAATGTCCCTTGATGTGTCGATTCGTTCATGATTATAGACGGGTTCACGGAAAACCTGTCTTGCATGAGTAGACGGGTAGCCAGATCCACTCGTAGACACTAGCCTCTCATTCAATACGTTTCTCTAAGAGAAGTTATCCAAAGCACATGAACATGTATTTTAGGAAGACAGGTATTAAACTTTAAAAGCAGATACTGGCTAATAAATGAATAAGACGAGCCATAATAGCTACCGCAACGATACATTCAAATTAATCTTTCAGTTTGGAGAAGTTGAAGTGCGACTCCTCCCACCTCAAGTGACATACGCTCCTTGAACATTTGGTTATCACGGAAGTTAACACGAATGGAAAATGGGCAGGTTCTGGATGCAGTTTTCAAAGTGCATCTGTTTGGGGACTACACAAGTTATACGCGTTAATTTTGTTTTCTACTTCGCTACTGGTGACCATGACGTGATAGATTTGCCACCGAAGCTGACACCGGGCTGCCCTGACTTTCAACCAAGCACAAAGCACGATGAAGTGCTGGCGCGTGGCCTTGCAGTCGGCGCTTGCCGTCGTGCAGACACGTATACACCTTCAACACCACCTAAACGAGGAGAAGAAGAACTCCGCGAGGGACGCTGCTCGTAATAACAGGCCACAATAGAGCGCATGCTCGCGGGAGTGAGTGAGACTTGGCAACTACTGCAGCACAGGAAGCAAGGGCTGTTCAGAGCGCCGCATCCACGAAGAGCGCGTTGTTTTTTCCCGCGTAAAGAGACTACGCACCACTAGAACGCGCAAGCCGACCGTGGTGACTAAGAACAAAGGACGGCTGTCGGTAACACGCCCACATTAGTGGAAGCCGGTCGAACAAGCGAGCGAAACGAAACGGGAGAAATGGAAGGCGGAACCGACGCTCCATCAAAGATCGCGCACGCGCAAGTCGTATCGGTTGGTATAGTAAGAGCAGTTCATGGAATCACATGGAGTGTTAACGGTCTTCTTCCAAACGACCCATGGTGGTGGAGGGGGCGCAATGTCTACCCAATACTTTCACTCAGTCCGAGGTGTGTCGTCATTGTCTAAACAGCAAAGCTGAGGCCACAGAGTTGTTTCTGCTATAATAGCGGCGGAAGGCACCTGATGTTGCATTCCAACAGTTGCTTACTTATCAACTTTACTCCCGGAAAGGGAATCTCCCAGGTCGGGCCACACCAAGGAACACGTCATTGCATTAACTTCTTTTTTTTATATACATTGTTGAGAATGTTGTTTTTGGACCCGTATGGCGGGGGAGGGGAAGTGACATATGTGCTCGCCCACCCTCGATGGGGAACCCTACGAATCGGCATGCATCGAAGCAGTCAACATAAGTATTGTTGGGGTATTAAGTTCAAAAACTACAATGTGATAATAAAACACGCGGTAGTAGAAGGCTCCGGTAATTTCTAACATAGGGGGTATTTCAACGTTCACTGACGTCGCAAAGTGGGCGAGCAAGCCTACGTCAACAGCGGGACCACCACGGCTGCGATAGAACCCGCGACCTGTTGGGTCAGTGTCCGAGCACCAGAAGCGTTTTATCACTGCTGTGGCTTAGCGGAACGATCTGGAGTCAGAACAGTCAGCGCTCGAATGCCGACACGATCCGTCTTCGCACAGTAAATTAGCCAAGACCTTGTTTCACTTTTTGCGTGGTTGTGACCTATTGTACAGGCTCAGCAGGCCCGCTGTTGTTATTTTTTTTTCTGCATGCATCTACTTTTCTTTGCGTTTTTAATCTCATATTTATTTCCCCCTCCTTTTAGTGCAGGATAGCATACCAGATGCTACAATTCTAGTTCACCACCCTGCCTATCTCTCAATTCATTCTCTATCTCCCTCTTTCGCTTTGCTCCGTAAACCAGTTGGATCCCTTAAGAGTGCTTTGCGTGTCTATAACAACCTACGACAAGGGCGTTTTGAGAAACCAAAACACCGTTAGGGGGTTATAAACATGTAAATCACCCTTCATTTCAAAACACACATTACATAGGTGTTTATGTTTTTTAAAACACCCTTGTCGTATGTTGTTATATATAAATACGCAAAGCACCCTTTCAAACGTGTCCACTGGTTAAAAGTGTGGAGTCGACTTTAGAAAGGTATTTCTTAGTTATACGAGAATGAGATTAGTGTGAGCCATATCTTAGCCATCTGAAAGAAAATTGAACGAAAGAAAACTGAAATTTTCTCCGGAAGCACGTCGGTATAACATGGAACCCCAGACTCAAGTCTGAAAGTGATGTCGTGTATACAGCGTGTGTGCGCCCAATTAATAAAAAAAAAGTACGCTGAGGACTTTGAATGGTTGGGCTTCTTTGTAGAAAATTATTGGCTCTGCCGCATGTCTTAGGGCACTAATACCACAGGACACTGTTGCCTGAACGCTTGGTACTTTTTGATCATGGCACATTTTCTCAAAATCTCCAAAAGCAAAAATCACAGCCACTACCGTAATTATAACAATATTTTGACACCAATTTGATGCTGGTACAACTTGGTCATAAGCATAAAAATATTTTCAAATTGTTTATTGATCACTAGTGCTCATTTGAATTGCAGCCTATCATGGTCGATGAGAAAGTAAAGAATAACAAACACGTTGTATTAAACATTATTGTATTACACACACTTTGTCTGGTACGTGAATTACTTCACGATTGGTTAGAGTTAGCTGTGAGACCTCGAATGAGTAGGATGAAACTAAGAAGTCAGCAGACGTGTAATGACCATGTAGCTCGGGAAAGCTCGATTAAATGCGCGATAGTTATCTTCCATATGGCGTCATATTGTTAGGAAACGCCATGCAACTGCTGTGAAACGAGCAGGCGGAGCGCTGCACGATGGGCGTAAAGCGATGCTGCTTGCGCCATCACGGGAATATTTTAAGAACTACGTGATGGTTTACCGCAGTCGCGTCGAGACGGCGCTGTTTTTTCGGCGAGAAGGTGCCGCGCCTTGAAAAACGTTGACTGTCACGCTTTGTCAAAGAGGACATCGTGAACTTCTAATTTGCAAAGGCCAAAAGTTGGAGCGAGGAGAAGCATAAACGTATAATTGAAATGTACGCCGGCTCCTACATAGCCTCGCGACATCTTTTCCGCAAACAGTCGTATATTTTCGTATGTTCGTTGCGTCCGACTGCCTGATTAGCCCAGTACGACATTTCTCAGTTGGTTCAGTAGTGTGTGGAAACAGGCGTACGCACAATGGGGGCAGGAGGCCGCTACCCTAGTCACGGAAGGGGGAGTGAGCTCAAATTGTGTCCCATACATGGACCTAAAAGGAATGGGGGGGAGGGGGGATGGACCTTCGCCTGCCATTGAAGGGAACCCTGCACACGCTTGTGCGTGTGTGGACGACAATATTATCCTGTCAATACACAGTGCACCAGCAGAGAAAAAGAGAGAAAATTACTGCGTGCTGGTGTATATCTTACCACACATTTTGTTGAAAAGCATGCACATCTGGTTTACAAGTGCGCTCACATAATGTCATGACGGGTTTGAAAGGTGCCTTCAACAGTGCGTGGTGCTATAGCTTGATTGTCCTAGCCCGGCTACATTGAACTTTACGATTGGTTGGTTTGCAGTACAACTTAGCGTCCATGTTGTAAACGTGACAAGCGCATCCAGATATCCTGAAGAATTCATCTTTATATGAGCACCTGTCCATTTTTTATAACGCGGGTACTTTAAGCCGGTACAATCAGTCCAAGCCGGTACTTCAAGTCCGTGGGCGGTCACGCTATCATGATCTACTCTCGAAGGTGAAGTCCAAGCGTGCTTCAAGTTTTTGCACGCTATATGTCCCGCAACCTACCGAAAAGACTGCCAAATCTGCTCTTCAATGAACGCACTCTGGGTATATGGGAGTTTGGGCGCAACCCAGCAATACGGTTTATCTCTGGACCAAACGTCGAACGGATGGATGCCTATAGCTGACAGGTTCAAAACTTGTATACCATATCGACGTCTGGTGAACGGGTACAATCTGTCAGCTCAGGCCCACGGCATTCTGAGCTGCACATCACGCACATAGGATGACGCTGCCAACGGTTCACTACACTGAGTATTGTTTATTTTTTCTCCTCCCTTGTCATCTGCCCGAGTTCAAAGCCGTCTAAATTATCTTCTTAATAGTTTCCATTTTTTTGGTTAACACGCAGTAGATCCTTCAAATGAATTAGCTCTCAACATTTCTTGTACGCAAATTTCAATCATTGTGGTCCCAAAGAAAGAAGCTGGCTTCAACGTTGGCCCACATCGATGTTAACACACTAAGTGAGGCTAACCTATTGTCCGCAGAGTCCGACCAGACAACATCAACCATTACTACAAGGGCATTTAAAGTTTTCGCGCAGAGTACAGAACTATACACCAGATTTTAAGAAGACCACTATAGTGGTTACTTGGTCATTGTACATACGTCATCATCCTTATCACTTTTCTTCTCCCTTTTAGGGGGCGATGCTCCTTAAGCAGTGGGTTGTGCGTCCGCGATGTATGAGTAGTAGTGCGTCGTTGTAGTAGGTAGACACCTCCGCGGCCGGACTAGAGGTGCGGCACACACGTACTCATTTGAATTCAATTCAATTAAATTCTTTCTTTGCAAACGGTGCTCATTATTAGCAAATGAAATATACGTGTCAAAGAAGACCGAGTGACAATGACATAATTTACAATTGTTAGACAAGGGTAAAAAATTTCTTTCCGCAGAGAACTTGCCTTCTCTGTTAGACGGGTGCTGATGCAGCAGCCTCATTATCCTATACGCATATTTCCACAAGTTAGCGCTATCCGGCAAACAACACCTTTTCTGCGTTTTGTGAACACTTCGACTCCTCTCAAGTTATAGTTACACTTGCAGTGAGGGGGAAACCCGCGCAAGTTAGTCATAAATAAAAAGACAGTTGTTCCTAATGAAATAACCTACAGAGACGAGTATCGATTACCTAACTTGCAATAAAATTTGCCTTGAATTTGACACTTACTAAAAATATACTAGTTACAGAAGGACGCACTTTGAGCACTATGTGACCAGAAAAGGTTGCCACGTTAAACTCGCTGGGTGTAACCTACTTTGTTTTAGCAAGGGTTATCGAGGGTTAGTCTGCAGTGCCGAGAACTAGCGGCGGTGAAAGATGTGAATTAGACACAAAGCGCAGGCCATAAGAAAGTTCGCGCGTGCCGCTTCTCTAGTCTGGCCGTGCCTCCTCTCGCTTAGTCTTCAAAATCTCCGCTGGATGGCAGTACTTTTATATGATGAATATATGATGAAAAGATACGACCTGGAAGTGCTTCGAGTGTTCACCAGCTGGATGGCCGGACAGACGCACGGACGGAGAGACAGACAGATGCACGCACAGACGGGTCGATGTCGACTACGGATGCACGAACGGATGGACGCGCGGACGGGCAGACGAACTGACGGACGGACGCACAGACGGACAGAAGCAAGAACGAATGGATGGACGGAAGCGGGACGGGCTGACGGATGTTTCACCCCACTCATAATCATGCGCTCCGTGGATATGCGGGTTTTTTTTTTCATTGTGCAGAGTAGCAAGCCAGAGCCCACGAGCTCAAGCAGACCTTTCAGACTTCTAATATATTCACTCTCTCTCTCTCTCTAAATCATGGTGAAATGAATAAAAATTACGCCATCTCCCGCTAAAGGGTACCGGGAGGGGCGGTGCAAGGCAGCACGGGGGTGCACACCACGTTGTCACACCACGGCTCTTACATAGGTACTTACGCACGCCCAAACGCCCTATCGTGTGCCAGCGCGTTCCGTCTGGGAAACAAATCGATGGTTCATCGCGCGTCTGCAGAATCTCGTTCTCCGACGCCATCGCATGATTGCTCAGAGAGTGTAAGGGGGAGAGGTCACAGCATTTTACTCAGGCCTGACCACACGTGCCTGTTACAGCGCACGTGTGGTCCTGAGGCTGCTTCGAGCCCTCTCCCATATGGAGAGAGAGGGCGCACCACTACGCGAATCTGCGCGCCCTCTATCTTTGTATGAGAGAGGGCTCTTTGCCACACTAAATATCCACGCGCTGACGCATTGTAACGGGTACGTGTCGTCAGGCCTGCACACAGGCCTGAACGCGCTAGTGCGTGAGCACGTTCTGGCAGTGCTTGGGCCAGCTCTTGCAAGGCAGTGCTTGGGCCGTTCTGGCAGTGCTTGGGCCAGCTCTTGCAAGGCAGTGCTTGGGCCGTTCTGGCAGTGCTTGGGCCAGCACACTAAGGGCGCATGCGCACTCCGGATTGAACTCTGCTATAAGCTGCTTCGCATCTAATATAATGCTCTGGTTGGTGCAAGCGGAGTCATTTCGATGAGTCTTCAATGACTCAGCGCTCATTCGCTCATGAGGTCCTTAAGGATTCCTACTATGAAGATGTCTTCCGAACAGGCATCTCACGCCTGCCACTAAAAGGATCACGTGACTGAATTGACTGCACTTACCGGTTGCGTAGCCCTTATCCCGGAAACGGCTGTCACTTTCTACGGTGGGGCCTGTGAAGAGAAAACAAGAGACATTATTCGGGCCTTGTTGATTCCTTACTACGCAATGAAACGAGTGAATCTGTACGTTGAAGAAATTTTGAGGATGCCTTAGTGTAGTGCTTTGTTACCCATTTTTTAAAACACAGTCATGAAATTCTTCCTTAATGTAGACTGTGAATTTTTTTTACTAAACAGAGGCAACCACTTTGCCGACAAAACTTTCTTTAAACACAATACAACTTTGTGCAGTTTACTGATTATATAACGAATATTTCGGTACGGGCCTACAAATACAGAAACCTCATATATAACTTCGTACTACTAACTTACGCGGCGGCTTTTTTTCATAAAAATGTGAAAAGAAATTCAATTTGCTTGAGCTTGATTAGGTATCTAGGATTTAGTTTTTATAAAAAATATTGATGTGAATTTACCGCTAGAATAACCAGACTTAGTGTACCCTTGTTCACACGTATTTTAAAAATTAAATTAGAAGAAGAAAAACTGCGAGAAAAAGTAAGTGCGGTATAATATACACAAATATAAAAAAGAGGAACCTCCAGCACATCAAATTCGCGTTAAAAATTGTTGCAGAAATAAACAGCGTGATTTAAACGAAGCAGCCAGAAAATGGGTCTGATTGGTAATATGCACAAGAAAAAAAACGCGGAAAAATACATTAAGGTGACTTCTAGCCCCTTTAATAAACAGCACATAAAATGGGACCACAAACTAGCAAAACCCCACTGATGCTCTTATCCCATAAACAGATGCGCAGTAATTGAGTGCCTCCAAAAAACGTTGCTTTGTTGCTCAGTGATGCATTTCTTACGTTGTTTAGCTCTTTTGAAATTTGCAATTGTTTTACCATGTTTCGAAAAAAGTTTTGTAGAACGCACAAGAAATGGGGGCACAACGAACACTATCTCTAAACTGTTGTATTCTTTAAAAAAGGACTAAACACATACGCACAAAAAAATCAAGATATGGCAAGCGCGGAGCAGGTCATGAGGCATATACAAGCAGAATACAAAGGATTAAACCAAACTTAAAGAAAATTTGCAAAGACACTTATTTATCAGAAAGCCGATCTGACGGTTGATTTATGCATTTTTTCTACACCTACTTATATGAAATGATTCCGCGACCTCATGGGTACGTTGCTCATTATTGGCAAATGAAATATATGTATCAAAGAAGGCCGAGTGACAATGACATAATTTACAATTGTTAGACAAGGGCGAAAAATTTCTTTCCACAGAAAACTTGCATGCTTTGTTAGACGGGTGATGCAGCAGCCTCTCTGTCCTATATACATATTTCCACAAGTTTGCGCTATTCGGTGAACAACACCATTTCTGCGTTTTTTTCTGAACACTTCAACTTCTCTCTAAAGTCATTGCTACACTTTCTTTCTCGTATGCTCTGAAATCTTTAGGCAATCACTAGGCACAAATTTGGCACCTCTATGTGGCACATTTTTTTTTAATGTCACAAGTGTGTCCACGTCTCTTGTACGCGCTACAAAAATTTTCAAACAATGAAGTATTATGAACTCACTTGGCTATCAGTTACACTGCAATCAGTTTTACCATGCTTACACTTTCATTCATGCTATACTGTGGTATACGGTCAATGCTTTCGTTATAGGCGTCCGCAGCTTTTGCAGAGGCTAAAGTGTTGCTTGGACCGGTAGTCTGACCGACATACAGTGACAGTTGCCTTGTCAGAAATTGAGGTTGTGTTTTTATCGGGTTAACTGCACGCGCAATGAGTATGTATCTTATGATGATGTTGACATTTCGTTTGTCTTCGATTGCCATTTTTGTTTTTTTTTCGTTTAAACTATGCAGACATATATTGCGTGGCTTGGCGAATAAACATTTGCTGCAAGTCAGCGCTTTTCTATGTGTCCTTATTTGCCTGGTCTGTCGTCTTTCGAGCTGTTTCCCACCAATATGGTTTACGCTGGTTTCCTTAACTGATATGTATGTTTTCGACGGTGAAATAAATTGAAATTGAAACAGCGCTGCACGCTCACGCCGATCAGTTGAAATCAACGCGACAGTACCTAACAAAGTGTTACGATGATTTGAAGAAGAAACGTCAAACTGCAAAAAAAAAAGCAATGCGACATGTGGACGAAGGAGTGTATAAAAGCAGCAGCTGCTTTCTTCAGCGGTTCACGCTTTCAGTTCATTTACTCAACGCAAGCTCGTCTGTCTCTCTCTGACACACACACACACACACATACGCATATATATATATATATATATATATATATATATATATATATATATATATATATATATATATATATATATATATATATATATATATATATATATATATATATCATGCATTTCGAGTACTGAGGAGCAGGCTGCCACAGCGTCACTCCTCAATTTCGCACAGCTGCTTTACCTGCTGCAATAAATACAGCCAGCTGACCCGGAACGACTGAACGTACAAGCGGGATGCTGTATAAGGCAGAAAGCGGTTTTCATGGGCACGTTTCCTTCGTCGAGGCAAATTATTTTCTGCAGAAGATCATTTTACACCGAAAGATTTATCTAAGAAGGCCTTTTCAGCATGGAAGCGCGGCTTGTCACCGTTTCTGTGACTCCCGAAGAAAACCTACAAACCTTGCGTCGAACGCTATATGCGCCGGGCGCTAACTCGTTGGAGGTGCGGAGCAGAATGGATAGGAACGAAAGGACGTGTAGATGCCATATGGCTGCAACCGTTTTCCTAGCGGTGCTGGTCGTAGGGGCGATAGGTATCGCTCGGGCCAACCAGAAGCATTTTGACATAACCATCGGCTTTCCCAAGAATGCCACATGCGAGAGCTGTAAGTGATGTCCCTAATTTCATCGGGTAATTAATAACGTTAAAGTACTTACTCATTACTTACCTACAAAACGCTATAGAAAGGAGTAATGCCAAGGTAAAAAAAAAAAGACGCCATGAAAAACCCTATGTGCCCTTGGATGACTGAAAAGATACTTCAAACACTCAAGGCCAAAAAATACTGGCACGACAAATGGCACCATAACAAAGACAATCCCTACCACTTACAGCAATTTAAAGCTAAGCGGAATAAGTCTGTCGCTATGATTCGATCGCGCAAAAGGCAGTATTGTACTCAACTAATTAGACAGACCGCTGGCAACACAAAAAACTGTGGGAAATTGTAAACGAAAACATAGGTAAACAACGTAAGCAAACTATGCTTCCCGAAACCATTGATAAAGACGTTGTAGAAAACTTCAACGCATATTTCGCAGGTATTGGTCCATCACTGGCCAAAAAATTTAATGACTCGGACAACATTTATATATCGCAGAGCCCTCTGCCCAACACCTTCGTTATGTATAACATTGAGCCCGAAGACGTGATGTCACCAATTAATAAAATGTCTATCTCTAAAGCTTCTGGACTAGACGGCATTCCTATTCGTATGATCAAAGAAAATATAGATGTAGTAGGAGCAGTTATGCCACTTATTCAATCACTCCGTCAGCTGCTCCAGATATCCATCTCAGCTGAAGATTGCTAAGGTTGTCCCTATCTACAAAGACGGAGACCACAGTGACCCGTCTAAATACAGGCCAATATCCTTGCTTAGTACCATTATAATATTGTTACGGATGTGATGGGTTTATTTACAATGAAAAATGGCAGCGCTCTACCGTCACTGCCAAATCACCATCGCTCGAGCGCGTCCGATCTCTTCTTCTTCCTCGCTCTTTCAGTCCGCGTTACATTTCCCTCCGGGCAAGACGAAGCTCACCGAGCGAGTAGAAGCGATCGATTGTTGTAGGGCTTCAATCGGGCAATGTGCACAATTTGCGTCTTGCGCGAACGCCGGTTCTGAGCTGTCACTCTCGCGACAGCGTAAGTGATGTCACTTAAGCACTGAGTAATTACAAACGGTCCTGAGTACTTAGAAAGAAACTTCTGGCAAAGTCCCTTTTTTCGAACAGGCGTCCACAGCCAGACCAAATCACCTGTAGCGAAAGTCACGGGCGGGTGTTTTGCGTCGTAACGGTCTTTCGCGCGAGCTTGGGCGGAAAGAGTTCGGAGCCGAGCAAGTCGACGAGCTTCTTCGGCGCGACACAAAGTCTGCGCGACACTGGCGTTTTCGTTCGTCGAAAATGGAAGTATGGTGTCAAGGAAACTTTGCGGATGACGAGCATAGAGAAGAAAGAAAGGCGTATAACCTGTGACTTCGTGTTTCGCGGTATTAAAGGCGTATGTAACAAAAGGTAATACGGCATCCCAGTTCTTGTGATCCGCTGCGACGTACATTGAAAGCATGTTGATGATGGTACGATTGGTGCGCTCAGTGAGGCCGTTGGTCTGAGGGTGGTATGGCGTGGAATGGCGATACTGACACCCACAAAGCCGTAGCAACTCTTCGACAACGTCAGCGGTAAACTGACGGCCGCGATCACTTATCACCACACGAGGGGCCCCGTGACGAAGTATGATCGAGTGTAGAAGAAACCATGACACATCAGATGATGTGGCTGAAGCAACCGCCATCGTTTCGGTATACCGCGTCAGGTAATCTACGCACACAATAATCCAGCGGCGGCCGGTGGTAGACTTGGGGAAAGGGCCCAGTAAATCTATGCCGACTTTTTCGAATGGTGATGTCGGTGGCTTAACCGGCTGCAGTGGGCCGGCCGATGGTGTGGTAGGTTGTTTGTGGCGTTGGCAGACATCACAACTTGCGACGTAGTGCTTGGTGGTCTTCCAGAGTCGAGGCCAGTAAAAACGTTGTCGGATACGGTGAAGCGTTCGGGCAAATCCAAGGTGCCCAGACGTGATGTCATCGTGCATGGCTTGGAATACCGCAAGACGCAGGCATTCTGGCACGACGAGTAGTAGTGTGGAACCATGGCTGGAGTAATTCTTGCGATATAGTAGGGCGTCATGAATCACGAATGGCGTGGTGCGTTTAGAGCTACGAGCCACATCAATCATTGGTTTCAGTGAAGGGTCACGCTGTTGTTCGTGACGAAAGACATCCAAATTTGGGAAGTTGGATGAGATTGCGGCCAGGTAGTTGTCAAAATCATCATCATCAGCATCCACAGTTGGAGATGGAAGACGAGATAAGCAGTCGGCATCTGCGTGACATCGACCGCTCTTGTAGGTCACAGAATAATTATATTCTTGAAGCCGTAAGGCCCAGCGAGCCAACCGACCAGCTGGGTCACGTAGTCCGACAAGCCAACAAAGCGAATGATGATCTGTGACGATCTTGAACTGCCGGCCGTACAAATAAGGTCTGAACTTTTGGACGGCGAAAACAACTGCAAGACATTCCAGTTCGGTGACCGTATAATTCCTCTCCGCCTTAGTCAAAGTACGACTTGCATACGCCACGACGTGCTGCCGGCTATCGTGATATTGAACTAGCACGGCACCAACTCCGATACCACTAGCATCTGTATGCAGTTCCGTGAGTGCCTCCGGGTCGAAATGGCGCAAGAGGGGCCCGGAAGTAAGCAAATACTTCAGCTGCTCGAAAGCAGCCTCACACTCAATGGTCCATCGAAATGGAGTGTTTGTGCGGAGCAACTCTGTCAGGGGATGAGCAAGCTGGGCGAAGTCTTTGATAAACCGACGAAAATAAGAACACAGGCCCACGAAACTACGGAGATCCTTCAAAGACGTCGGTTGCTTGAAGTCTCGGACAGCACTGATTTTGTGCGGGTCTGGTCGTATACCGTCCTTGTCAACTAGATATCCAAGCACAAGGGCTTGACGCTCACCAAAATGACACTTATTTGCGTTTAAAACGAGACCAGCTTGTTTGACGCAGTCTAGAACAACGCTAAGCCGATGGTTGTGTTCGTGGAATGTCTTGCCAAAAATAATTACATCATCGAGATAACACATACATATCTCCCATTTGAGACCGCGAAGGATGGAGTCCATGAATCGTTCGAAGGTAGCTGGGGCATTGCATAAGCCAAACGGCATAACGTTGAATTCAAATAATCCATCAGGCGTTACAAAAGCAGTCTTCTCTTTGTCAGACGGATGCATTGGTATTTGCCAGTATCCAGACCTTAGGTCGACAGACGAAAAGTATGCGGCCGAGTGCAGACAATCAACAGCATCGTCGATGCGTGGTAGCGGATACACGTCTTTCTTTGTGACGGCGTTGAGACGGCGGTAGTCTACACAGAATCGCCAAGAGTTGTCTTTCTTTTTTACCAATATAACAGGAGCTGCCCAGGGACTGCTTGACTTTTGAATAACGCCTTTCTGCAGCATGTCGTTGACCTGATCGGCGATCACTTGCCTCTCTGACGGAGATACGCGATAGGGTTTCTGGCGTATCGGTGTAGCATCTCCCGTGTTGATGCGGTGGTGCATACGGGATTCGGGCAACATGGAACAACGCTTGTTTTGAGCGAAATCAAAGACTCCCGCGTAGCGTGTAAGTACCTCCTCAAGGACATTCTGCTCGGAAGAAGGCAACGACTTGTTGATCATACGTTTAATCTCGGCTGAGTAGTTGGGCGCAGTCTGACTGATAGCTGGAGACTCTGAGACCATTCTCACGTCAATTGTGGCCTGCTCCTCGAACGTACCCAGTTTGAATCCGGCTGGTAGAACAACAGGCTCTGAGGCTGCGTTGAGTGCCCACAAGCAAGCATGTCCGTCGATGGCTGTAAGGACAGACCGTGGGACC
Organism: Rhipicephalus annulatus; assembly: GCA_013436015.1. Taxonomy (NCBI): domain Eukaryota; kingdom Metazoa; phylum Arthropoda; class Arachnida; order Ixodida; family Ixodidae; genus Rhipicephalus; species Rhipicephalus annulatus. Next base: position 520,753 of record WOVY01000786.1, read on the forward strand.
AGCACATTCTTCTTAATGGCGTTTGCATGATCAGGCTCCACAAGTCCAGTGCAGGGTCCTGAGCGGACATGAGAAGAGCATACGGGTACAAACACTGCTGTCCGACCAGGGATCGTCACATCTTCAGACAACGAAAGAGCATCGATGGGCAGAGTCGGAAAATCGTCAACTATTGCAGCGGGCAACGTACTTGGTAGAAGAATCTCTCCAGTTCCACAGTCAAGCGTAGCGCCGCATTCATGAAGGAGGTCTATCCCTAAAATGATGTCATGAGTTGCGCGAGCCAGTACGGTGAATTCAACTCGGAAATTTTGTCCACCAATCGTGAGTACAACTGAACAAATACCAACAGGGCATAACGTTTCGCCTCCAACTCCACGAAAAGTTTCTTTACGATTCCACGCGAACATAACTTTGTGACCCAAGAAACGATGTTTGAAACGAAGGCTCATAACCGAAACAGCAGCACCAGTGTCTACAAGAGCAAGAGTATCTACACCGTCTATACACACACGCACTTTGTTCATCAACATCACAGCAGAAGGAGGAATTGGCGAAACTGACCGTCCCGCGACCGCACCTCCATCGGTCGCACCAGTTAGTTTCCCAGCTGATGCGGGGAAGGTGACCGACGACGCGGAGACGGCGACCGGCGGGACCGTGTCGGAGGCGGCGTCAGGCTTCTCTCGGAGGCAGGGGACTCGCTGCGAAATTCGTTAAGCCATTGCTGTCGAGGACGGTGGTCGGCCGAGTGAGAGGTCCAGGTTTCGTGCATACGAGGCGGGTGCGTCGAAAAACGTGGCGGCACAGGCGTTTCGTACATACGAGCCGGATACGTCGAAAAACGTGGCGGTGCAGGCGGCCGTCTGGGACAGAAGCGCGAAATATGTCCTGGGAGACCACATGTGTAGCAAACGGGGACTTGTCGACTTACGTTAGCCGGAGCAGAGGTGGCAGAAGTACGCGGAGACGGGTCGTGCTCCGCAGGAACATTTTGTGATGAAGCATAGTAATCTTCTGGTAGAGGCCTGGTTGACGACGGTCGGGGGTCCGTAGCGGGACGTCGAGATGATGACCTCCGCTGGTGGCCACGACCCGTCGGGGAAAACGGAAGCCGCGGGGTAAAATCTGCAGTTTCTGTGCGTGGTCGGTTTTCGACGTGACGCTCTCGCATCCAGTAGGGAGGTGGTTCGGGGCACGCGGCGAACGAGCATTGGTGGTGAACGTCACCTGCTTGAAGTCGTACGAGCTCTTCTCGAACTACCCGACGTACAAGGTAGGAAATGTCTTCGCAGGTGGCGACGTCCATACTTGCGACAGTGGGAACATTGTCCAAGCGCCCGAACTTGGGTAAAATTCTTCGGGTCTTCAACGCCTCGAATGCGCGACACTGCTGCCTGAAAATCGAAGGAGTGTTCAAGTTTTCTTTTGTTATCAAAAAATTGTACACGTCCTCGGCGATGCCTTTCAACAAATGACCGACTTTGTCTTCGTCAGACATATTTGCGTTGACAATTCCGCAAAGCTTCAGCACTTCTTCAATATAGGTTGTGCACGTCTCGCCGGGCAACTGAGCCCTACGTGACAGCGTTTGCTCAGCTTTCTTTTTCATGGAACTCGTGTCCCCAAAGCAGGCCTTCAGTTCCTTAACAAATATATCCCAAGTGAGGAGGACATGTTCATGGTTTTCGAACCAGAGCAAGGCTGTCCCGGCAAGGAAGAATACTACGTTCACGAGCTTCGCCGGTGCGCCCCATTCGTAGTAGCGGCTCACTCTCTCGAAGTGTTTTAGCCAAGCGTCCACGTCTTCGTCAGTTTTACCTGAGAAAATTCGTGGCTCAGGTGCCCAGTAGTCTGGTTGTCGATGTCGACGGCCACCTTGCGCCGTGTCGGTGGCACTGGTGGATGCAGCAGCGTAGGACGTCGATGGGATTCCTGTGTCGTCGTTCATGCTGATGTTGTCCGGAGGTAGGCCAGCTAAGCGTCTGCTTCTTCGAAGAACTTCTGCTGCGGGGTCCAGGATGGCAAGTAACCCAGCACCGCTCCACCAAAGGTGTTACGGATGTGATGGGTTTATTTACAATGAAAAATGGCAGCGCTCTACCGTCACTGCCAAATCACCATCGCTCGAGCGCGTCCGATCTCTTCTTCTTCCTCGCTCTTTCAGTCCGCGTTACAATATATTTGAAAAAATTCTTATCAGCCGGTTCCACAAATTCATTCAAAAATATCAGATTATGTTCCCGCAGCAACATGGTTTTTGCCCAAATCATCTACTTCATCAGCAGTGTTAACGCTAACTCAAAAAATTAATGTATGTTTGCAAAGTAATATACTTGTGTGTGTCATATTTTTGGACCTGAAAAAAGCCTTCGATACGGTTGATCACAACATACTTTTACTTAAGCTAAGGCATTATGGTTATCGCGGTAGCCCATTACATCTTCTCACTAGCTACCTTCATGAGCGAGTACAGGTAGCTAGAATGAACGATATTACGTCATTACCAAAGTATATGCGCACTGGAGTCCCTCAAGAATCCGTCCTAGGGCCACTTTTATTTTCATTATATATTAATGACCTCCCACAAATTTTAGACACTAGTGAAGTTATTATGTACGCCGATGACACTTGCATTGTTATAACAGCGGACAACATTCAAGATCTGCAAATTAAAGCAAACAAAGAGTAAAAAAAAGCAAGTGAATGGTTCGTGAAGATCAAACTTACTACAAACGTCAAAAAAACTAAATATGTAGTGTTTCGACCACGCAACAATATCATGCCTCCTATATCACTAGATTTGCGAATAAACAAATTTCAACTTGACGAAGCCAGCTCATTTAAATATCTTGGCGTGATATTTGATAAAAATCTGCTCTGGCAAGAGCAAATAAACGCAGTTTGTACAAAGCTCTCTTCGGGATGCTACGAACTTTCACAAACACGTCATCACCTTGATACCAATACTTTGCGTACTTTATATTTTACACTCATTCACAGCCACATCTCATACTGCAATGAATCATGGGGTACCACATATAAAACGTTTCTTGAACCTGTTCGCAAACTTCAAAAACGAGCCCTGAGAATAATCACCCAATCTTGCTACAATGAGCCGAGTCTTCCTTTGTTTATGAAAATGAACATTTTGCCTTATGATAAGGTACTCGATTAAAAAATTGCCACGCGTGTTTTCAATGTTGTCAAAAACAACCTGCCGTTTCATGTTCCTTTATTTTGCACATCCTCTCGTGTAACCAGAAATCAAATATATGGTAATTTCAATTTTCATCCAACTAGCAATACTTACGGACAACGTTTGCTTCAGTTTTCAGGGCCAAAATTTTCTAATAAACTACCAGCAGAAACAAAACAGTCGAAGTATTTTTCATCAGTGCTCAAGAAATACACAGAAATATGTTTATCAATGAAAATAATTATGGTGTCATTTGTGCGCGTGTGTGTGTGTGTCTGCCAGAAACTTGTGGAATCATTTAAAAATAGCATTGTCACCCAGTGTGTGATTTGGTTTTTGTTTTTTGGTATAAGCCATGCATATTTTAACCTTCATAATAGTGCAACAATCTGCTTCGTTTACTTGTGTTTTCGTAAGTTAGAACTGTTAAAAACAATCGTGCATTTACCGAAACTTTCACTCTCCCTTCATTTCGCTCGCGCAAATTAAGGATGCACGATAACTATCTGTATACGTGTGATATATTTTTTTTGTACATGGAACCCTTAGTTATTCCTTTTTTTTGGACCCCCAACTAGCCTTCGGCTATGGGTCCAACCAGTCATGATGTTTCTGTATGTTTCACAGTTTGCAAATAAAGAATTGAATTGAATTGAATTTCGCTCACATGAAATGTTCACAATAAATGTCCGAGCATTTATATTCGCTCTCTTTTCCTTGGTCACTTTGCAGAGCACGTATATCTTAGCCTGCGAATGTGACCCCGTTCGTGTGCCTCCGTGTTTTCTTTTTATTACTTTGTGCTCTTTTAAAAGGGCTTCCTGCGCTTCTCAAGCTATTGTAATACGTTTTCGCCCGAAGCACATTGCTTCCGTTGCACAGAAAAAAAATGCATTCACTCATTCACTAAAAAATCAGCGTCAATATCAGTGGATTATTTGTCCTCCCGAAAGTGCATATGACACACACACACACACACGCGCGCGCACGCACGCACACGCACACACACACACACACACACACACACACACACACACACACACACACACACACACACACACACACACACACACACACACACACATCTTAGTCTTAAAAGCAGCCCTGCGACATTTGCACTGGCACGACAATGTTGAGCGCTCAGCTCAGGCTGCTGCTTTCTATGAACTTCCTAAAGGTGCAGAGCTTATGCAATAGTCTCTGTATTTTTTTTCTTTTTGCAGTTATCGGTGCCAATGAGGCCTGCAAGAAAGCTGTGCTGCGGGTCGAAATGCACAAACAAATAACCAAGAACAATGAATCAGAGCCGGTGAGGCATTTTCATCTAAAAAATGCGTGCAAATGCACTTTTGCGCAGCCAATTCGGTGGAGTGGACTCCAGAAATGTCGGTCATCCTACAGTGCTCATCTTTCTAAGTTATGTGCGCTTAACTAACTGACCTTCTCTGAGCACTATAGCTTTCTAGAGTGCATGATAGTCTTCATAGAATCGTCCGCATGAATATGTAAGATTATTACACTGGATTATTGGGTGTGCAGGTTCCTTTAATTGTAACGTAGCCTACAAAGCTAGTATGTGATGACTGTGCGGCTCTTTATTATTCAGGCATTTTCCCGTCATCAGCACTCTCAGTGAAATAAAACGTCACCCTAAGCTCGTTCATCGCCGAAACGTTTCTTGCCGATCCTCAACTGGTACAGATGCAAAACAGACTACTAATTTTGCTTTATGCTGTGGTTGCGTCAAGAAGTACACAAAAAGTATAAGCTGTAATAGATTCGTTTTCATGTTTTGGATTGTTACTTTAAGGAGATTAACGGAATTCGCCCCACCATACCAGTCAGGAAAATAAAAGATATGTTTTAGTTTTGTTTGCTTAGATATTTTTATCAATTCTTAAGTTCGTTATTCATCATCTTCAGTACTGAAGGAGATCCCCGAGTTGCAAAACTTTCAGGAGGACCTGCTATTAGTCAATGGTCAATATAGATAAATTTCATATATTGGCAAATAGAACATAAATAGCAAACAAAAGTGAGATAATAACAACGCAATACGTATAGAAAGAAATATAGATAACGTAAGAACGAAAAAAAGCTAAGTGTTTGCATGAGAAGTAGCTTACTAACAACTAATACAAAACTCATTTTACCCGACGAAAAAAATGCAATCAACTTATAAAAACATAAGAGTTCATAGAGGAACACTGTATGTATTATACAGTGCACTTGCTGGCATCTGTTTGTAATGACATGAGGTACAAAATTTCCAGAAGCGACAAACTAAAAAATGAGAGAACAGTTACGCTATACAAAATATAAGTGGCATATTGGAGGTAAGCTTAAAGGGAAACAAAAATTTCGATAGTGTACACTTACTTGTGCACTTGAATTTTTTGCGCGAAATATGCGAAATAAATTGAAGGTCGCTTTAACTTCGCGTTCGAGAGTAGAAGCCGATAGCGTAATCAGGCTCCGAGCGACTCGGATTCAATAATACCGCAAAGAAAGGAATGCTTGCGCGCGTTACATTGGCCGTTTCAAACTGTCCCAGAATGCCTACGCCAAGAACAGTTGCAAACTGTTCACTACTACATAGTTCTTACTTTTGTAGCCTGGCGAAGTGCCCATATACGTGTCTGTTAATTGACACGTGCGTGCGCAGCTCCACACTTTGTGATGTGTCGGCAGCCTTGAACCACCCATTCGAATAGCTCAACTCACATGTTTTGATGCCTATTGCGATACTTCGATTTTTCCACGCAATAGCACTTGCGTTGGGGAGACTCCTATCTGTACATGACATTCTTATAAAGCGATTTTTTTACGAAGCAGTTTTTTAAGACATTTTCGATTCAATTCAATTTTTCTTTCTCTTCACACTTGAAAGAGAGGGGACTGGACTGAAAGATAATACAGCTTCACAGAGGTCCTGCCCCCTTACAAATGACAGCAACACATTGCAGCGAAAGAATAAGCACGACACATTAAAAACAAAGTAGTAGGCAATAACTTTACAGTTGCAATAAAAAAAAAAGAACAGGAAGTTTGTATGCATCAATATATATTTATATATGTACACACAAGAAAATATCTACCTATAAAGGCAAACGCGGATTTCGAGGATCTTCATTTTCATACCCGATGCACAAGTATATATAAACAGCTAGGTCCTTATACGCACGGGTATACGCTTTTTGGTAACTTGTTATACACAACCTAAACACGAGGGTAAGGAAGGAAACAAAAAGAAATAGAAATATATATTGTACAACGTTAGAAATCTCTGTGGCACGACTGAGAAAATAGTCTTATTTCTTAATTAGAGTTGCACAGAGGATCAAAATCGGCCTTTGTAAATTTTTGAAGTCTGACTGGCACAGTATGTTTTAATGATTGTTCGTCATATTTGTTTCGAGGTGTAGAGACACGCCATTTTCTCTTATGACTAGTATGACGAATTCTGCGGTTTACATTCAAATCAACTAGCGAAAGTGTAATGAAATTACTGGACTTTAGGTATGACTTGCAGGTTAAAGTTAGGCGTTAATTGTATAAAAAGAACACAGGTAAAACATCAAATTTTATGAACAGAGAGAAAGAGAGAAGGAATGTAGGAAAGGTAGGGAGGTTAACTAGACTATGCGTCCAGTTTGCTACCCTACACATGGGGAGGGGGAGGGGGGAGTAAAAGAGAGAGAGAAATATAGACACATGTCACATCACACACACAATGCCAAGTTTCACAGGCGGTCCCTCAATGAAGTTGCTGACAAGTATCTCAGGAGGGCTCGTGTGGCTTTCTGTGCTGATGTGCTGCGCGACCAGGCTCCTAAGATCTTTGTTTCATTAAATGGTCGGTCATAGAGTATATTCAAGGCACACTGGAGAGTCCGGCGATCTCATCAAACTGGGCACAGTGGCACAGCAGATGTTCAATTGTCTCTATACAGTTGCAGCTTTCGCACGTGGATGAATCTGCCATGCCAATGCGATGACTGAATGACTTAGTAAACGCTGCCCCAGTCCACAGCCGGCACAGCATTGTAGCGTCACGTCGAGAAATCTTGGATGGCAGTTGTTTTTGGAGTAATGACTTAAGATTCTTAGGGTGATGATTGGAGATAAGTGGAGAATTCCAGTGCGCAAGCGTGGCATTATGCGCGATGTGACGAAGTTCTCTAGCTACGTCTACTTTTTACAAGGGTATTAACAATGTGGGCGCTCCATCGGGGGCACATCGGGCAGCGTCGTCGGCGAGGTGGTTACCACTGATGCCACAGTGGCCCGGCAACCATTGTAAAACAATGTCTTGTCCTTGATCAGCAGCGCGATGACAAATTTCATTATTACGATACACCATCTGGTGGTAGTTTCCACGTCGTAGATATCGCAAGCATTGAAAGGCTGCCTTGGAGTCACAAAAAATAGCCTATCTACTAGGGGATTCTTGCGTAACAAACTCCACAGCGGCTCGAAGAGCGGCGAGCTCGGATCCCGTAGATGTCGTGGCGTGTGATGTCTTGAATTGGACGGTGATTGATCGAGATGGTATGACAATGGCACCTGTTGAACTTCCCGAGACCGAACCGTCCGTGCAAACATGAATTCGGTTAGCATACGACAAATGCAAAATTTTACGAACAGATCTTTTATACAAAATAAGCGTGAAACGCTGGCAATGGAGCAAGCGCACAGCTCTTCTTATGAGTAAGTGCGATTTTGTTAGGTTTTTCTTTGTCACCATGCGTCAAACAAGGTTGCAGTATTGTAGAATCGAAAATACTGCAGCATTGTAAGGCAAAATTTTAATGTTAACTGGAAGAAAATATTTGAAGCGAGCTATGGCTCCTACAGCAGAAGGAAGCTTTTTACTAAGATATTCGACGTGATCGTTGCCACAACGGTTCTTCGAAAACATTACACCTAATGTGGAGACTGTTTTGACCACTTCTAAATCGTCTGCACCTCCCTTACTTTTATTGGACTTTGCAATTGTTTGCCTTTTCGCATATAAACCATGACTTTTGTCTTGCTGGCGTTTATTCGTAAACAGTCCGCTTCCGCCAATTATTTAAATTCTCTGGCCGTTATGTTCTCTTGATGCTCAAGTTCAGTCTCAGATGTAGCGGCAATAAATATTGTTGTGTCATCCGCATAGGAGATAAATTTTGCTTTATTTGAATTCGGCATTTCATTTACATAAATTATAAACAGGAGTGGCTCAACGATACTCCCTTGCGGAGCTCCGACTCCTACAGCCTGAAAACTAGATTTTTTCTTTTCCTAGCTGTACATATCGTGCTCTATGCGATAAGTAAGATTCGAAGAGCTCTAAGGCTGTACCACGGATACCATAAGCGTGTAATTTAGTCAGTAAGGTTTTATGATTCACAAGATCAAAGTTTTTCGAAATATCGATCTATATTCACATAATCACCTTTTTATCATTAAAAGCTTCTAATATTGTTTCTTTTTGGGCGAAAAGAGCAGTCTCGATGTAACGGTGCTTCCTAAAGCCATGTTGATGATCAGCCAATAAATTATTTTTGTCTATATACCAAAATATTTACCATGAATAATCTTCTCAATGCCTCTTGAGAATATCGGTATAGATGTAATTGGGCGATAATTACCTAAACCATTTTTATCGCTTTTTTTTAAATCGGCTGTACTCGAGCTATCTGCATGACTTTCGAAGTTGGTCAGACAATAGAATCAGGCTATAAATGTGAGTAAGAACAGCACAAATAAGGTCGAATACATGCTTTAGAGGTCCTATTTGAAAACCATCAGTGTCCGGCGACTTACTATTTTTGACTGAATTTATAGAAGAAAAACTTCGGCGCAGTTGGTATGACTAAATAACAATGACTTTGCACTAATATTTTTAGTAACGAGAGCAGCAGAGTTGATGCTGAGTATATATATTCAGAATTTGTCTATTTAGCAAAGAAATGGTTAAAATAATCTGCTAGTCTTTCGTCTGACGACAGTTCACCTTGTTGGTGAAAGGTATCAGGAATAACCTCAGATTTAGTTGGACGTAGCAGTCAGTTTAAATTTTTTCATATCACGTCAGACTGCTTAGTTGCAGGTTCTGAAAATAGGTTGTGCAAATATATGTTTTTGGCGGTTCTCAGTTTACTGGTAAGTTTATTTCGATATGTCTTATATTCTTCTAAACTACCCGGGATTTTATGTTTAATGAAACTGGCATACATGGTATGCTTATGCATGCTTGATCATGTTTAATAATTCATATGTAACCCAGGGTTTTGAGCTTTGGAAGGCTTTTTAATTTTTTTTAATGGGAAATGCCCATGGTATATCTTTTCAAATGTCACTATGAAAGAGGAATATGCCATGCCGCTGCTGCTTGAACTAAAAACATTGTTCCACTGTTGCAAACTAACAGAGTTACGAAATTCATCCAGATAGTGTGGGGTGATGTCTTGAACGTAGCATACTGGAGCCGTTTTTTTATCGAACGACAGGTATTGGTGATCAACGTAAATATGCCTAAATGGTCACTGATATCTGTATAAATACCATCTGTAATTACATCATCCAAATAAAATTTGTAATAAAAAGGTCTATCAGAGTTGCAGTTTCTTCGGTGACTCGTGGTGGTTCTGTAATGACATCGCTCAATCTGTTCGCGATCAACAAATCTTCTAATTCTTGCCTGTAATGCGTGTGCACAATCATGTCCACATTGCCGTCACCTTAAAAAAATGGTTCAAACTTCCTTCTGCAACATGAGTGAAAAGTTCGCTGACGAAGTTAAGAAACAGATTAAAGTCACCAGAGGGCGGTAAATAACACACAAAAAAAACTTTTCGCATATATGCGCAGCGTGAGTGCTTCAATATTTGGGCTGACAATGCAGAGCTCGCCCACAGCTTCACAGGTGATGGCCTCCGTTACAAAGATCGCTACACTGCCCCCACGTTTGGTTTCACGATTTCCATAAAAGGACTGACATCCGGGAATGGAAAACGTTTGAGACGTAATAACGCGTTACTGTGGTTAAGGCACTATTGTGGGTTTAAGGCCTACGGGCCTTTGCGAACATCTCTGCAGTATTCACAAACCAATCTTATCCTTATATTGTGCTTCGCCTGTCGGATTTCTGCCTTTATTAAACAATGTAGGCCGGAGTTTACTAACCAGTCTTTTAGTTATCGTTTTTGCGCCCTTGTAGCACGTATATAGAGTGTACAGAAATCGAAGGAAAACACGAGATATTGTTGCGTTTGGTTTGTGGATACGAGCCTGACTATTGTGCAGTGTCAACGAGTTACGTAAGTGTTAGAGTATTTGTTCATCAGTTTTTTAATTCCTTTTCTGTTTTCTTCTTCCACTCCTTTCTCTCCGTCTTTCTCATCTTCCTGCTCCCCTTTCTCTTTTCCACCTGCCTAAGGTAGCCAACCAAGACCACTGTCTGGTTAACTGGTTAACCTCACTGCAATCTTCCTCTCGTATTTCTTCCCTCTTTTCTTCCCAAGGAGCATGGCTGTGTGGCCGAACACCTGCAGAAGGCCTGCTTTCCATTTTCACTCCGACAGAAGATTTTTATTGTTTCTTTATTTGCATCTAAATCGAACTTACGCTCACGAATGACGCATATCTCTTGTTTACGACCAACGATGCTAAGACCGACCCTAGAATTTCCGCGAAACGAGCTCTTAAACGCCATCGCTTTAAAAGGAGGGCATAAGAACTGGAGAGACTTTCAACGTTTATAGTCACGTGAGCTTGCACATTTTTTTTTTCTCAGAAACCCGGAAAATTCGCGAAGGTCCTGACAAAATGCTATCACAAGAAACTGACGAAAAATGAACGTCACCACGTCTGCGAAAACAAGCGTAGAGTAAGTACAGAGCTTCTGGGCATCTACACCCTAAATAAAGAGTCTATTGACTCATTTTCGACAGTTCTGGCTTGCCATGCATTTGACTCTCTTATAAGAGGCACGTCCACTCTCTTCGGGGAGATCATTATACTCTCTCTAGAGAGTCGTGTGACCCACGAAAGAGTTAACATGTCTCCTTAAAGAGAGTAATGTTCGTGGTAAGTCGCGATTAGCTCAAAGGACTCACACAAACTCCGTTTTTTTTTCATCTCAGAGTGCATGCGTCACTTCTGGCTGCTCTGAGAATCGATCCTTTTGTTTCATTCGCAACTCGCGATTTATATTTGTCGGAAGCATTAGTCATACTAGGCGGACTAAATCACCTTCTTACTATTCACTCGCGGTTCGTGCGCTTGTATAGGCACTATATAAATTTCCAAAGAGAACACAAAAATGAAAAATTAATCATTTTAGAGTTCACGTGCAAATCTTACCAAGCGTTCTTTTTTTGAAACAATCGAATAGGCAAGAAAGCGGTCAATATACGCGATTGAGCGAGTTAAACCAAGGCCCATCATCGCGACGTCTGATACCGAGATGAATATTACAGAGATGGAATCTTGATATCAAGATGAATTCTATAAAAAGATTATGAGTGTAAACTTTCTCAAACAAGTCAAGTCTTTCAGTGGCATGTTATTTTTATCACTAGTTCGACGGAAAACCTGTCTGGTCTGAATGAAACCTGACGAGGGAAAGCAAGTACACAGACAGAATAAAAGAATAAAAGACGATTCGGCTTCTGTCACGACGTTCCGTCATGACAGTTGTTCACAACGATTGTCAACAAGTCTTCCGTATGGAAGCGGAAACGTCGTTTTTTTTAATCTTTCATTTGGTACGCGTATTTCCTTTCCTTCATTGTTTCTAATCATTTTGTTCTGAGTCAATCGGACGTGGCACAGCACGTCTCATAGTTTGCACAAAATAGATTGGCGAATTATCGTGAAGCAGAGTAAACTTAATCCTGCCGCGTCATGTAGCTTTATAATTGGGCTGCATACCTTGTTACTCATCCCTCCTTTGCAACAGCTTAGAAGTAACCGACTCCTTGAATGTCCTCTTTCTCGCATCATTAGAGTTGGTTTCCATCAAACTTGTGACGTGTCTCTGTTTTCTGTAGGTGAAAAAAGTCCTCCAATGTTTTAAGAGGGCCCTATTTAAAACCACGGTAAGTGTGGACATTCATTGATAGATTTGATAGATGCAAGAGACGTAGTGGATTTTTGAAAAGTCACAGGGTGCCTTCTGTACTTGCCAAAAGCGACCGGAAGGAGGAATTGATATGATTGATATGTGGGGTTTAACGTCCCAAAACCACTATATGATTATGAGAGACGCCGTAGTGGAGGGCTCCGGAAACCGGAAGGAGGAAGCCTGTGTCTTTGAGATGCGAAACAGCTTATGGCGGAACTCAATCCTGTGTACGACGTGACTACCATTAACTCTTCCTCGTCTCTTCGAGTGAGCACGAGGAGAGGAGGAAGAGTCGTATACCCTCTCCCGTTTATCTTTCTGCCACAGCTGTGTGCTCGTACATAACGCTGCACGCTCTGGCTCCGTTGCGTTCTCCAACAAAAGTTGGGGGGGGGTAACGTAGGTGTTACACAACATATACGCAACTGCACAAACAAATGAAAAGTACGCGGAAACACACAAATGGAAGCAACAAATTAAAACACAACTGAAAACCAGAGCTGCTTCGCATCCCCACGTGGTTCCCGCTAGTGGGAGATAGTTAATTTTTTTCTTTATATATGATCATGGCAATAGCCATTGCTCTATGTTTTAAGGTCGCATGGGGATGTACAGAACAGCATCGCACACCCTATGAAAAGATCGAGACAAATTGTAATCTATGGCAATCGTAATCGTTATCTATCTTGCGTTCCTTTCCTTGCATTATGGCCACCCACCCGGCACTTTCATACCACGAACGGCATGCACTTATCAACGTGACATCGCATTCTCACCAACAGGAAAGCGGCGAGCGCTGAGTTAAGAAAAAAAAAAAGGCCAAGCAAGCCACCTTACGATTATTTGTTGTGGGACAAAAAGACACGAACCCCCGTATTCACAAACAATCCCCGACTCGACTTTCACCCTTCACTTGACAGAGTTGAGCACTGCGACACCACTCGGCTGAAAATGACGCTGCGCTGCTCAAGAATCGCAGCATACTATCGCTGCTATTCAGTGACTTGCCGTACCTAGGGATGGCGCTCCCATCGGCTTTCTCAAGTGAAGGCGAAGCGTTGAGTGAAGGGAAGTTCTAGAATACGGGGGTAATTTTACTTTATCTGTCTTGAGAGTGTAGGCAGAAAATTTTAAGGGGGGGGGGGGGGGGCTCGACTATACTTTACGTTTTGTGTGCACATTCGTATGTGTGTAACCATATGTGCACATGGACAAAACATAAAAAATAACATAAAAACAGCATTGTCACTGTCGTAACCTGTCCGGTAAAATAGCCACAGTGGATGTCTTTTGTCTTCAAGCTGTCTTGGGCAAGTGCGTAAGGAGCCATGCGAGATTTTATTTAGTTATTCATAAATTCAGATCAGATAAATGCAACTCGTGCAAGTATGCAGAAGCTAGCAATTCAGACAAGCGCATGCATAGAACAGTGCATTATCAGCGTGCCTAAAAGTTACTTTGGGTGCTTACTAACCAAATTTAAATCCTCTTCGTTAAATCAAGTATTCATACCAACTGTGTGCTGTAGCTTTGCAATATAGCCGACTCGGTGTTAAGTGCGAAGACGCGGGTTGGATTCTCGACCAGAGCGGCCGCATTTCGATCGTTGCAAAATGCAGTAGCATCAGTACACCAGCTTTTCGAGTACAAGTTGATAAATAATGCTCGTGGTGAAGATTAATCAAGTGTCCCTCCAGCGGCATGCCTCATAAACTCTGTAGTGTATATGGCGCATGAGATACAAGAGATTTCGACTGTTAAGGAGACTGGATGATCGACCCTTTACTATGAAAAAGATCTTGGGTGCTTGGCCTTCAAGCACATGAGCCCAGAAAGCCACACGAGCCCTTCTACAATTCTTGAGAACGACATCACTGAGCGAGCACCTGTGAAACTATGCACTGTGTGTGCGGTGTATATGTGTTGTACTATGTCCATCTCATTCTCTCTTTTGCACCCTTATTCTACTCTCCTTGCATTTAGGGTAACAAACTGGACTTGGTCTAGTTAACCTCCCTGCCTTTCTTATATTCTTTCTCTCTCTCTCTCTCTCTGTTGATTTTTACAACAAATAACGTATTTCTGCGTCCGTATGCAGCCACCGTTGTCGGAAGTTCAACCCGCATCCGCTAGTCTAGCAGTCCAAATGCTGACCGGCTAAGCAACCACGCCATGTAAACATAAAGAAAGAAAGAGAGAAAGAAAGTGAGAAAGAAAGAAAGAGAAAAAAAAGAAAGAAAGAGAGAGAGAGAGAAAGAAAGAAAGAAAGAAAGAACACATTTAGACCAGTTTGCACCCTAAAAGATGCTTTGCTGTGTCTATTACTAACACCCTGCGATAAGAGCGCTTTGACAAACCAAAATCACTTATTGTATAAAGTATAAGTCAAAGACGCGGCATATAGCATCCTTAAGGGTGCGAACTGGTTTGTCCTGTATGGTAGCTCAATCGCTCTGAAACGCGAGGGAGGGCGTAGCACGAAAGCTCAGCAGTTCTTGTTCGTTCAGTTCCGACTGCTCTGTTCATCACACCGACGATGACGTGATTGTTTCAGGAAAGCATGTTATTCCAGAAACGAGTAGATTCTTTAAATGGAGAGTCTCAAACTCTGTGCGCGACATGTGCGCTACGTTTTGGTGCCCCTCATCGACTTCTTACTCGTTAGGGCTCTTTCGATACGTGTCGTCAGTAGCGAGTTCTGTCATTCTTTCACTTATCAGATAAAGCAAGCACTCGTGATGCGCAAGGCGACCGCACTGACTCGCTCGGCGAGGCGGTGACGCACTCTCTCGCGCCACGTCACCGGAGTCAATTGCGTGTTTCCGAAACGTATTTAACTATTTCAAATGAAGCATTGTGATTATTTTTGTTCTTTCTCTTTGTTATACTATTTTAGACCTGGTCCATCATTTACAATCTGCTTTGAGGCACTGCTAGCCTTGTTATGACCTAAAATATTTCTTGCGTATAAAATATTTTTATTTCTTGTGTCTAAACTATTTTATGACCTAAACTATTTCTACAGAAACTGTGGCAACAGCAAATGACATCGTAACTTGACATAGGCTCTTGTTTCTCGAAAAGCTTTTGGCAAAAGTGAAAAGCATTCACTAAGCACAAAAGTTAACTTAACAATGTCTTTTTACAATACCACATGACAGAGAGAACAACATCTTCAACTAACATATGAGAATAATATATAAATTCTGAGAATAAAAGCAATTATTTTAGGACAAGTGAAATACAGCTTCTATACTACCAAACAGTAACATGAAGTAATGCCAAATACTGCGTGATTAAGAATTTTTTTCTCAGGTGAAGAAGAAATTCATTTATATTTGTTGTCATTATGAGTTATTTCCATAATATTCTGGAGGTAACGCGGGGAATTCGTAACATGCCCCAGCTAAAATCCACTCCTTTACTGGTCGACTACATGTCTCCACCTATACGTTAGACCACATGGTGTAGTTCCCGACTTTCAAAATCACCAATAACGAGCTCTTTCGCATTCACAGCCCCAAAAATCACGCGAATCCTTGAAGAACATCTTCAAATATTACCGGGTGAGTACTGCTAATGTATTACCCTTATAGTCGGGCACGGGAGCAGGCATTTAAGTGAGGTAATCTGGAAAGGTGTCAGTAGCGAATACGCTTAGATTTATTCAACAAACGCACAGTCACAACATCTCTTTGGTAATAGGGAGTCCGATGTTCGCCTTGCAAAATAGAACCTTGTTCTAAAATAGTAATCTAGCCTGGTAATTTCGATAGAATATTTACCATAGATAGATAGATAGATAGATAGATAGATAGATAGATAGATAGATAGATAGATAGATAGATAGATAGATAGATAGATAGATAGATAGATAGATAGATAGATAGATAGATAGATAGATAGATAGATAGATAGATAGATAGATAGATAGATAGATAGATAGATAGATAGATAGATAGATAGATAGATAGATAGATAGATAGATAGATAGATAGATAGATAATATAGATAGATAACGCTAAAGGCGTCAGCAACACTGTGTGATGAATTAGAAGCTCTGACATTCATTTACACTCCTATAGCTTGAAGTGGGTGGTGTAAACTCATGGTGGCAAAACGAAAATCGCTAGCCTTTAACACGTACAAACCAAAGCTAAGGCAAAGATGTTCTCTCGTCTTCTTAAGTCCGCACGTCGATATTTGTCTAAATGAATATTAGTTTAAATCTAAATTTTACTGTACAATACATTGTTTATATATGATTAATATGTAGTAATCTCCCAGATAACCATGAAATTAAAGGAGTGGCGGTGTTCAAGCAAGGTTTTCGTCACGCAAGGATGACTTTCTGAATTTCGTATTTGAAAAGTGAGGTGGCGCTGCGTTGTTTCTGGTTGCCAGACACCTACGAATACAGTCTTAAACTGACCAGCTGTTCACACGTCTTAGCAACAGTGTTTCAGCTTACAAACGGTGTGTTCCGAATGCGCATCCCGCGACTAGAAAACGTTAATGTCGTGCTATTTTTTTTTTCACTATCAGCGCACGCATTCCCTACAATCACGACAACTTCAAGAAAAAAAAACTTTTATGAATAACTGCGTTTCTACGATGAAATTAGCGATGTCTTATATGCAAGAAATTTCTCTTCTTTTTATCAGACAAGACTTTCTCGACGTCTCTTGACACGGAAATCAATAGTTCCCATGTATTATGCATAGATTCATCTCGGTCGAACAGCACACGCGGGACCAGGATGAAGGAAAAGAACACAGACAAGTGCTCACTATCTTTGTAGCACCTGCAGAAGATGATACCAATGTTATAATTTTTGTCTTTGCTTGCGGCGTGTTTGGTTGTTTCTACTGTCACTGATGTTTTCGCCTTTTCTTCTAAGTGGCACTTCACATATATATTATCTGTTCTTTCCCAAATAAAAATTAGCTGCGAGTAAGTGCGCGTCTGTGTTCTATTCCTTCGTCCTCGTTCCGTGTGCGCTGTTCAGCCAAGATGAACCCGTACGAACTCGCTCAAGCTTCCATTCTTATGCATGTGTGTCTACACGAGGTTAGTATTTGCTCAAAGCTTCGCATTCGCATTTTTCTTTTACCGTTTCCTCGAGTCGATAGAGCGTAGTCTACTTTCTCACAGGGAAGGCAAGCAATAAACAATTTTTTTTTGTTTCAGAAATGCTTTCTCAATACGTTCACGCCTGATGTGAACAGCGATAAAAAAGACATCATGTATCCGAGCGTGCCCATCATGAACGACCGAAGATGAATTCGTCCAGTTTCACTATTCATTTAAGATAGATAGATAGATAACTTTATTGTACACCGAGGGAGGAGAGTCGGGTTTTACCCCGACGCCCCTGCGGGCCGCTCCCACGTTGGAACAGGCAGGGAGTACCTGCCTGCGGCATCGTGGGCCCCTTGGATTGCCCGAAGCTGACGGTGACGATCCGTACTTTTGATGGCGGAATAAAACCCTTGTCTTGGGATGATTTGCGCCTTGAGTTCCTTGGGTATGTGGGGGCAGTCCCACATCATGTGCTCAAATGTACACACACACCCACAGTCCGGGCAGTCAGGAGATATATCCATATAAATAGATACATTAGCTGGGCAGGGGTAAACCCCTGTCTGTAGTAGTCTGAGCGTGACTTCTTGTCCTCTGGTAAGATGCGAATGGGGTGGAGGAAAGACCCTACGACTCAAACGATAATGTGAAGTGACTTCGTTAAATGTCGCTAGAACGTCCCGCGACCCTCGATCAGCCGCACCCCCATCCAGAGGATCGGCCCCAGGCGGGGCGGAGCGGTCCAACGTGCCAGGGCCGTGAAGCCCCGCGCGGAAGGCAAGTCCTCGCGCCCGGGCGTGGGCCAATTCGTTGGAGTTGGTGATGCCGCTGATCGTGGAGCCCATATGGGCCGGGAACCAAATGATCTCGTGTGGAGTGATGGTCCTACCTCTGAGAATTCTAGCAACAGGTGGGGAGACCCTGCCAGAGGCAAAGGCTCTAACCGCCGAACGGGAATCAGAGTAGATCTGAACACGGGATGAATTCAAAAGCCCTAGTGCGATGGATACCTGTTCAGCTATTGCTGGGGAGGTTGCCTTGACAGAGCATGCCGACATTACTGTACCTCGCTCAGAGACCGCAACGGCCACATAACGATTCCTATCCGCACGCGCAGCGTCCGTGAAGGTCGACGATCCCGACTTCGAGTGCACCTGCTCCAAAATTTTCTTGGCTCTAGCCCTTCTCCTTGCGACGTTAAATTGAGGGTGCATATTCCTAGGAATAGGATAAACTACGAGTGCCTGTCTAACGGCGGAGTCAAGAGAAGTCATCCGCTCTTCCTGGAGTATTGTAGAAATTCCGGCACGTGCCAAAATCTCCCGACCCGCCCGGGTGACCGAGAGGCGAGAGATCTGCGCCGTGCGTTGAGCCTCTATAATTTCATCCAACGTGTTGTGAATTCCTAATGCTAACAGCCCCTCCGTGCTAGTTCGGATTGGAAGGCCGAGTGCCCTTTTAACAGTTTTACGGATCAGTACATTGATCTTCTTCGCCTCTTTCATGCCTTCCTCATGAGTCACGTTCATTATGTTGCGTCTATGCATCACTATTCATTTAAGAATAATCAGAATTATAATAAAATATAGCCATTACGAACTACAATCAACGCGCGCCTTTGTAACCACTGAAGACATTAACACCACCAGAATGCAAACGACTATCAAAGCAATGGGACGCAGGTGAGGCGAGCGTGCTCCGTTTCTAAAGTTCGCGCTCTTCGATAGCTTCGAGCGATTTCCGATAGAAGGCGCAAGAAGTGCTGAAAATAAGGGGATATTACGAAAGACCAGCAGAGGTTCTTCAGGACAGTGGCGTAGCCAGGGTGTGGCACTCCAGGCCCATGACTCAC
>WOVY01000786.1:542500-602331 GCA_013436015.1 Rhipicephalus annulatus
AACACCTGTAGTCGTATAACGGGCCCTTTAATATCACAGTTGGCGGGCCTCTAGCAGCATATTGTTCTTACACAAAGAAAGACCCTGTTAGTGCCACATTTGTGCTTTTGAAGAGTTATTTACTCGTCCACGGCGATTGTAGTGGCGCCAGTACAGTTGTTCTGAAACTTGCGTTTAGGGGAATCCTAAATAAGTGCGAATTCATGACCACCACATCTGTGCGCTCTTTTCACAGCGCCATATTTGCAAATAGAAAAACGTTAAAGCGGTTTTGTTTAGGCGAATAACGACTGCATGCTGTGATCTCGAAAGAACAAAAAAATGTACGAGTATTCCGGTCAATTTTCTTCGCCTTCCTCCTTGAAGAGTACCCGGTGGCCTCGAAATTCACTCAATATTATCAGATATCCTCAAGGAAGTGTATTTTCTTCGTAAACGTAGCCTAGTTACACTGGTGTGGACGGTTTTATAATCGCTCGTTTTGCGAGTCTGTCGGTATACCACGCCATCATGGCGGTCTGACCGACTGATAACACGGCGACCGAAGTTTCCGACAACGAGGCCAGTGACCCGATGCGCGCTACGCGATTGTATATGTGACGCGCTGGGTTGCGAATTGTCTTCCTGTCTACATTATTGGTGTCTGAAGTGCGAGTTGGAGGCAGCTGAGAATAAGTGACGAAATCCGGTGCATTCGCAAGACAGCATTCTGAGCTGCAGGATCTTGAAGCGCGTGCTGCAAGTGCAGCAGCAGTGTTGACCGATTCGCTTTTCTTCGCTGCCGCAACACAATCAACCGAAGTAAAGAGTTCCAGAAGGAAACGCACAACATACAAACGAACAAGAAGCAGGCCCAATACGCGGCAACGCTACGGGACTCCGAAACAAGAAGCGACCACCATGGCCACAAAAACGTGGCTCTACGCCATCCTGATCGGTGCCGCTGCAACCACCGCCACGAAGTGCCTCCCAAATTGGATGCCAAGTGGCGAAGAATTTCACAAAGCGTGCAAAGACGGTAAGCACTCCTATGTTAATGAGCATATTACCATCAGCCACGCCACCACCGTCTTAATTTATATAAAGTCTGTGCGTGAGAGAGAGAGAGAGTGCACGAATTAGAAGGCAGAGGCAGAAAGGTCGGCTTGTCCGCTCTGCCTATACTATACTGTGCACACTGGAAGAGGGAAAGGGCAAAACAGAGTGATGAAGATGATCGTAGGAAACATTGTTAATAAAAGAGTACGTAGCGAGGGGAAGAGTATTGAGCAGACATCATACAGCTGAGTGTTGACACCAGAAAGTAAAAAAAAAATGCAGGGTGTGGTAACGATGTGATACGCGATGAAGGCTCAGAACCTCGACAATTAATCTAGCTTAGTCCTAATCCTAAAACGAACACAGATACGCACGCACGCAACCACACACATGCAAACTATATATATATATATATATATATATATATATATATATATATATATATATATATATATGCACGGAAAAGTCAAAACAGACGCGCGTGCGAAGCAGTTTTATTGACGTTTCGCTAGGGGTCCGAGCTTCATCAGATCGCCAAGCAATTAACTGATGAAGCTCGCACCCCGAGCGAAACGTCAATAAAACTGCTTCGCACGCGCGTCTGTTTTGACGTTTCCGTGAATATTGAACTGGATCCAAAAGCCCTTTGTTCCTTTGTGTGCATATATATATATATATATATATATATATATATATATATATATATATTTAGGCGCGCGCACATACTTAGCTATGTACATGAAGTAGTTCATTCCGACAACCTAACGTGATATCCGTCCAGCAAGTTATGTGACCTGCTGTTTTTTTTTATTTCTCTATGTTGAACTACATTAACAGCAAGAAAAGCAATTTGCTACTTTTGCAAGATGTATCGAACGTAATTCATGTGTCAAGACAGACGCTGAAAAAAGCATAACGCGCAAGACTTTCTATCAACTTGATTGATATACATGTCTCAAACCCTTCTATTCGCAGTCTTCGATTATTTCTCAACGTGTGACGATGCAGTATGGGCCACCGAGACGTTCAAGAAGAACAGAAGGAAGTACATTCCTCTAGTGGTAAGTGTCCTGGACCCTTGGGGGTCGCTACGGGGTTAATTTGCACGGAAAGTACGAGAACAATATGAGAGTGAGCACTGAAATTACCTTTAAAAGGTCAGGGTCTGCACGTAGCGGCCGATCGCAAATGCTTTCGTGACACTAATTGCTCAAACGGATAGGAGCGTCTATTTATTCCATGGGTCATTATTATGTCGGTACATTACAAGTCATCGTCGATTGAACACGATTTCTCTCGATTAAACACGGGGCCGCTGTTGCGACGCCAGCACCGACACATACGCCGACTCCGGAATTTCGGCGAGACGAGCTCTTTTACGCTATCGAGTCAAAACACACGCACACAAACATAAATGGACCCGCACGCAGGGCATTCACATCGAAGACGTTCCGAGGCGCCGCTTGATCGCAGTTAGCGCAGTAGCGCTTGAACAGCTTTCTTTTGATACGATATGTCTACGGTGAGGTTTATGGCGCAAGATTCGTTCTTGGGAAAGAGTTCGGTAGTCCAGTTTGACAAACGTATTGCAAAGCGCCTGTCTCTGTAAACAATACCGTGGGCACCAACACGAAATAGGTTGAACAGTTTTAACACAGCCACAATGGCCATATTCTGTGGTGTCGGCCATCCCTAAGTGGAACGCGCATGCGTGCGCAAGTGCGACAGCCAGGGTTGCCACTCACTTTCAAGTAAAAGTCGCTGAACGACGAACAGGAAGTCGCCGAAAGTCGCCATTTTTCTTGAAATATTGCCAAAAAAGTCCTCACTCTAGATGATTTCGCCATGCCTAGTAAAAAATTTGCAAAATATGTGTAGCCCCGTACAGTAGAGTACTATCGATAACCCCTAAATTATATCGCTATTTTTTCTTGCCAGTCGCAGCTTCCTATACGTTAGTGCTTGGTTGGCCTGGTTCTCCGACTATAGGCGTGAGATGCACTTGGTGGCGCAAGGGCTACATCCTTTATGAATGGAACGATCATGATAATCATTCCATACAATCCACTGAACACCAGAAAACGGAAACAACTACTTCGAAAGTGACTGTGTACCCTTCACAATGCGCGTGCACTAAGCTTTCTGCGTGGCCAAGCTTACGCTATACACATCAGCCTCGCTCAAGTTGCCGAAGGCTATCTATCTATCTATCTATCTATCTATCTATCTATCTATCTATCTATCTATCTATCTATCTATCTATCTATCTATCTCTCTCTCTCGATATATATATATATATATATATATATATATATATATATATATATATATATATATATATATATATATATATATATATATATATCTATATATATATATATATATATAGATAGATAGATAGATAGATAGATAGATAGATAGATAGATAGATAGATAGATAGATAGATAGATAGATAGATAGATCACATGCATCAACGTACGAAAAGGCACATGAATGACAAAATTACATTCGTATTTTACTTTTATTTACAGCCGAGAAGCGTCTTCCCGCAAGCCGTGGCGGATTGCCTAGAAAACTCGTTATCCGTATTTGAGTGGGAGAAAGTTTGCAGTGACGCAATGACGGTAAGCATATAAAGCGTGCTTAGTTGACGTTCGTAGCACCGAAGGGAGCCACAAACCGGACCACAGGCGCTCACATCTACGACAGGAATATATTTTATCCGCACTAGACAGACCGATTTCGCGCAAACTACACCGCTTTCAGATTTATCTGAAAACTTCGTCCCGTCAAACGCATCTGAAATGGGCTTATGGGTTAAATGATGAAATCCGAAGCCTTAAATAAGATTATTGACAACCACGCTATCGGCTGCACGGAGATAACACACCCGAACGAACTTGAAGGATTCATAATGCACGTACAAATAAATTTTTTCTAGCGTTTCGATTGAACGCCCTCATCGAGTTCAGCATGCTGTCACCATTAAGAATGCCAAACGCGGCAGAGCTCCAAACTGCTGGCCGACCACAATTCTCAATAAACTGTCCCTTCTCCTCTCCAAGCTTCTCTGTAATCCAGAGCGTTGGCCGTGACGTCAACATTTGCGTCTTACCGTGTCACACACAAAAGTGGCCTGTTTGTCTGCCCACAACGCTCATCCACTTATCCTCCTCGCACGGTGAGGAGGGCCCACTCGGCCAGCAAGAGAGATGATCTAACAAACCGAGCCCAGCGAGAAAGAGAGCGTGAAGGGCTTGGGGCCACTTTAGGGCCATCAAGCGCGCTTAACTCCGCTACTTCGGCACCGTTTCGAGCAATTATCGCTACTACGCGTTTGCTGCAAATATGCGCAAAAGTGGAAAACCGCTACTAAATTTAGACGTCTATAGGTGGTTTAAGGGCCCTCAATGAAATTTGTCACTGCAGTGTGTTAGTTGGTTCGTAACACTAATTATTGCGTAGTGCTATTTCATCAGGGATCACAGATGTGCAAAAGACAGAGCGCTGGTGCATTTATATATATATATATATATATATATATATATATATATATATATATATATATATATATATATATATATATATATATATGTATATATATATATATGTATATATAATATATATATATATATAATGCGTTTTTTTGAAAATAATTTCTATTGCAACACAACGCTTTCACTTTGTTTACGACTGTATCTAAAAGGGCCTCAAACCAACTCAGAAAATATAAAAAAACAGAGCGCGTTAAAAAGAGCGCTGCATTGCGGCGCAGTTCATGACGCGACAAGTTTGCTTGTGTGACGTCAGGAAGAAAAAGGTTTTCGACTGGTCGATATACGAGATATATCTGTTGCTGATTCTCGCCTACTCTGCATTGCCACGCGGTCGCGTGCCTGTTCTGCTTTGTCTCGAATTACTTTCGTGCGCGATAAACAGATTACACTTCGTGAAATCCGGGACTGACGCGACATCGGACTGGCTCAACGACAGGATTTCGCGTCGACAGGATTTCGCAATTGACGCGAAATGCTGACTGGATCAACGCAT
Organism: Rhipicephalus annulatus; assembly: GCA_013436015.1. Classification (NCBI taxonomy): domain Eukaryota; kingdom Metazoa; phylum Arthropoda; class Arachnida; order Ixodida; family Ixodidae; genus Rhipicephalus; species Rhipicephalus annulatus. The sequence goes on from WOVY01000786.1 coordinate 547,590, forward strand.
AGTGCTGACATTCCACGTGTTTTAAAACAAAATGAGTGGCGAGGAGAAAACTGCATTTGTGGGAAAGACTAGCGAAGGCCAGGAGAAAACTGCTCTCTCACCTTTGAACTCGGTGTGGTTTCGGGGCACTTGAAATGAAGGCTGGCAGACTGACAGCTTACGGAGGCCTACGACTGTATCTTTAAGCAGAGGCTCATAGACACACAGGCTGCTGCTTACTCTAAAAAAAGAGCCTTTGTGCTTCTTGTTGGCTTGTGAAAAAAAATAGCCATAACGAATTGATGATATGTGAGGTTCAACGTCCCAAAACCACCACATGATTATGAGAGACGCCGTAGTAAAGGGCTCCGGAAATTTCGACCACCTGGAGTTCTTTAACGTGCACCCAAATCTGAGCACACGGGCCTACAACATTTCCGCCTCCATAGGAAATGCAGCCGCCGCAGCCGGGATTCGATCCCGCGACATTCGGGTCAGCAGCCGAGTACCTTAGCCACTAGACCACCACGGCGGGATAGCCATAACGAATTCAATGAATATTAATAATATCTAAGTAAAGTTACTGCGATGACTCTTTACTTGTGGTGAGAGGGTGTGGCATCTGACAATTGTCATGTTAATGCTAGCAATGTGACTGATACGCGAACACTATCTTCTATAATTTTAGTTTTCAAAGCCCACACTATATAAAATCCATATCTGCAACATTGAATGTCCATATTGAGTCCGCTTTCTTCTATTCTTATTCTTTTTGTTCTATTTTCAGCTTAGGAAGGCTTTGAAATGCTATGGGAGAACTATGATGAAAATCACGGTAAGAGAATTTCCTGTGTGGTTGGTTCAAATATTGCTTAAAACACCTCAAATTTCAAACTATCCATGCACTTTATCTAAAGAGCTAAAACTTTTCATGCTGCATGTAAAGCTAGGAGCTACACGGTTATCTTTATTTGCATTATTTCACATGCACGGGCATTCTTTTTGTCGGGGCTTACAGTACTTGAAAAATAGGAAAAATTTTTTTGTGAATTATTTGTATTACTGGTAACTTACACTGAAACGTGCTACTTGTGATTGACAAAATTGCACAAGGCGCTCATTTTCCTGCATCTGACGAGAAATGTATGTAACAGCGCACTTACGAGATCCGCCATGTTGTAAATTTTAAAGGAACTCTACAGACAACTATTAAGTCGACGTTGATTGCTGAAATAGCGATCCAGAAACCTCGTAGTGTTACTTTTGTGCCAAGGAACGGCTTATTTTGAAATGAAATCACGTTTTAGTGGTCCGCATCGGGTTAGCGCACTTCAAACTACCCGCCTCAAGAAGCGGACCGACTCTCGTCACTGTTGCCTTGCCCAACGTTGCCCGGTTTGAGTGCGCAGTTGCCGACACCAGTAGACAGAACAAAAGCAGCAGATTGATTGATTGATATGTGGGGTTTGACGTCCAAAAACCACCATAGGATTATGAGAGACGCCGTAGTGGAGGGCTTCGAAAATTTCGACCACCGGGAGTTCTTTAACGTGCACCTAAATCTGAGCACACGGACCTACAACATTTCCGCCTCCATCGGATATGCAGCCGCCGCAGCCGGGAATCGACGAAAGCAGCGGAAGCCACAGCAGCAGCAACGGCAATTGATCAATTTCCTGCCATCGGCTCCGAGATAGCCAACTTTTTTTGGTTCAACTGCGCCCCGCTAGATGGCACAGCCTGTCCGGTGTAACCACGCGAAAAATAGATTTTGAACCACTCGCGCCGTTTTCCACAGTAACGTCCGGCGGTTCTTATTTCCATGAATCAAACAGAAACGAACAACTAGCATTTTAATGCGTCTCTTCATGCATGGAGTGCTCTTTATTTAGTGCAGCTAGATCGATTACTAGTGATTAATTGTAGGCAGTTCATCTGACGTCGTCGGTATCATATTGAGAATGTCCTATACGGTGGCGCATGTGTTTTTGTGCATTTATTTACCTTAATTTCTCAATAAGTAGGGCACTGCTGTTGATAGTATTGTCGTTTTACATGTTGTCCTACATTGAGCTTTCACTCTGACGTAAATTGTTACTTGACTTTAGTGTCCCTTTACCTACTTAGACAAAATTGAGCGGGATGTGCCAGTTTATAGAATCAATGTCTTTTAATCACTGTTATTGGCTTCCTTTTTTCGCAGCCTCCAGATGGCATGGAAGTTGTTCGCGAACTAGTCACCGTATTCGAGGTGAGCTGTGCACCGAGAGGCTTCATGAGTTATTGGCGTTACCTTCTTGTCAACTTAAGAGTTACCTCTTCAGAATTCTAACCAACACTAACCTTGCCCAGACTGAATATGTGCAAAAAGTTCTTACGGTGTAGTAGTCCAGTCTACGTAAAAACCCCGATTGCTAAATCTTAAGCGTCGAGCATACCAGAGTGGTCAAATGCTCTTTCTACTTGGAAACTCACCCCGAGTCTGGCAGTCTATAGGAAAAGCTTAACAAATGAAAGGTATGTATTCGACAGTTACAGCGAATATAACCGGTGTGATTGGGTGCCAAATGAATGTTAGTGTAATTGCGTGGCTTTCAAGAGTGTGGTGTGTATGTGCTTGTTGTGCGTTTATGCGTACATAATCGTTATTTCAAAGAAGCTTCCGTGCCCGTTTTTCCTGTCATTATTAACTCTATATGAGTATAAACTATGAACCATCTACCCGAAGGAAAACTTGATGGAATGAGAAGCAGCAGCGGTGCACACGGCGTTGACCCGGTTTAAACGGGCATCGACGCGGGTGCTGGAAGAACGGTTTGAAGAACGAATCTCGGTGTATCGTTTACTCGAGTGACCGTTTCTTTGGAACGAAAAGACACGAAAGGCGGGTGGTGTTTGCTGTAAGTTTCATCGCAGAAAGACTGCTCGCTTGATGTGCACTCGAAAGTTGCGAGCGGTGGAGAGTGCATTAAGAGAGATGACAGGCGGCGAGAGGTGACAGGCTAGGGAGACAGTGACGTCAACACACGCGCACTTCGAGGCAAGCTTCACTTACTTGGCACCACTCCAACACCTGCAGCCAGGGGAGCGCGGTGCGGACTGAGGGACAGCGTCACACCGGCTAGTCAAAGAGCTGCTTGGGATCTAAAACGAATCGATCAACGTTGTTCTGTAGGACAGTTCCTAAATAGAAAAAAAAATACCTAACCTCACCTTCAGGTTTGCCCGCGATGAGCATGCATTTCGTTAAAGAAAACAATCAGACATTGACCAACTCGATGACTTCTTTCACTGAGAATAATTAGTACTTATGTAATAGTCACTCCAGCATATGAGAGGTGCTACGCCAGACGCAATGCTTTAGTTTGCGCAGCCTTAATTAAGTAACAATATATAAATCGTCAGAGTCGGCATGCCCTAGACATGACAACGGTAAGTTCGTGAAAAAGTCAAACGAACGTTCGTTACGCCAAATTCCAGATTAACTGCTTACGCGGACAGCCTCCCTCTTTCATATACGCGGGTGTCACGCTGGCACCTTCAATTACAATTGAATCTCAGGTGGTATCGAATTTCGCGACCGAAATCGGCTCGCTTCTACACCTATCGAAATTAAGTCCCTCGCCTAAAGTAATATAACAATACTTATTGCGGCACTCTCGTCGGTACGGTGTGTTTGAATAAAAATAGGAACACAAATGAACGGCAAACAAGACGAAGACACACCCACAGCGGTACATTTTCAGCAAATAGTTTATTATCGGGCACCACGTAGTTTTATATAAACCAATCCTTTTTTTTCTCTTTCTTTCTCTTCTCTTTCCTCTCTCTCTCATCTTTATGCCCCCTTCCCATTCCCCCAGCGTAGGGTAGCAAACCGGGCATGTGCCTGGTTAACCTTTCTGCCTTTTCTTTTGTTGTTCATCTCTCTCTCTCGCTATTGTCTTAGTTTCTTTTCTTGCAGACAGCTGCGACTGACACGTGTGAGAGAACAAACAATTGCTCACTAGCATTTTGAAAACAGCTAACCATGCGTGAGAACCTTATCACACAAGTGCTAGTTGCAACGTGCTAGTTGCAACCATGGGCGAAAAAAAAAGAGTGTATAAGAACCGCATGGTGCATGATAATAAACCAATTTATGAAAGTGCGGCGCATTGTGTGCGTCTCAATGTTATGTGTGTCGTTTATTTCAACTACTATTGTTATTTAAGCATTACACCACCTCCCAATAAAAGGAACCATGTGTAGCATGCGAATCAGCGCATGGGTCAACTTTTAAGTCGACCATGCGCTGTTCATCACGGGCCATGTTCATCACGGGCACCTTGCCCGATGTTAACACGTTCGTAAGTGGAGCACACCATGAATTCGCTGTAGTTTCTGTTGCTGCTGCTCGTCCCGAACTCTTCTTGGAGCATGCCACGCGGGTACATCGCCACGCCACGCGGGAGCGCAGGGCGTTCATCGCGCGTCTGCAGCAGTGTTGCGGAATGGGCGCCTCCATTCCATTCCAATTCCATTCTGGGGAATTAGGATTTGCCGCAATTCCATTCCTTTGAGTTTCTCGGAATGAAAAAAAAATTTGGCTGCCACCGTAGTTCCGCTTGACCGTGGTTAGGCGAAAAATAGGAACAAACTTCAGAAAAGAACAGTCAATATATAAGGACAAACTTGTAGGGGCATTGATTATACATGTATTGTGCTTGTAATCAAGCAAGCGATTTCAAAAATTCTGCTTTATTGCTAAATTCTCGGCTCTGATTAACTAATTTTTGATGTTATAAAAACATCACGTAGACGAGAACGTACTCCATTTTCGGTAAAAGACGTGATTCCATTGCTATTCTATTCTGGGCAAAAGGCACTTAATTCGATTCCCATTCCATTCTGCCAAGCATTGTCCCCATTCTTTTCCGGAGTCGCGGAAGTGTGGAATGATTCCGGAATCACTCCAATAATGGAGTGCAAATTCCGCAATACTGGTCTGCAGAACCTGGTTCACCGACGCTATCACGTGGTTGCCGAGAGAGTGTAAGGGGACAGTCCAGAGTATCTTACGCAGCCACTTATGCAGGCCGTACGCGCTAGCGCATCCCAGCGCGTTCTAACCACGACCCGGCCCTTGCACAGGCCGTGTACACAGGCGCGCGAACGCTTTAGGGCGGTGCCTGGGCAGCTGTTAATTGCGCATGATCAGTGAGGGTGGTCACGCCACACACCACCGGATTGGACTCTGCCATTAGCCGCTTCGCATCTAACAAGTCTCTCGCAATGAAGAAAACGCCACCGCGATTCATCTGCAGCGTAACTTCACCGTACGTACAGGAAAGCCGAATTTGAATTTCGCATGGAAGTGGATTTGTACTGGCACAGCTGGGGGAATCAAAACACAACTGGTAGCAAGTTATGAACAAGTATTGCCTATCTGCTCAATAAATATTGCCTATATACGTGACCAGGCGTATTCATTGTGGGTGCTTATTTTTCTTCTTGGGTCGAATTTCAGGAGTGCATGGACGGCATCATCAATTCTTCGATGGCAACTATGGAGACACCCATGACACAAACCATGGCACCAACGAAGAAAAAATACCAATCTCTGTAATAAAGATATAGCACAAAGTGTAATCTGAAAGCTTTTTTTTTTTTTGCAGGAGATGGTTCGTGAAAGCATGCAGTACGCAAAGTACTTTCCTAAGCAATATTAATTAGAAAAAACCGAAAATAACGCCAGGCACAGTATAAAGAATGTTAATAGAAGTAATTATGAAGTGAATTCGAACGAAGGAAAGTTCACGAAAAGAAAGATAACTTGCCGTGGGCACGGACCGAACCTGCGACCTTCGAATAACGCGTCCGATGTTCTACCAACTTAGCAACCTTCGTGGCTACCCCCCCCTCTTTACTTTATGGGGTATATTGTATTGATTGTGGGAGCATCAGTCAGGTAGAGCATAAGACGCGTCATTATGAGGTTGCATGTTGCGTCCCTGCCCACGGCAAGTTATCTTTTCGTCACCTTTTATTTCTTCAAATATGCATTAAATTGCTTCTAATAACATCCCCGACACTTTCCCTGGCGTTTTTTTGTCCCTTAGTACTCGTCAATATTGTGCCTAACTAAGGAAACGTGCCCATATTGTTATATTTTCCTAAGCAACGTATTTCAAACACTGCAGCCAAATGCAGGGGTATTGTAGGAGTGGAGTACATTTCCATAAGTAAGGAAGAATTGCTGGTGTTTACACTACCTGGAAGCCACATGGGTCAGCATGGGTAAAAAATGCAAAATAATAGAACCAGACCTTTGAGAAAAGCAAGAAAGGAGAAGGTAAGGAGAAGACAATGCCCCCGTGCACGAGAAAAAACGTTGATAAAGGTGACATGCAGCATGTCGATTATTAGTCACTTGTCCAGGTTTTTTCGAAACAAAAAATAAAAAGAGAGACTATGACAGCATTTACAGTTTCGCAATGAGTGTGACAGAAAAACAGCCCACTAGAAAACGCCCAAAAGACGCGCAAGCATGGCTGCCGCATCCGTAGGCGTAGTTCAGCTTAGACCTCGGAGTGAGTGTTGTCACGTTCACAGCTTGGTGTCGTATAAAAATGAATAACGGTGTATACTGTGAATATTTTAGAAATATTAAGCGTGTTGTCTGATGCACGAGGTTAAAAAAAAAATTGGTCCCGTATATGCATGTTTCACTACAAATGTCGTCGAAAAACGATAGTCTGCGTGTGGAGAGAGTGAACAAAACGTTTATCTGGTGTTCTGCGCGAGTAAATCAGTGAATTGTATTCTGGAAGCGCGGCGTTAGAGAGTCTCGATCCGTGCAGCGAAGGCGAACAAGCGCCTCGAGGCACGATAGACACGAGCGCTATCTGGCAGTTATCTTCGAAAACAAAGGAAGGCGTGCGCGCCCACGGAGAAAGATGCGCGCCAGTGTCGGAGGCGATAAGGTGTAGAACCAGGGTGTCTACCGCTTTCATATTTCTTGATTCCCTGACTTTTCCAGGTTTTTCATGATGATTAAAAGTAAATTCCGTGACCGCCACGTCTGCTTGGAAAAGTGTGCACTGGAAACAAACCCTCGAGTGGCAAAAAAAAAAAAAAACAGTAGCTCCCATAGAGTTTCATACATTAAAACTTTATGGGCGCTCCATATAAAATCATAAACATAATTGCCAGACGCACTCAGATTGTACCGAGGGCGTGCGGTAAATGTGAAAAACTATGTAAATGCGTCACAGAGTGGTCGGGGTATCGCGTGAATGTTTCGCAATTGTATATGGTTAAGAATACTTAATTGTTATTTCGTCTTTATTATTCGTATTTATTGAATGAAGGAGAAGCGTTCCTTTCAACGTGTGGTGGGACACTGATGTTGGGTTGAGCCCCACTACTTGTTGAACGTACTGTCACGGCTGCTGAATAATAATAAAAAAAATCCGTTTTTTATCCAGTGGTCGTAGTACTGCTGCTTCCATCGCATCCTCTCGAGTTGAGAAGAGCGTCAAGTTAAGCGAAAGCCAAGTAAAGTAGTCCTTGACTGAATTACTAACACCCGATCCAGTAGCGACATATATAGGGTGGCCAGTGAACGGTAGTGCAGCGCGAGCAGCCGGCTTTACTAGCAGACGCTCCCTGCGTAGGACCTTGTGAGGAATGTGAGAGGGGGGTGGGGGAGAGAGTGACAGGTGGCACGAGACCCAAACATGCGCCGTAGGGGTGTAGTCACCACCCCCGAGGCCGGATTTGCGAGTAGGTGCGACTATAAACTGCTCCGCATTTAAAAGAAGCTTCCATCATGCCTGCACCTGGACTCCAGGTACAGACGACTGTACACATACGCTGCACAGGAGCGATGGGACGCTTCCGACAACGTACTCTCACTGCTTACGTCACGTATTTAGGCATACTTAAGTATGATGTACCTACCTGATAGCTTTTATTGTGAACAAGGCTCTCTCCCATATCGTGTGCTGAAACGTCAGCCAACTTTGTGTTCCATGGGTCAGTGTATCCTTTCGCGTTTACACTAACGAGCAACAGTTTTGCACTGTCTTTTTCTTTTTTTTCACACCTCTTCTAGCAGCTCACTGCAGTTACAGTTGGAAGAGATACTTTTTAAGCTTTGATCAATGGTAACGCTTATTTTTGTGATGACTGCACAGAACTGCTGTCATTTTCTATGACCTGGCCAATGTTTTGAGAAATTCCCTCACTTTCCCATGAATTTCCAGAGGATCCAAACTCCCTGATTTTTTTCCGGGTTTTCCAGGTCTTTAGGGTTGGTAGACACCCTGAGAACGCAAAGCGACGGGCAGGTGCCACTACCGTGTCGTCTTAAAAGCGTCTTTGAGCATCGCGTTGCAGGGTCAGCACAGCGCGCATAACGCTACCATCCTTAGAATTACTTATGTGTTTCTTCTCTAGTATACAGACACACATACAAAATACGGAAGTGTTGTTATCGTGCCTAAGATATGCGCAGTAATTGCTTTTTAATTGACAATCGCACGAGTAGGAAAGCTGGAACTTGAGCAATATTGTTAGGCGCTGCGGATGGGGTTGGCCGTTAGGGGTATCTCTTGGCGTCGTTTGAAGTATCGTTACGGCGGACAAACAGACAGATAGACCAAAATTATTGCGTCGAAGTAGCTCAAGTAAGACTATGGTGTCTAAAAAAACACGCCAAAAATAACGCTACTTTGCAAGCCGCCAATGTATGTCTACTGTGTTTAAGGCCTCCTCCGGCAACTTGGGGGTATAGCTCAGTGGTAGAGCATTCGACTGCAGATCGAGAGGTCCCCGGTTCAAACCCGGGTGCCCCCTGTTTTTTTAATTTGCTTTATGTGTGTGCGTGCAATTTTTTTTTGTAATATCTAGGCAATCGATTACCCCTAACGCTGAAACGAACAAGTATAGAGAACAAGTCGACGTACCGATGCAGCTTCGAATCTACCAGCATGTACCGTCACGAAACAATCTACATCGCACAAAACTACGCGGTACGTGTACGAGATAATTTGTTAAAACGACGTCTACTTGCCCTAAGCGATAACGCATAGCTTCAGTACAATAGAAAAATCTCGCTTTATATGCTTAATGCGAGAACGAATGGTACCGTTTGCGAGCGACGACGTTCAATGCCTGCAAGTCTTGGAATCGTCTCGCCATCTACCGGTGGTCGTTGCAAACAGTTGACCTATTTATGGAAGGCGCGCGTTTTTGAAATAGTACGGGCGTCAGTTTTCATGAACTGCTGCTACTTTTGACGTGATGGTGCGCATCTGTAAGTGTTTATATATTACGTGTGAAACAAAACAAAAAAACCACAAATGAGAAACTAAAGCGATGAAGATTACGGTCAAGTCTGAACCACTTCGGTACGTCCGTGGTTTCTCGACGGGGGACAAAAATGGCTTTGTCCCCTTTTCTTACTCTCTTGTTTACGTCTTGCGATAAGAATATTAAAGCCGTCTTGCGCGCAAAAACCAGAATATGATTCTGAGGCTCTTCAAAGTCTGCGGCGCCAGATTAACTTTGAACTCAAAGCCACGCAAGTTTCTCACGCGCGTGTTGATTTTTTTTTGCTTCTCTTTGTTTTGCTTATCGTACCAAGCGAAATGCTGACGCCAAGAGCTGGAAGTCAAGCCACGTCCTGTAGCTCTATCGCATAGCAGCTTGGCTGTTTTGCCAACACCGGGAAGAGGTAATTATTATTATCCTTTCACCTTGATAACGCACACCACTTGACGCGTTCAGAAAGGTGGAATCGCGTTTGATTAAAACAAGGTTTTTTTTTAGTTGGTGCTGATAATATCGATTATTGGCTTAGAAAGAGGCGTGGTGACAGTGGTCTCCCCCCTCCCGATGTTATAAGTAATCCTTTGTATTTCAAAGCGCAATATACAAACACACGCACGCGAACCCTTACAGATAAATCCTTCCCCTTCCAACAAAATATCTGCCTTCGCCCCTGAAATCTGCCTTATCTCTCCCCTACTATCGGTATCCTCTTCTGGCTCGGCTGCGAGCTGCTATCAATGCAGCTCAGCATGTCGGAAGAACCTTTTCGGCAGTGCACATATCAGGCATCTGAAACAGCCTCTATTACGATTTAAAAAATAATGACAAACAAAAAAAACGTGGCCCTGAATGAGGCGCACAGTACTTGCCAGCTGTTTAGCGTGCACCCAAATGAAGCAGATAACGTATCAGATTGCTGTGGCGTATATGTCAAAAAACGTAGCTCGACAAGGTTTTTTAAGACATCAAACGCGATTATGCGATTACAGTTTATGAACACGGTAAACCAGTGAAGGCGTTAAAAAGAATGTGCCTATAGTGAGAGCGCGGCGAGTAGTTGTGGTATCTCAAAATTAAGCACGCATGCCAGTGAAGTTCGGACGTTTTCCTGTACCTCTGAAAGGCAACGACGGCCTTGCATGAATGGGGTATCTTTACCCTGTTTTATGTATTGTCTGGAACATTCTGGGCACTGTCGGGAGTCCCCGAAAGCTTCAGCGTAACATAATCGCGCGATTTCGGCTGTGTAAAGTAGTAACTCGACACTTTCACTCAGTAGTTGTAACTGCCCCAGATATAGTGGCATAGTTGCAGCTGTAACCTTTAAAGCGCACGTTAGTGGAACGCAAAAAAAAAAAAACATTACCAACCCAACAAAGAAGAACTAGCGATAAACACACGTAGGGTCCGTTCGAATCGCCTGTACCACGTGAACCACCTTGCCATTCGTTTCAGCGGTGCAGCATTGACGACCTCTGAACCCTGCCATTCGTTTTGAAAGGTGCAAAAGAGGTTCAGCGCTGCTTCACGATTTTCCTGCACCTCCTACGCTCCTGAGCAGACGATGCAGCACTAAGGCGTAGGCGCCGTATCTAGCGCTATTAACGCGGTGTGTTTTGCCAAGATGCTTGCGCCTCATAAACTGTCCGCATGTGCGATTCGCCATCGGTCAGTGTTAGCTGAACGGTGTAAATTAAGTGAACAGAAATAAGGCCTGCACCTTGTCGGCACATCGTCATTCATTTTGTGCGTCGTGCTGTGCCTGCACCATTGAACTAACGCTGCACAATTTCTGAACCTCGGGTGCACAGTCGTGAACCGGTTCCGACTGGTTCAGGTGAATCGAACGGACATATACACACACAGCGCTTGCTTTCAGACTCAAGGTCAGTGCAATGCGTACCTCTTTTCTGCGCTGATCCTCGTTTCACATGCTGTTTTTACAACAATTCAATCTCTAGCTGGGAGTTTTAGGCATTCAAGGTAAGTTTCCTATGAAGTACGTTGTAGGTAGGCATGCAAAATGCAAGCACCAGTGGGCACACTCGTCGTCGATGGACGTTTGTCTAAAGTGCAGTTCAACGCTAATTGCGCTGTGTGCTTGCCGTAAATTGTCGCAAAACATTCTTGGTGGCATAATTCTTTGGAAAAGCATTCGACTGCAGATCGAAAGATCCCCAGTTATGACCCGGGTGCCCCCTAATCTGTTTTTGCTTTCTTTTTTGAAAGTAATTTTGCTCCTCCACCAAGATGGAAGAATTAAGAAAACGAAGTACGCCACAATATCCTCACTTGCAACGCGTCAACACATACTGCCCAGAATTAGTTTCGCATTTTACTTCTCCAGACCGACGACAGCTAGGCCTGTAGTTTTTTTTTTTAATTTCACAATACTACAGGCCCTTCTCGGGCCCATGGACATTTATCCCACGAACTATAGGACAAATGTCATTTCTGCATGCCTTACTCGTTCCACCAATCCTTATTTGAAGGTAAACGTGGCATTAGCGGTATGACACAGCGCTGTTACGTGAATGTCGACCTGACCATTCTGCTATGACTGATGTCGCCACCTGTCGGCGCTCGCTCCAAACTGAACAGTTATCGCGGGGCTTTTGAATGCGAGAAGGAAGGAAAAACAGGGGAGCGTCTCGTCATTTTGCTAAGCTCGACGAGCCAACGTCATCTGACACCATCCGTCCCTGCCAGTGGCGTAGCCAGGCCTTGGCAGATAAAGATCGTGCCCCCCCCCCCCTGAAAAAAAAATCACAGCTTATCCACGGAGTAGTGAGGCGAAGCTTCAGAGGGTTTTGTCGGTAAACCATGAATCCCCTGACTCCCATCCTATCGTCCGTCCGTCTGTCCCTCCCTCCGTCCATCCGCCGAGAGTTCCCAGAAAGGAGGAGCGATGGTTTCCAGTCTGGTGCTCCTCGTCCGATAGAACGGTCTGTCATGTGCTCGTGGTGCATTAAAACAACGAGGCCTAAATTGACGACCAGTGACCCCGAAATTTACTTCTATTGTTTACACTGCTCGCAGAACGCGGAGTAGGCAAATTAAGTGGTATTGCATTGACTTGAGATAATGTCTATTGCGCTGAGGCTGGCTTGCTAATGCTCAGCGATGAAAACTTCCAAATCAAGGTAGATAGTTTTCTGGGTGTTGTCCGACACTGGTGTATAAATATTAATAATGCTGCATACAAATGAAACGAGAAAGGCCCATTTTATGACACCTGAAAATCTAGCGAGTACTCCTTTGAGTCAACCCATCGGGGTCAGCGCCAGTCAAGGGTACAGGCGGGCATGGGCCTACCGAAAATTCTCGCCCCACCCTTCCCCCTTCATGATCAGATATGATCATAACGGAAGACAAGTTCTCCACCTGCTTGACCCTCGAAATGACTCACTTTTCGTGGCTGCTCCCCCGCTTAGTGTACCTCATATTTACCAATCAAAATTACGTGGTGGGCGCTAGACGCCGTTAAAATTTATTACCTCACGGCACTTGGTGCGGAACATTCAAAGTAGGACCGCTAATCACATGTAATTTTCACGCGTTTTCTCGCTTACTATGCAGGCGTCTAATCACAGCAAGCACGGGTATTATAATAGGCAGCCAATTACTGATAGTTAAAAATCTTTTTTTTTTTCGTCAGTGCCCCTTGAGGATTGCCTGGTGTTTCATGTGATAAAGACGTTTCTATGAAGCCAAGCACTGTAGGATATATTGCTCGTTTGGACGAGACAGTAGGCCAACTACTTTATTTTTTAAATGTGCGAGGACACTCTGCATCAATGAGTATGCTCTAAAGTCCAACAAGGCAACGAGATAAGGCAACTTTCCTTCACACAGATGGATAGCCTGATTCGAACAGCGTTCTCAATATGATTTCCCGCCCAATGACATCGGATTGTGCAAGCAAGCTCATTATTGCATGTAGGCTGCTTATTGACGTCAGCGTCCTCGGCTTACTTTTGTAGGAATAATAATAATAATAATAATAATAATAATAATAATAATAATAATAATAATAATAATAATAATAATAATAATAATAATAATAATAATAACGGTTCATTTCTCCGTCATAAGAATAAGTAAAATGCGAAGTAAAATGTGTCCTTAGAGAAGTACTATAATGTTTACAGTACATTAATATAGAAGAGCTTGCGATGCCTATCAGTGTCTGGCAGCTATCATCACCATCATCATCAGCCTGACTACGCCCACTGCAGGCCTTTCCCATGATCTGCTAATTAACCCAGTCTTGCGCTTTCTGCTGCCACGTCATACCTGCGAACATTAATTTTACTATGGTCAGCCGACCTATTTTTCTGTCGCTCCCCTTCGTGTATTTGCCTTCTTAGGAAATCCAGCCAGTTACCCTTGATGACCAGCGGTTATCCTGCCTACGCGCTACGTGCCCACGCCAGGTACATTTCTTCTTCTTGATTTTCACTATCATATCCTTAACTCAAGTTTGTATTCTGCTCTGTTCTTGTATGTTTAGGTTACACCTATAATTTTCCTCTCCATCGTTCGCTGCGTCATCCTCAATATAAGATGAACCCTCTTTGCAACCCTCCAGGTTTCTGCTCCGTAGGTACGTATACCGGCAAGATGCAGCTGTTATATATCTTCCTCGTGAGGGTTAGTGGCAGATTACCATTTATGATTTGAGAATGCTTGCCGAATGCAATCCACCCCATCTTTATCCTTTTACTTATTTCAGTGTCGTGGTTCGACTCCACGGTTGCTACCTGTCTTAAGTATATACATATTTCTTTAGAACTTCTAGCGTCTCTCCACTTATGGCAAAGCTTTCTGCCAAAACTGTTGCAGATCGCTTTAGATATGCGTATGTTCAGTTTCACACCTGCCGGTCTGCTTTCCGGGTCTAGTTCCATAATCATGGGTTGCAGTTCGTCCTCTGAGCTACTCATCAAGGCAATGTCGTCAGCAAATCGCAGGTTACTAAGATACTCCCCACGAACTTTTATCTCTAACTGTTTCCCATTTATAGGGCCCTGAAAACCTCCTGTAAACACGCAGTGAATTGCATTGGAGAGATTGTGTCTCTCCCTGTTTTACACACTTTTTCAGTGGGATTTTCTCGCTATCTTTATGGAGGACAATGGTGTTTGTGGATCCACTGTACATTTCTTCCAGTATGTTTATGTACTGGAAGATTCCGTAGTGCCTGCCTGCATTACTGCTGATGTCTCGACTGAGTCTAATGCCTTTTTGTAATCTATGAAGGCTAGGTATAGGAATTGGTTGTAGTCCACGCGTTTCTCTATTACCTGGCTGATAGTATGAATATGGTCCATTCTGGAGTAACCTGTACAAAATACTGCTTGGCGCATTGGTTGACTGAGCTCTAATGTGGCCTCAACTTAGTTAGTTATTACTTTTGTTAATAGTTCGTAGAGAACAGACAGTGCGCTGATCAGCCTGCAATTTTTCAAGTCCATTCACGTCTCTTTTCGAATGAATTAAGATGATGTTGACGTTCTTCCAATGTTCTGGTAGGCTTCCCGTCAAGAGCCACTTCGTATATAAGGTGGCCAGTTTTTCTAACACTGTTTCTCCCCCACCTTCATACATACATTCTATAGCGTTTTACTTTCTTCTCCTGTCGTAACTGTTAGGGTATCCAATTCCTCTGGGCTATTATTGCTTCTTACGATATCATCCTAGTTGTTTGGGCTTCTGTGCTTCTCAGCCACCTCAACCATCCTATCCATACTGGTTATGAGAACTTACGACATTGCCTTTCTTGTCCCTTTATGCGTACATCCGATTTTTGCCCATGTCCATGTTTGCCTTGGCAGTTATAGCAATGCTTAACGTAGATACATCCACGTTGCCGCTTAGTCATACTTCTCCAACCCGACGACTAAAATACATCAATAATGGTAAAACAAATCCTTGTTGCCCTAGATGCTTTTGGTAGCTCTAGTAGTTCTGTTGGTGAGAGAAGTGGAACCAGAGAAAATGCTATGACAGCCAGAAGAGCGTGGATGATTGGACGCCGAACTTGGGCCAAGGTCGCCCACTCGCGGCATGTTGGAGGTAAACATAGCCCAATGAGAGGGGGACGCAACGCACGTCCCGCCTTCCCTTTGGTCGGGTACAATCGTTCTTCACGGGGCAAGCATAAGTGCGGAACGCGGAGTTGAATCCGGGCGAAGCCGGCAGGCGTCGCAGAGCCGCTTGACATAGATGAATGCTATGAGCGATGCCGACGCCTCGGGTAAGGTCGAGACCTGGGCGCGTTGCCTGGGCGCATGTTAAGGCGTTGACAAAATTGCACCTCTCCTATTCGAAACGCGCCAAATGAGACAGACGCTCAGAAACGACCCATTGCAAGAACTAATGGCGTATACCCCGATCATGATGGATGACTGAGCTTAACTAAGAACGCTGTGAGAGGACATTAGTAGATATAAAAGGCATATATTTAGAACTGTTGAAAGTATGTGATCGTGGTGCAGTAGATAGCATGCCCGGCATATGTTCTTGAGGAGGCAAGTGTCGTGGGCCTGAATCTATTTGACAGAACAGTTTGTCTTCTAATCGTGCATATTTTTTAGGTCGTTTACATGACGGAATTGCGTCATTCAAGTCGTGGTGGGCCCGGCATGTAGCACTTTCATGTTATTAATATTATTTGTTTAACATCCCAAAACCACGATATGATTATCAGAGACGCAGTAGTGGAGGGATGCGCAAATTTCGACCACCTGGGGTTCTCAGAGAGCTGTTAAATCTGGGTACGCGGGCCTCAAACATTTTAACTCCACCTAAAATGCAGCCGCCGCTACCAGGATTCATTTTCGCGAACCACCGCCACAGCCGAGTGCCATAACCACTATGTAAACCGCCACGGCGGGGCAACTTAGTAGGAAGTTGCGTCGTCTTCCAGAACACAGCCGGGTGATTTGTCGTCCTCACATCCAGTTTGTTGAAGTAATCCGTGAAGTGTTTCTGTATACTAGAGAAAAGTTTGCACACAAGACGTGCGGTAATTTGGTACCTCCTGCATGCAGCGTCTATTTTCCGAACATACTGGTGACCTGAATGACCCTTGCTCGAAGCGTAGAATTTCTTATAAATACACTATAGAGGGAACTCTGGCGCTAGTGTCTACGCGAGCTTTAACTTGTGGCGCTTCAGTCAGCATGGTAATAGTGACTAGTACACAAATTTGTCTAATTTTCATACTTTCGGCTAGTATTGGCTACGCAAGGCTCGGATCTGCTTTGTCACGAGACTAGAATCAGCAGATGATGAGCAGTTGCGCTTCACTACATTAAAATTTTAGGCTGCAGCAATTCCAATCGGATCAAGAAGTGCACAACGGCCCATTCTGTAATTCGAAACAAAACCAAAACGCAGCAACAAACGAAGTAACTAGTACGTTTGAAGCCCGCAAGCCAGAATAATAGGTAAATTTATGTACTACGTATTATCCTCATGGTTGCTGAACGATAGAGTCTCTAATTTTAGGAAACTCTCTGGTTCGAAGTACATGAACAACGTCCACGACCCTGTAGTCGTTGGTGGAGCTTTCGTAGGCCTACGCACGGTTACATCAGAAAATGTAAGCTCCGCCGACCACGGCGTGACGGGCCTTCACGTGTGAAAAAAAGACGTTACAGCTCGTTGCCGCTTTATGCTTAACTGTTTGTTCTCGGCTATTGTGAACGCTACGCAAACCATTAGTTAAAGGTTCTCCGTTCCTATCTAAAGCATAACGTTTGGCTCAGTAGCAAAGTCAAGCACTCTCAGGAAAATCGCTCGGAATTTCGAATTTCCGACGTAATACCGACGACACAAACAGGAGTCTGTATGAGAAACTCACTATCTGAGACTCGTCGAATGCTCGACATTCAGAGAATAATCGCTTGTCGGTCTGCTTACGTGATTCAAGTGACTGTGTGCTCTGAGCTTCTACTGTGAGGCCCACGGGACGGCTTTAGGCTCTCCCATAGTCGAGTACTAAGTACTCGAAATCGTCACCCACTTTTTCTAAGCACACATGACTCATTGAGGTCTCGGAAGGGGGGGGGGGCGGCTTTATGCTCTCCCATAGTAGAGTACTAAGTACTCAAAATCGTTAACCACATTTTTCTAAACACATGACTCGTATGAGCACACTCGTGGGACGGCTTTATGCTCTCTCACAGTAGAGTACTGAGTACTCTAAATCGTCAACACCTTTTTATAAACACATGACTCGGTACTTAGCAGTGTTTTACAAGAGCCTGTCACTCTCCTTGCTGAGTGCTTTGCCGGGACGGCTTTGAGCTCTCCCATAGTAGAGTACCCGGTACTCTAAATCATTACCTATTTTTTCTAAACGCATGGCTTTCAGCTCACCCATAGTAGAGTACTAAGTACTTTAAATCGTTAACCACTTTTTCTAAACACAGTACCCGTCACCTACCCCCTCAGACGACCCTTGGGGGAGGAAGTGCCGGTACCGACGTACGGATGGCGGTGGGTTGATGAGTTACATGAGACTCTAATGGTGCCGTTGACATGCGTGTGGACTACTCAGTCTCTAGAACATCAGCACCGTAAACTTATTCACGGCGGGACGGCTTTCTGCACTCCCATAGTAGAGTACTCAGTTTGAATACCAAGTGCTAAAACTTGTTATCCACTTTTCCTAAACACACGTCGTACCTAAAGCGTGAGGCCCCACGGGACGGCTTTCAGCTCTCCCGCAGTAGAGTACCTGGTACTCCAAATCGTATACTCCTTTTCGTAAACGTATCGCCTAACAATTTTTTCTCCATATTGATCTTCCATAGAAAGTACTTTCTACGCTAAATCGTCGAACATTATTTTCTGAACAAATTGGAGCGGCTTAGTACTCTGAATCATTAGCACCTTTTCTAAACACACGTCATGTGCCGTTGTACTCATCTGAACTGCTGGTGCTGGTAACTGCAATAAACTTTCCTGTGGATTAAAATGCGGAGGAGAATGTATACTGGAAGAACTATCACTAATATACATAAGCTACTTCCTAATGGAACAGACGCTAGAGTACGAAGGTAAAAAAACACAATTGTTGAAGACATGGAACAAAAAAAAATGTTCTATCCCTCCGTCATAGGTATCGGTAAAACACAAAAGCAAGACGAGTCCTGACGGAACAAGTTTAATCTAAATTGCCATAAGAGAACTTGCACAATGTCAATTCGTGTTTGAAAGCTACAGCATTGCTTAACGATGACGCATTCTACATTCCAACGACTAACGTCCACCATTAACGATTTAACCAACCCTTGGAGCATATATGCCTTTCGTAGCTGCAGTGGTTATTCGTGAGAGTGAAGCCAGAGAAAGCGATATGACAGCCAGCAGAACGTGACTGATCGGACACTACTCCTGGCCTAATATCACGACCTCACAGATGTTACGGTCATTATACCTTACTTCACTTTACCAAGAGCACTGTGAGAGGACAGTGGTAGATATAAAAGTCACATTTTTAAAACTGTACAAAGTATGTGACCGTGCACCGCAGTGGATAATAGCATAAGCGCAATCTTATGTCGCGGAACCCGGGGGTCATGGGTTCGACTGGCGTTGACGGGACGTTTTCTTTTTTTTCCTTTGTGTTATCATCCTGTGTACATTTTCGACGTCATTTCCGTGACAGAAATACGCTCCTGAAATCTCAGTGGACCCCGGCGTAAAAACTTGGTTTGGAAATTTGGCTGAGAAGGCGGAGCTATATCGACGCCTCAGCGCCTCGCAAGGTTGCAGATCACATCAAATGATAAATACGCAAATTGTGGGCAGTCCGAGACTACAAAACACGTGTTATTCATATGCGCAGCTACAAAGGGTGTGTGGAACCTTGCATGGCAGACCTTTGGTGTTGGAAGTGCCCCGTTTTCGCAAAGGAATACACGGCGTGTTTTCCCAATTGTCATACTTTCCGTCTCAGTGTACGTCATCAAGAGACGTTGGTGGCAAGAAGAAGCTTGTCGACAACCATGGCGTGCAGCATTCCCAGCCATACATCGCATTTATCAAATGGTTTTCGGATACCTAGTTGACGAACTGGAAGGGAATGGCCTTGATTCTTTCCTAAGGCATTGGCACACTCTGTTTTCCACATTATGAAGGGAAAAATTGGAATTTCTAGCGCGGGCATACTAGTTGTAGAAAAAAAAAGAAGCTACACAACTGTCATACTATATATTCTTCATTCTCCCTTCTTATTTATTTTTCGTACCTCACTGAGAAATGTTACCACTTTGTTAACAGAGCTCTCGTATAGTTGCTTGTTAGCGTTAATTGTGTTTCCGTCATCTTCGTCGAGGTGTGTTAGCGTTTGTTCAATTTTATTTATTTATTTATTTACCTAATTATTTATTCATCCTCATACTGCTGGTATGATCTTCAGACCAGGAGTGGGTACAAGTGAATACGAAAAATTCGGCAGATCTCACGTTCCTGGGAATCGACGTTATGCGAACATGTGGATGAAAGGTGACCATGTTGCAATTTTTTTATTAAGCGACACGTCATGGAATGACGCTAAACGCATGTACAAATGTTGCATGCACAAAAATATGTTGAAGAGTTGCAGATGTTTATATAACCAGTTGTCTGCACTTGCGCAACGATGCCAACTGAAATATGCGTATTAGCAACACTAGAATCTGATATAAAGCCCTGGTGCTCTTGAGGATGCTGGCCCTGGACACAGCTACATAAATCAACTTCAGCGCATGGAAACTAACCAATATTGACGTTAACCCGACGTGACGGCCAGCTGTATCACAGGAGTGCATATGTGATGTTTATAAATTGGGTAAGCAGCACTACAACCACTCCTGACATTTCACAAGGGTTAGCGTCTATTTAAAAGTACTTCCGATACCTGGCGCAGCTCTGCGGTAAAATGCTTCATTTCCACCGCAGAATGCTTGAGTTCGATTCCAGCTGGGAACCTGACATTTATTATTTGCATTATTCGAGTCGACGCTGCCGAAGTCGGGTATTTCTTAACACTCTTGCGTTAAAATTGCCCATGTGTGTTCTTGTCGGTCCTGGTTAGATACTAAGTGTCAATTACCTGTGGCAATAGAAGGGAAAGGTGGGCTAGTTCGTAATTCATGATTTTTCAGTGAACTGGGAGCGCGGGAATAAACACAGACACAAAGCAAAGAGGAGGCACACAGCATGAGCGCTCGTGTTGTGTGCCTCCTCCTTAATTTGTGTCTGTGTTTACCCCACGCTTCCTATCCGCTGAACAATCACATGTGGCACATACCCGCCTACCAGCACCACATACCCACCCGTGGGTATTTGCCACTGTCTGACGGGGACTGTTTCACGACCTACGCGACGGGATTGTGACATTATTGATATCTGGACCAGCGCGTCATATTCGTCAAACCATCTTACCCTCCCATGCTAATTTTCGTTCACGCCAAGCTAACGGGGTGACCACGAGTGCACCCAAACGTAAGCGACAGATAGATAGATAGATAGATAGATAGATAGATAGATGCACTCGAATTCGCCGAAGTTCACTAAGAAATGCTTCGCATTGAAAAAAAGAATGGTGACAATAAACCCATATGAGGCATTGCGTCAATAACAGCAAGAAAGGAAGAAGAAAACAACGAATTCTTACAAGCAATGCTGACACAATTTCTATGTGGTTAGTGTGAAAGAGTCTCAAGGGGTTGTCTGTACTTGTTTAATAATTTGTTTGTGGATGGAGCATTTATGAAGGTTTTCTGTGGTAGGGACATTGATGGTTGTGGACGAGCTGACACTGTTTTAGGCTGTAACCAGCCATAGGAACGCACACAGGTGCTTCCAAGTCCCGGCAACGCTGCACACCGTAGTAAAGGAAGTTCAGAGGCTGTGCTCAAAGTCATCATATCAGAGTTATTATCGCCGTGTGCCAATGAAAATCGATGTGATCGACCCAGCGCCTGCTCCCATAGCACTGGGTCTCGTGGTCATCGCGAGAAGAAAAACGGAGGCATCCCTAAAGTGATCGATCATGCTTGCAGGGCGATGAAAGAACGAACGCAGGAATTGTGGGCGTCGAAGACTTGTCCTAGCGTAGCGCGTTGCGTAGACGTACACGATTTCCAATTGCGTGCCGTTCCTTATTATTTCGACCATATGCAAAGAACGATGACGTGGATGATGGAACAGAAGACAAGGATTGCCGAAACAAAAATAATGCTATGCTCACAGGTTGTATTTTTTCCGTGACGCCCACAGGCAAAAAAAAAAAAAAGTCCCCAACTCATCATAACGGCAACAGGTGGCGCTCGCTGACTCTCCCAAGTTTAAATGCGCATACATACCCTACAGTGTGGACGAGGGAATAGACACCTTGATAGCTCAGTTGGCAGAGTATCAGACACGTTATTCGAAGGTCGCTGGTTCGGTCTCTGCCCACGGCAAGTTATCTTTTCTTCCACTTTCTTTCTTCGCAATTACATTAAAATCACTTTTAATAATATCACCTCTATTTCCTTCGCATTATGGTCAGTTAGTTCTGCTTGTATGTATACTTCTATATATAAATTAGCTGTTAGTTGCCCTCTCTCCTGTGTCCTTGCTTGCGTTTGCGTTCTTTTTTCGTGCAATAAAAAGGTACGGACACAAACATTTTGGCCTCGCGTTTTCTAGCTACAATGTGGTCTAGGCCGTTAGTCGTAGCACGACAGATCATTGTCTGCAGCGCGCGACAGCTAAGTAATTACAAGTCCGTTATTAGCGATCAGTGCCAGTTTCGGTACCAAAAAACGACAAGCCACCGGATGCAACTATAAGCACTTAGCGGTTGTAGTCCTCCACAATGATGTCAGCGCACATAATTGTGACGTACTTCCGCGCGGTTCTTATCAGGAAGTTTTTTTTTTTCGAACACGAAACGAAATAGCAATGTCACAAAACACAAAAGCTTTCAACTCGTGTGCCATGGCCACTGACTCACGAGCTGCTGCGTGTAATATATATATAGTTCGCTCGAGAAAATGCAACAAAAAATGGCGGCTATGACGTCATCATAACTTCCTGCAGCGTGCTCACGTGAGGTGCGAGTAGGGGGTTCCCGAGAGATATATTTTGAGGGTATCAACAGCGCGATGAAGTCAATCGTTCACGCAAACTTAAAAATTAATTTAAAATACCTTCCAAGCTATGTTCGCCGTTAATATTTTGCAGATGATATACTCATGATTACGGAAATCGATCCTGCAGGCTATCTCGGCCGGGAAATTTTGTACCAGTATTCCCCTTTAAACCCAATTATGAAGGTAAACCAACTCGGCCAATGAAACGTTTTCTTAAGAAAGTAAGATACATAGGAACGATGAGAAGGAGCCAGTGAAGAGGGTGGCAGGCAATTAAGAGCAGGTGAGTCGGGAAGACACCACCACACTATGTACAGACATCCGGTATACAAACGTGACACAATGCGAGGCGCTACGCTGCGCGCACTCGCATACACCGTCGCTAAAACAGACACGGGTTCACACGCCACGCAATGTCGCGCAGGCCACTTCCGGAAAATGAGGGGGAAAGGAGTTAACTCGTTGCGTCGCCGGAAGGAAGGAAGGAAAAGTGCGAAAAAAGGAACCAGTCGTTTCCGGTCTCACTCGTGTTCCGCCCCGGAGCGCGGGCAGCATCAAAAGGCCAGATGTCCTCGTGGCGACGCTATTCCGGGACCACGAATAAAAAACAGGTGTAAGCAGGCAGCTGGAATTTCGCACGCTCTGTCACACTTCGCGCTACAATTATCAAAAGTTGCCGCAGTCTTTGTGGCCGCGTGCCGGATAGAAGAGTGGACGGACGCTTCCACAGGCGTTCGCAGTTGGCGGACGGGTGTTTTCTCAAGCCGGAAGTTAAATGTTGCAGGTGCTCCGTCTGAGCAAGGCGACGCAACCATTGTCCCAAGCTCTTAAGGTACATGCCATTTAGGTTATCTTGTTTCGCAGCCAAGAACAGTGGGTGAAGCGAAAAGCGAGAGAGTAAGTTTGCGCGTTAAGATTTTGACGCAGGCGTTAATTAGGCGCCTACGGCTTCGCCAGTGCCGGCCGGCAACGAAGATTACTAGCGCAATCAAACCGCAGGCCAGCATGCGATGCACCCGAAGAAGACAAGCCTGACAACACTATACGTTGCATTTGTTATCATTAATTCAAGAAAGTTAAGGCCAACTTTTGACACGACCTAATAAACCTGTAAACTAGCCCCTAGTACTTGCGACGTCTTCGAGATCTAGCGAGATGTGAAGACGGATCGCGAGACGAGCGTTCGGCGTTGAAGGGACAATGGAGGGAAACAATGACTTTGTCTACATTGGTAAACTGTATACTCTGAGAACTCTGATATCGTAAGTTTCGCAATTATAAGCTCGTTATTAAAGAAGAAAAATCGAGGCTGCAGTTTCGTTTATAAGTTTCGCGCCGACAACTTTGCGCGTGACGCCCCTAATTTCATAATGTTTTTTTTGTATTTTCGGGACATTGACTCAATTTTTGAGGAACTTTGTGCACTGGGTGTATGGCCCGCGCAAGTGAGAATGTAGGAACCACGTAGGTGGCGGCTGCATTTCCGATGGAGGCGGAAATGTTGTAGGCCCGTGTGCTCAGATTTGGGTGCACGTTAAAGAACCCCAGGTGGTCGAAATTTCCGGAGCCCTCCACTACGGCGTCTCTCATAATCATGAAGTGGTTTTGGGACGTTAAACCCCACATATCCATCAATCAATCAATCAGGAACCACGTAGGAGACGCCGTCAATACCTATGACGTTACGCGGTTTTGGTGCGCGAATCTGAACGTGGTGTCTTTATACCCGCCTTTTCTTTATGTGCGTTTGCTCGCAAGCATCGTTCAGTGGTGAGAGGGAAATTTTCTGGATTGTGGAATTCAGCATTGCTAATGCGCAAACAAAAGAATCCTTCTTTTTTTCTATTTTGCGTCCCTTTAGCACGAATGATGCGAGAATCACTAATAAAACTCGGTGATAAGTCACGTGACCATCAAATGAGCGCGCATGCAGTCGGCGCGAGAAACAGCGCGTGACTGAATGTACCGCGACGCTATCAAGGCATTACTACATGTGACGTCATCGTGACGGTACAGACGACCAGAGTTTGTGACGTCACACAATGCGCACATCGTCGCTTCATGAAAGACAGACCCGAAGTGAGGCTGCGCTAAACAATGTCAAGTGCAGAAAAAGTTCGGAGAGAGGAGAGGGGGGAGGGCGATGCCTCCACTGCAGAAAAAACAGAAGGTGGATTTCACCAGCGTGCACTGTGAAGCGATTGCATAAGAAGTCCTGTCAGTTTTTTTTAATTTACTACTGCGAAGGGTTAGCTGTTTGTAAAGCAGCTAAAACTCTTGCAAAAAAGCGGACCAAGAACTTATTCGTAAAGGAGCATATGAAGTGCCGTCTGTACTTTGGGCCTGTAGACCCGTTGTCGGGACCGTAGACTAGTTGTAGACCCTCTATCTAAAATGCCTGCTGGTCTAAGGACTGGCGAACCTCCCTGTCCTTCCGCGTATTTCTTTCCTCCCCTTGCTCCTCTATTCTCATCGGAGCCGTTCGCCTCAATCGACAGTATTTAAGTGCGTCGGCGTATCTTCTGGCGCAGGGAAGCCAACCAGCCGAGGTTTGTTATCCTGCATCAGTTGTACCAAAAAAGCGCGAAGGTTCAAATACAGATTGCCAGACAACAACAACTACAGCAATAATAATAATAATAATAATAATAATAATAATAATAATAATAATAATAATAATAATAATAATAATAATAATAATAATAATAATAATAATACCATCTGATGTTTAGCATCCCAAAACCACTATATCATTATTTGTTTGAGGGACATCATATAGTGGAAGGCTCCGGCTGTCTGGAGTTCCTTAGCATGCGCTGACGTTGTATAGAGTGCACGGCCCTCTATCATTTAGTCCTCATCAAAATTCGACCGCCTCGGCCGGAGTCGAACGCGAGACCTTAGGCTCAGAAGAGGAACACCATATACGTGCTACACCACCGTGGCCCACGCTTATGTAGTTAGTACGCCTATCGATAACTAAATGATCGTCGTTAGTATCTGAAGCATTACGCTTGCTTGTGAAGCTATGTCACAATCCGTGAAGAAGTTCACCATGGCGTTCAAGCTTCCAACCTAAAAAGAGCGACACAAGCGTGCGTCTGCATAAGAGAGTTATCTGAAACACCTCAGAAGTACTTGACGTCACCAAAAGGAGCAAAAGCTATTGAATGCAACATTTATGCTAATTTCCCGTAGGAGGGACAGCTGTGGCCCTGGGCGGAAGTGACACACTCAGATGCGAAGCAGCTTATAAACGAGGCCTGTCCTTTGTCGCACCGTAGCCACCACTAGTACAGCACATGCAAGGCACCCACTACGTCATGACGATGACGTAGATCAGTGATGACGATAGAGAAAAAGCGCGTTCCAGACCGCACATTGTCTTTGTGCCACCACGGTACTGCACAAGCAAGGCACCTCCTATACACCATGAAAATGAGGATGATGATAATGATGATCCCGAACAATGACTGGCTTGTGCACTAGGCGACGTCTTGAGATACTCTACAATGCATTTCGCATCACTTGAAACAACCAACAACCACCAGGGTAACGCGCACGAACATGGTATTTGCCAACTTCAGCCTAGATCCAATACCACAAAACAGTAACAATGAAGGCAAAACGAAATCCACAACTCAACACAAGATGTCATTTATGACCAATAAACCGTGTGTTAAACTGTACTCCGTTTTGTCACTCATTTAAATGCGTGAGTGGTAAATGTCACGGGTGATTTACGCTAACACCGGAAAATGCCCCTGCTTCACCCACTCATCACCATTTGATCGCTTCATGAATATGGCGATATTTTTTTTTCTTAGGTTGTAACCAGAGTTTCCTGTTTCGCGTTTAATCAGTGGATTAAGGCTCTCTTTCTCGCCGAGTCACTTGTAGAGATTCAAAGTCACTTGTCGCGCTTAGTGGGGCTTATTCGCATTTATATGTTTATTTTATTCATCGTCACATTCAACAATACCACATTTGTACTGCACTAATTGCACACTCGTTTAAGTCCAACATGCGCTTTGGGAATCAACAAGTGACTTGAATCGTGCAATGGCCGAACGGAGGTTACCGTGGAAGCACTGTTAAATAGTAAATATGAGCTGTCCTTCATAGTTGCGCATACATTCGTTGTGCAATAAAATTAACGTGATGCTTTCAACACTCCTTTGCATTCGATAACTTTTTGTTAAAACTAAAAATAATAAATGTTTTGTTCTTTTAGGCTTTGTCGAGAAAGCCACGCCATATTTTCTGGGCTTCCATTGCGATGATGATTTGCTGGTTATCTCGGTGACATCTGGTACCTCTGTTTTTAATCGAATATGTATTGTTTCAGCAACAGATAGACATGCGGGGTTTAATGCCCCAAAACAACCATATGAATAAGACAGACGCCGTAGTGGAGGGCTTCGGAAATTTTGACCACCTGGGGTTCTTTAACGTGCACCCAAATAATTTTAGCTATAACGTGCTATAGTCTGTGTCTCCCGGACGAAACTGCCTCTCGATGCTTCGTACAGCACGAAAACGTTCGGAGCGTGCGTCAGTACATCATTTTTTCGGTAGGTGTCGCCAGCGGCACTGATTCCCTCGAACCCCGTTCTCCGAGAAAGCCTTTGTCGACTGAAGGTTGGAGTGCGGCGTCCGGGCCCCGGAGTTCATCGAACTTGATTATGCCATCGCACGTTTTGCTCCCATGGAAAGCCACCATACACCGACGCACCATGAAAGTAAAGGAAAAAGAAAGGTACGTTACCGACAAGTACAAGGTGAGAATGAAAACAAAAAGACGCATCGCAGCGCCAAACTGCGGACGTCCTGGA
The DNA here is from genome assembly GCA_013436015.1 of Rhipicephalus annulatus. Taxonomy (NCBI): domain Eukaryota; kingdom Metazoa; phylum Arthropoda; class Arachnida; order Ixodida; family Ixodidae; genus Rhipicephalus; species Rhipicephalus annulatus. The sequence goes on from WOVY01000786.1 coordinate 574,861, forward strand.
AGTTCGTCCCCGTCCGTGCACAGCCAGGAAAACGATTATCGCGCCTGCCTCATCGCGCCCGTGTTCCTCGCCACGACGAGCGAGCGAGTCAGTACACTTTACACGAAACGACACCCTGGGTCTGGGAGAAATAAAGAAACGCAACTTCTCTTTAGCATCCTCTTGTCGTCTTCGTTAAGGGCTAGCGTCCTCTTCTCCAAACCAGAGCGCACGCTACGCGAGGAGACCGGTGCCAAGAGAGCCACGCTACGCGCAGAGCTGGACGTACGACGGACGCACCGTCTTTTCTCGTTATCCCCAGCGGCCAGCAGCGAGCGGTGGGGGAGAAGAAGGCACTTCCTAAGCGTGGATTCCCATTAATCCTGCTTACACTGTGGCACGGTCCGGCGACGCTCGTTCGTCAACGTCACCACACTCGAAGAAGAAGCGCCTCACGTCGGTCGGTTGAGGACACCCCCCACGCCACAGCACTCAATAGCCCCCCGCTTGCTTCGAGCCACTTAGCCACGGAGTTTCCGTGCGGGCATACTACACGGTCTCGTTCTAAAAAGTCCTCCCTCTCGATCTTAAGAGTCCTGTGCTCGTCTCACCCGCGCCGACGACGCTGTTTCCCTACACACTTCGGGAAACAGTGACGTGCCCGAAGCACGCACCCCTGTAGCCGCGCTTCGACTCGCTCGGTTAGCCGTAAGTACACCGGACGTGGCCGCACTCTCCGGCCACTCCCAGCGTGGTCGTACAGTCATTAGGGACTCCATCAGTTATTCATCGAACACGACGGCGCGCCGAGGGAGGAACAGTGGGGGAGAGCGATTTCCCGAAGCGAGCTTTGTATGAGAGGAAAACAAGTCAGGAGAGGGGCGGGGAGGGGAGGTAGCTGGAATTTTATGGGCGGCACAAGTGCCGCGCGAAGCGTCTTGTCGTGTATTACCACTGCTGCTACACGCTGAACCATTCACGTGTGCGACTGAATTTAGGCAGAGACGCGCCTACATTGCGTCGTCGTGAACGAGAGTTCACCCGAATGGCCGCCAATGTCACAGTGTGAAGGCAGTTTTAACAGTGAGAGGCGTTCCGCATGGGAAACTCACAGCCTGAAAGTCAGCCAGCGCGCACGCACAAACATGAGTGTGCGCGTACGCGTGCGAGCGCGCATGTGCGGGTGCACACAACGGAAAACTCAACCTCACTAAGGAAAATGCACAACCTTTGGATGGTGTTCAAGAGATCGTTTCGTGGAAATTCTGCCATTGGTGTGGACGTCGTTGGTTATGAACCAAATATAGTCTTGTCCGCGACCAAAAATTGAGAAAGATGGAAATAAGCTAAATAATAAAAATTATCAGGTGCCACTTAGGATCGAACGCAGGCCGCCTCCACGTCCAGCCAGTGTTCCACCCTAGAGATGGAGAATCGTGGAAACTTGTCTTGTCTTGTCGCCTAGGATATCTTGGCTCAAACCCACATGGGGGATTGGCCACACTGTACCTTAAAATAGATAATTTTTTACAACGCTTGCTAAAAAAAAGAAAGAAAAATAGATAGGAACAAGAATAATGTTCCTTTAAAAAAACGTGAAAAAGTGCAGAAGAATGCGATAAATTAAAATACATAAATCAAATTAACAAGAATGAGGAAGGGGGACAAAGAATTGGACATATCTGGCAGTACCACTAGCAGCGTATCCTTCCGGTTGCCTGAATGAATTTATGTAGCGCTGACAGAATAGCACTGCGGCCCACACCCGACTGACTGGCTCCAAACGATAATAGGGTGGATGTATTGACTGGCAATCCGAGCATACCAATCGGTCTTTCAAGAATTATTCGGCGCAGTGAGGCGAAGCGGCGGCATGTGAGAAGAAAGTGATCTATTGTTTCCGGTTCATTGCAAGCTACACGTAGGTTAGTTAATAAATATCCTGATGTGTTGAGATAAAAATTTAACAGAGGAACGCTACAGCGAAAGCTTGTGAGGGTCACCTCACATTGACGGGAAAGGCATTTTGCGGTGTTCCATGTGAATTGCAAGTGCCGAAATTCTTCAGATTGTAGGAGAGACGTTTCGTTGATTTTTAAGATTAATAACAGGTGTTTGAATCGTTCGGCAGTAATAAAAGGAAACTGTGGGGCTACTAGCAGCACCGGGAAATTTAAAGATACCGAAGCGAGCAAATCAGCAATTTCATTTAGTACAATTCCAGCATGTCCGCGGACCCAAATAAACCGAACTTCTGATAGGCTATGCGGTACGAGAGACCAAAATATCCTGAGAAGGGGAGACTGCTTTGCGGACGTAAGATGTGTACATACAGACAAAGAATCCGAAATAATACTTGCTTTTGATTGCTGATAATTTAGTTTTCGAAGAGCCAATGCAATAGCCAGGAATTCTGCGAGATTCCTGCGAATTCTGCGAGAGTCAGGCAATCGGAGCGCAAAAGACCAATTAAGCTGATGAGAAAAAATACCTACTCCAGCCTTCTGAAGATTTTGCGTTGCGTCCGTCGAAATTACTACGTATTTAGGAAAATGACTGAGATGGTCTTGAAGGAGGCCCTCCAGAACATGCTTTGGAAGTAACTTGGCATTTTTCGGAAAAATATCATCGAAAATTAAGTCAACTGGCACCGAGAATTGGGTTTGGGGAGTTAAATGCTGGAGGGAAACGTGAAGATTTGATAACAGAGACTCGACGAAAATGACTTGGTGTCTTTGATAACGTACTTTGAATTTGTACTCAGCACTTCCGGAAAACAAAACACTACCAAACTCCAGAAGTGGGCGTACGTGAAGTTTCTAGATCATAAGTAACGTATCCCTGCGCATCCCTGAATTCGTATTGCAAAACCGGCGTAGCAATCCTAGGGCGCTTTCTGCTTTACGGGTGTAAACTGCTTTCAAAAATAAAAAGAAAATGAAACACTATAAGAATGTCTAGTAGGGGAAGGAGTCTCTTCAACGCATCATGTATAGCGCGACAGAAGCGTAGAATCGTGCGAAGCGTCAAATGACGTGAAATGAGCAAAGAGTGGGCGTTTTAAACATAGAGCTTCCTAAAATTCACTAGAGGGTACTCTGTCGCTGCGATCGTTCAGCGACCATGGGAATGATGGGTAGTACACACATTTGCCTAGTCTTCGTACTTGCGGGCGGTGAATTGTACTTGCGGCTCCGTTTTTGCTGTGTTTAGGTTTTGTTTTGAAAGAACGATTCAACCCTTTTGAACTTCGTGGCCAGATTGGGAAAGGTAAGTCGACAAAAAATAGGTCGTGAAGCCCAACCGCGCTGAACATTTGCTGATTTTTATTTCGTGAGAAGACAGTTCGAAGCCAGACGAACATATACGGAGCCAAAAGCAGGCCAGAAGTGCGAATATTAGACAAATGTGTGTACTACCCATCATTCCCATACTCACTGAAGTGCCGTGCATCGCAGCTCCCATAGACACTAGCGCTAGAGTTCCCTCTAGTGTATATTAGGGAACTCTATAGTTTTAAAGGCCAACCCATTAAAAACCCTCAGACATATTTACTGATCATCATCATCAGCAGAACCAGTGAAAAGCTGGCGAGGGGCAATGGCTCACAGCTTTAAGAAGCTGAGGCATCAATCAAGGCGAACTGCTTCCTATCACACCCGTTTTAATACGACGTATTCTGAGCAAACGGCTCTATGTACCGTACAGTTCCCTATAAACACCTAAGAAGGAACTCCGGTGCTTGCGCCTATTGGAGCTACAACGCACGGTACTTCAGCGGGCAGGGGAATGATGGGTAGCGCATGGATTTGTCTAATCTTCGTACTTTCTCCTCCGTTAGGCATCGCGTTGCTCAGAGCTGCTTTGTTACCATAGCGGCCTCATGAAGTGCGAGTCCCAAGGGACGGCTTTTAGCTCTCCTATGGTAGAGTACCCGGTACTCTAAATCGTTTGCCACTTCTTCTAAACACACAGAATATTGCAACGGGACAGCCCTGAGCTCTCCTTTAGTACAGTGACTAGTACTCTAAATCGTTACCCAATTTTTCTAAACACACATAACCTCCGTTTATTCTTTCAGTATGGTGGCATTTGAGGTGCCGCGCTAAACTTCTCTAAATCCCGGTATTTCTCTATCGGCTGTCCAAACTCCAAACTTACGTGCGCATCTCTTCTTCGGCCAGCTGAGTCTTTTCGCAGTTTAGGAATTCTATACAACCACTACGGCGTTTAGAACTCCGCTTGGTGAAACGCCCTCGACGAAGTAAAACAAAAATTGAGAACGGACGGAATTTCGACTTCCCGCTTCTTGAGCGGAGGTACCTTGCGCAGACTGTGTTCTGCGCTCGCATTTGGTATCTTTCTCACTTGGAGCAGCCGCTTTTACGCATTATGAGGTCATTGCAGTCGGCTTTGTGTTCCTTCTTTTCGTCCGGTGGCACTGAGTTGGTTTCATCCCCAACTTTCGGGTGCGGCGTTAGAACACGAGCGGTCCAAGGGAGCTTTTGCTATCCATTCGATGTCGATACCGGCTACTGGCCCTGTGCTTCCTGTTGCGCCTCGTACAAGGAGAGGAATTCCCCGTGCGAACTCTGGCATTTTATTTCCTAGGCACTCACCTTCGGTATCTATTGCCTGAAGTGTATCTTAATCGGGATCCGGTATAAGTAACACTGCCTTTGTTTTATGCAACAGCTCTCGCATTTTTTCGCAATATACAGTTCACTTGTCCTTGAGTAGAGGTTTTGGACAATCCAATTGTTGACACAGCAGCGGCTTTGTTGCTCCCGTTAGTTCCTCCGGCACGCCGCCCCCGCTGTAGTCATATGTCTTGGAGCGCGCTGGCGGCATCATTTCTGCCTGGAGAGCTCCATGACTTCATGTGGCGGCTGGGGTGGAGTGCCCTTCTTACACTTGACCACCTCAAAAGGTGGAGAATGGTCCAGTCAGCAACATGCCCGAACTGCTCCCTAGTCGAAACAAACCAGCATGTTTTAAGACAATGCGTCGTTGCTCGTGTTTTCTGGAGGGCCGTGCATGCTGGATTTCGCGGCCTCGGAGTAAATCGCGGTGTTTCTTCTGGACGTTGTTCTAGAGGCCACTTCACCTGCCTTGTCATTGTTGCTGGTGCCTACTGTCTTTGGCACAATCGTTGTGAAGCAGTTGCAGCAAGTCCTCGCCGTCGCGCTCTCTTCACGATTTTGGAGCGACTGTACAAAGAACTACTATCTGTTTTGTCGGAGGAACTTTTCTTTCTGGGTGAGGAGGAATTCTTTCGGCACTTGTCCTGCCCTTTCGTGTTCATCTGCGAGAGACGAGTAAAGCTTGTTTTCTGGTCTGCCTTATTTCGGTAGGTTATTGTTTGTTTTGTTCTCGCACAAATACCTTGCAAATACTGAGTAAATACCTAACATGTAGATCTTTACTTTTCGTTCGTGTGTTCTTCGTTTACATTGTATATATGTAAATATATCTTTTGTAACAATTTTTCGTGTGCCTGTGTACGTTGTGTTCCGTGTACATATGTAAACATATCTTTTTGTAAAAAATTTTGGTGTGTCTGTGGATGTTGTGTTCCGTAGCAATGTTCTGTTGGATTGCAATCGATGTTAACTGTTTGTGTGAATAAATTTTTTCGAATATCAATAAGCATTTTTTCGAGGTGGTATTCTTTCGATTGTAGCATCTGGGACGGCTTTAGCTCTCCCATATTAGACTACCACGTACTCTAGTTCGTTAAGCGCTTTTTCTAAACATGCAGGTTCTTTTTTTATGACGCGTGAGACCCACGGTACGGCGTTTTTGCTATCGCGTAGTAGAGTTCCAATAGATAGAGTACTGTGTACCCTAAATCGTCGTACATTTTTATCCTAAACGCAGGCTGAACATTTACGTCGCCTGAATTGTAGGCGGCCATTTGGTTTCAAAGGCAGACCTGAAAACAGCGGGAGCTTAAAGACTCGCGAGGCTTAGTGCATAACATAAAGTTTGTTAAGTTGACGAGAGGGGGCTCAGGCACTGCAATCGTTCAGCGATCATATAGTAATGACCGAGAGCACATGGGTTTGCCTAGTCTTCGTGCTTGCGGGGTTCGAACGAACTTGTGGCTTTGTTTATTGAAGTGTTTTGGTTTTGCTTCGAATAAACGAACGGACCGTCTTGCATGGATCCCGACGGACGCCTGACATAGCCCGATCAAGAAATGCATTCGCATTTAGAAAATTATATGATCTTCCGCTAAAGGGCATCATGCGCAGAAGCAAGACAGTGGGCAGTGTACTGCTCACACTGGCGGCGGCGTTGACGCTGGGGCTCACCGCGGCGTTGTACAGGAGAAAAAAATCTGGGGAGGCGCAAAGTGGCAATGACAGGCCGGTGTTTCCTACTGGGACATGTCAATCGCTGCTAATGGGAACCCAGAGACAGAAGACAAACTAGACACAGAGACGAGACCCCTTGAAGTCGCAGCCAATGCTATGTTAAGTGTTCCTCAGCCCTGAGTTGGCACTCTCGTGCGCTAATCCTTTCTCTCGCGCAGCTTGTTACGAAGCGTGCCTCCGATGACGTTACGAAGGGCGCCACGAATCTCACCGCTGCTCTCACTGTTACGAAAGACGCGGCGACGCCAACACGGTCCCGAAGGCGCCACTACTTTGAACTCCGCCGAGAAGGTCACCAGCCGTTTGGTAGCCTAGGTTTCTCAGCTCGCGACTGGTTCTGCGCCGAGCTGATAGACGAGCGGACGAGACGACGGTGAGTTAACAAGGTTTATATACAGCAAAGACATAGAGGCGTTACAGATTCGGCACAGGGGCCGACAGCTTAGAGACTGAGACAGCCGAGCTGTCTCCTCTGGCACATAGGTCTACTGCTCGCGACGCACCACAGGGATTTTTCATATGCACCAGGAGGATTCCTTGGGTAACCAAATGTCCAACGAAAAGCACCGCTGGCCGTGCGGTCAGAATCCTCCAATGGGGTCGCCGCTGGGCCGCGTCATTCTCATCGAATCCGGAGCCGCTGCGCTGCACGTGGCTGCACCCAGGGACGAGTGACGTCGCCACGCATTGCGTCAGACTCGCCAGACAGGAAGGCGCCGATCGCTTTGACAGGCTCGCTGTGCGTGCGCGACAGAAAGGCACCGCCGCGTGATGACGCCGTGTAGTTGCTCGCGTCAGGCGGGCTCGCGTGCTGTCCTTGACACAGATTTCCTTTTTCAGAGGCATGGACGTTCGGTGTGTACTCGCAGGCATAACAAGCTGTTCTGAAAAGAAGGTTTCACTACACTGTTAATGTGTTGCGCATTGAAACGAATACGAAGACTTGTTGTTGTTTTGTTTTGTTGTTGTTGTTTTCCTGTGCAAATAACTCGTACCCAAAGGAGGGGATTGGCCGATTATAAGGTGAATTTGCCCTATACTTTCAGCATTGCGTCATTCCTACGAAACTTTTGTAATTTAATTTTGATTTGAAATGCCGATAGCAAGTTTGCAGAAAAAGATAGTGAGACCATAATTTAGCAAGAAAATCGTTTAGTCGAAGTGATGTATTCCTGAACGGCGAACAATACATCCCTGTGGCTGAAACCCAGTGTAGAGGCTCCAAACGAAAGAAGATCAGGTTGTGATAATCGTAAGCCCAGTCTTTCAAGAGGCGGTGCTAGTATGCTCTGCCTGAATAAATCGAAACGGCGACAATGTAATAAAAAATGACTGATCGGTTCCTCTTGATTACAGTAAATGCAAATAGGTGAATTCAATATACCTGATCTATACAAGGAAAAATTGAGGGAGGTAACGCGGTAACGAAATTTTGTGATGACAACTTCCATCATCCGTGAATTAGACAGTTCACTGTGCCAGAGAAAGAACAAGTGGTTGTACTCCGTAGAAGCCGTCAGTTCAGGGTCTGATAAATTTTGCCTAATTTTAAGTGTGCAAAATCATCATCATCATCATCATCAGCCTGTCTACGTCCACTGCAGGACAAAGGCCTCTCCCATGTTCCGCCAGTTAACCCGGTCCTGTGCTTGCTGTTGCCAATTTATACCCGCAAACTTCTTAATCTCATCTGCCCACCTAACCTTCTGTCTCCCCCTACCCCGCTTCCCTTCTCTGGGAATCCAGTTGGTGACCCTTAATGACCAGCGGTTATCCTGTCTACGTGCTACATGCCCGGCCCATGTCCATTTCCTCTTCTTTATTGCAGCTATGATATCCTTAACTCCCGTTTGTCCCCTAATCCACTCTGCTCTCTTCTTGTCTCTTAAGGTTACACGTACCATTTTTCTTTCCATTGCTCGCTGCGTCGTCCTCAATTTAAGTTGAACCCTCTTTGTGAGTCTCCAGGTTTCTGCTCCGTAGCTAAGTACCGGCAAGATGCAGCTGTTATATACCTTCCTCTTGAGGGACAGTGGCAATCTACTTGTCATAATTTGAGAGTGCCTGCCGAATGTGCTCCACCCCATTCTTATTCTTCTGGTTACTTCAATCTCGTGGTTAGGCTCTGCGGTTATTACCTGCCCTAAGTAGACATATTCTTTTACAACTTCAAGTGCACTATTACCTATCGCAAAGCGCTGCTCCTTTCCGAGGTTGTTGTACATTACTTTCGTTTTCTGCAGATTAATTTTAAGACCCACCTTTCTGCTCTCCTTGTCTAACTCCGTAATCATGAGTTGCAACTCGTCCCCTGAGTTACTCAGCAATGCAATGTCATCGGCGAAGCGCAGGTTACTGAGGTACTCTCCATTAACTTTTATCCCTAACTGTTCCCATTCTAGGCTTCTGAAAACGTCCTGTAAGCACGCAGTGAATAGCATTGGAGAGATTGTGTCCCCCTGCCTTACACCCTTCTTTATTGGTATTCTGTTGCTTTTTTTATGAAGCACTATGGTAGCAGTTGATCCCCTGTAGATTTCTTCCAGAATGTTTATATATATTTCATCTACGCCCTGATTCCGCAGTGTCTACATGACGGCTGATATTTCTACTGAATCAAACGCCTTCTCGTAATCTATGAAGGCTATGTATAGTGGTTGGTTATACTCTGAGCATTTCTCTATTACCTGATTGATAGTATGAATGTGGTCAATTGTTGAGTAGCCTGTTCTAAATCCTGCTTGTTCCTTTGGTTGATTGAATTCTAATGTTTTCTTTACTCTGCTAGCAATTACCTTTGTATATAGCTTGTATACTACCGAGAGCAAGCTGATCGGCCTGTAATTCTTCAAGTCCTTGTCATCTCCTTTCTTATGTATTAAGATGATGTTAGCGTTCTTCCAAGACTCTGGTACTTTTCCCGTCAGGAGACACCTCGTAAATAGAGTGGCTAGTTTTTCTAACACAATCTGTCCTGCATCTTTCAGCAGATCTGATGTTACTTGATCCTCACCAGCAGCTTTGCCTCTGTGCATGCTCTCCAAAGCTTTTCTGACTTCTCCTATCATTACCGGTGGGGTGTCGTCTGGGTTACTGCTAGTTCTTATAGTATTAAGGTCGTGGTTGTCTCGGCTACTGTACAGATCTCTGTAAAACTCCTCCGCTATTTTAACTATCCTATCCATATTGGTAGTTAATTTGCCTTCTTTGTCCCTTAGTGCATACATCCGCCTTTTGCCTATCCCAAGTTTCCTCTTCACTGCTTTGACGCTTCCTCCGTTTTTCAGAGCGTGCTCAATTCTCTCCATGTTATACCTTCTTACATCGCATACTTTACGTCTATTAATCAGCTTCGAAAGCTCTGCCAGTTCTATTTTGTCTGTTGTACTTGACATTTTCATGATTTGACGCTTCTTAATTAGGTTCTTCGTTTCCTGGGAAAGCTTGCCGGTGTCCTGTCTAGCTACCCTGCCTCCAACTTCCACTGCACACTCCGTGATGATACTCGTAAGATTATCATTCATTGTATCTACGCTAAGGTTGGTTTCCTCGCTAAGAGCAGAGTACCTGTTCTGCAGTGACACTCTGAATTCCTGTACTTTCCCTCTCAGTGCTAGCTCATTGATTGGCTTCATGCGTATCAGTTTCTGTCGTTCCTTCTTCAAGTCTAGGCGGATTCGAGCCCGTACCATTCTATGGTCACTGCATCTTACCTTGCCAACCACTTCCACATCCTGCACGACTCCTGGGTGTGCAGTCATTATAAAGTCTATTTCGTTCTTATTTACGCAATTAGGGCTCCTCCATGTCCACTTGCGGTTTTCTCGTTTTCGGTAGAAGGTATTTAAAATACGCAGATTATTGCGTTCTGCGAATTCTACTAGTAGCTCTCCTCTGGCATTTCTAGTGCCGATGCCATAATCTCCTACTGCCTGGTCTCCAGCCTGCTTCTTCCCTACCTTTGCATTAAAGTCGCCCATTACTATAGTATACTGTGTTTTCACCTTACTCATTGCCGATTCCACGTCTTCATAGAAGCTTTCAACTGAAGCGTCATCATGGCTGGATGTAGGCGCGTAAGCCTGTACTACCTTCATTTTGTATCTTTTATTCAGTTTAATTACAATGCCTACCACCCTTTCATTAATGCTATAGTAATCCTCTATGTTGCCAGCTATGTTTCTGTGAATTAGGAACCCTACTCCCAGTTCTCTTCTGTCTGCCAAGCCCCGATAGCAAATGACGTGCCCATTCTGTAGCACAGTATAGGCCTCATCTGTCCTCCTAACCTCACTCAGCCCTATTATATCCCATTTAATGCCTTCTAGCTCCTCGAATAATACAGCTAGACTTCCCTCACTAGATAACGTTCTAACTTTAAACGTTGCTAAGTTCAAGTTCCAATGGTGGCCTGTCCGTATCCAGAGATTCCTAGCACCCTCTGCTGCTTTGCAGATCTGACCGCCGCCGTGGTCAGTTGCTCCGCAGCTGGTGGGGACTGAGGGCCGTGAGTTAATTGACGAATGCCTACGGGAGGGGGTGGCCAGATACTGCACCAGGGTGGCCAATCCTTCTCTGGTGAGATCATCGGTGCGTACCGGCTTTAAGCCGGTACGATCAGACAGTAGTGGGAATGCTCCATGCATGTCTTCCTTATGTTGTTCAGCAGCGTTGGCGGCCACCCACCACGGAGCCCAACAAGGGGACGCTACAAGGTTACAAATGCTGAAACCTGCAGACGCCAGTCGTACAACGCCACTATAACCCAATGCGCCTAGACCAAGGTAGGCTATTTGCACAGGGTTAACCCTAGCCGCCAGGAAGTTTGGAAGTAAACGGAAGAGAGTAGAAGACAGGACAGATAAATAGTAAGAGATAAAGACGAAGATGTAGGGAGAGAGAGATAGGAAAAGGCGACTGCCGATTCCCCTGGGTGCGTCAGCTCAGGGGTGCCGTCTACGTGAAGCGGGGGCCAAAGGGGTGTGTTGCCTCTGCCGGGGGGCCTTAACGGTCCAATCACCCAGCGTCGGCACAACCCCCAGGATCCCCTTTTCCTCGGACACGGCAAAGCCACGCACGGCTAGGCGTGGGAGGGAGTCGAAACTCCCCCGTTAGCTCGGGTTCGTGGTGTCGCTACACACCAAACGCCTACTTGCGCAGGCGCCCCTGCGGTAATTATATTCATAATTCCGCCCCTGCGGAATTATGAATATTCAGGAATAAATCGTATTAGAAGAAAAGTGTCAACACGATCCCACCGCTCATGCGCTCTTCTCTGGATTCGAAGCATAGGAAATTAGATCGGGATGTCAAGAAGCAAAAATACTGGAAGCTTAAAAGTGACACAGCTTCCAGTATTTTTGCTTCTTGACATCCCGATCTAATTTCCTATGCGAAATCACGCCACCGTAATGCGTACTGTACGAGGGAAGATAGGAATGATGGGTGTCGAAAGCGATGCCTTCGTAAGATAATCAGCTATTTCGTTTAACAACAAACCTTTGTGCCCTGGTGTCCAGTATAAATGAATACTTCGGAGATGACAGGGAGCCAATGATTTTAGAAAGTTTCACTATAGGTGAGTGACCAGATGCGGACAGAGAAGAGCACACTGATAATGAATCACTTATGGCTGCTACGACTGGAATGGAAATATTTACCTTTCGCAAAGCTAACACTATTGCCATAAATTCAGTCAGAAAGACAGGAAGAAAATCTGGCAAGCGAAGTGAAAATGACCAATGAATTGCGGGGCAATATATTCCAACGCCTGATTTTTTATCTGACTGAGATGCGTCCGTCTTGGAAAGGGGTCGCAGGCGCGTGATACACAAGCACGAGCAGCCGCCTTGTCCTGTCAGTAAAAGACCACGAATATCTACTCGCTTCAAACGCACTATTGGTTAAAACGTCGATGCCATGATTCCCCGACGCAACCTACATACAAATTTTGCTTTGCGAAAAAGCGTGGAACTTTTTCGGGCCACTATTTTTTCTTCGGGTGATTTCGCAGTCTCTAACGAGTCCGAAAAATTGGGTGCCGACTCTACTTTGGGACAACAGAACGGTGCCTCCGAGTACCGCAAATTTGAAATCCGAGAGATGAACGGTGGGCTCTGAAGCGGTGGGTCGACAAACCAGTGTTGATCACCCGGCAAAGAACCGTGCGGAGAATGCGTGAAGTATACCAGCAACATAACGACACTTTACTTTTTGCAGTTCGCAGGCGTACTTCCCTCAATCATTACGTTTTCAAAAATTGATGTTTTTAAAAAGAACCATCATCCACTGGAAAGCTCTCTTCCACATTATAATATCTCTTATAAACGGCATTACAACCCCCCCCCCCCCCCGATTTTTCGTTTAGATTTACCCTAAATGCCGATTGGAACATTGAATTCAGAATAACTAGTTCAAAGACAAAACCATCGATATAGAAGTAAAATATTTCTTATGAAAGTCTATCGTGAGAAAAATGTATAATAATATTAAGAATATTTTGAATGTAGTAATACTACTAATAATGTTATTATACTAGTTATTGTTGGTATTTTACGTTCGAACACGTGAATGAGATTATGAAAAACGCCGTAGTTTAGGATCTGAAAATTTTGACCCTGGGTGGTTCTTCAACTCGCACTTGAATTTACGCAAGGATTACCGGGCGTTCTTTGACGTACAATGAAATTTAGGCTCAAAGGGCCTCTAACATTTTACCTCCAGCGAAATATCGATGCAGGAATTCAATCTCGACAGCTTAGGTTGAGGAGTGATGCACCATGACCTCTAGGTCACCATGGCAGGGTAATATAAATATATATAGCATAAATAACAATATCACACGAAAATAATGTTTTTAATTTCAACGAGGAACGCTTTCATATAATGTGAATAACACCTAAGAAAGCCAAGAACGCTATTCGGGAGAGAGAGAGAGAGATAAAGATACAAGGAAAGGCAGGGAGGTTAACCAGACGCACATCCGGTTTGCTACCCTGCACTGGGGAAGGGATAAAGGGGAGAAAAGAGGTTGCAGAAAGATGAGAAGGTACACACAATCACGAGCACACTCGGGGAGCACACACAGTTTACAGGCGGTCGCTCAGGTTTGTTGACTTAAGGTAAAGTAGCAGTGCTTTAGTTGCTTTCTGCGCAACTGAGGCAGATGCCCAAGGTCCTAGTATCTTCTGCACACAAAATGGTCCGGGGTCAAGTCGATTCAAAACCATCCGTAGCTGGCATCGCTGTGTGTCGTAGCAAGCGCAGCTGCACAGGACGTGTTCGATGGTCTCTTCATCTCCGCAGTAGTCGCATGTAGGAGTGTCTGCCATACCAATGCGAAAGGAGTACACTTTTGTGAATGCAACACCCAACCAAAGGCGGCATAACAGTGTCGCATCGGAGCGGGAAAGTTGTGATGGTAGCTTTAGCTTGAGCGAAGGATCCAGTTCATAAAATTGGCACCTTTGGAAGCTGGTAGACGACCAGAACGTGCGTGTGAGATCTCGAGCCAGCAGGTAAAGTTGTCTTGCTGCATCTATCCTTGATAGAGGAATCGGGACTACACGGGTTTCTTCATGGGCTGAGCGGGCTGCATCATCGGCTAATTGATTTCCGGTAATACCGATATGTTCAGGCAGCCATTGATATATAATATCATGCCCTCGTGCTAGAGCTTCATGATGGCAATGTCTTATTTCTTGTACCAGTTGGTCATGGCTTCTCCTGCGCATGGCAGACTGCAAACTCTGAAGCGCTGCCTTCGAATCACAGAATATGACCCATTTTCCTGGACGTTCTTGAACGAGATATTGTAAAGCAGCCCTTATAGCAGCAAGCTCTGATGCCGTAGATGTAGTCATATGCGACAACTTAAACTTGATTGTCATTTCTGCAGCCGGAATTACAGCGGCACCTGATGAGCTGCTGGGTGAGACGGACCCATCAGTGTATATCTGCGTTCGGTCTAAGTACAACTCAAGTAATAATAGCAGTGTTGCTTGCTTCAATGCTACTCTGGAGTGACTGCTTTTCTTTTTGATTCTCGGAATTTCTAGACGTACTTGCAGCTGGTCGAGGCACCACAAAGGGCATGCCGTTCTCGCAGCTGGCGTATATCCTGATGGAATGCTGTTTAGCTGCTTGGCTATGACGTCTGAAAACGTAGCACGTGGTCTTCCGGAAGGTAGAAGGGCCAAGTGGTGGTCGGGGACACGGCTAGCATGTCGAATGTGCGCTCTGAGGCAATCCACAACTATATATGTCCTGACCGGATGGTCTTTGGCAAGCATGATTGTGGCATAAGTAGAAGTGCATCGGGGCAGTCCTAGGCAGATACGCAGTGCCTGACCCTGCAAACTCTCCAATGAATGAGTATTCGATTTGCAAGTGTTAGTCAGTACCGGCAAGCTGTAGCGCAATAGACCCAGAAATAGGGCCCTGTACAGCTGTAGCATGGAGGCCACAGAAGTTCCCCATGCTTTACCGCACAAGAATTTCATGATATGCACAATAGATAGCAGTCTCTTCTTCAAGTACGCACAATGTGGGCTCCACGAAAGACTTCTGTCGATTATTATGCCCAGGAAACGATGCGTCCGTGCATATTTGACACTCTGCCCATTGATGTAAACAGGGTATGGGGTCATTGGTTTGCGTGTAAACGCCATGAACGCGCACTTCACAGTTGATATATTTAGGCCTTGTTCCTGAAGGTGGGCTGTTGTGAGGGTTGCTGCCCGCTGTATTCGTGCACGCACCTGAGGGCGAGTAACTGCAGCACTCCAGAGGCAAATATCATCGGCGTATATGGATAGGCACACCGACTTTGGCAGAACCTTCACCAGACCAATGAGGGCCACATTGAACAATGTGGGGCTTAAAACACCTCCCTGAGGTACTCCGCAGTAGGTGTAATGTTGGGCAGTTGCACCCTCACATGTTTGTACAAAGAAACCCCTGCCAGTTATATAATCTTTTATCCATTGAAACATTCGTCCACCAATGCCCATTGCTGCGAGAGAAGTGAGGATGGCATCGTGAGCTACATTATCATATGCACCCTTCACGTCAAGAAAGAGTGCCACTGATATGCGCTTGCGACTTTTTTCTTGTTGAACAAATGTCGATAAATCAAGGACACAGTCAATGGAGGAGCGGCCCCTACGAAAGCCTGCCATGCAAGAAGGGTATTTGGTGTATCGTTCCAAGTACCACTCGAGACGAAATAGAACCATTCTTTCCATCACTTTTCCGAGGCAGCTTGCGAGGGCAATAGGGCGATACGCTGTCAAGTCCAATGGTGATTTTCCCGATTTCAAAAGTGGTATTAATCGACTAATTTTCCATTCTCGGGGAACACTGCCGCTGAGCCAGGAGTTGTTGAAGCATGTTAAAAGTTCTTTTCTAGCTTTTTAGATGCGGAAGCATCTTATACTCGCGCCTTGTAGTGCGCCGTCCGCGCCGTCCGCACCGCTTCTCAAACATTCGACAGCTGACGCGCGCGCATGCGCCGTTACGCCGTCGCCCACCATCTGTGCCGCGCGCGCTTCTCCTTCGAGAACATTCGACAGCTGACAGCGCATGCGCCGTCGCGCCGTCGCCATCTGTGCCGCGCGCGCGCTTCTCCTTCGAGAACATTCGACAGCTGACAGCGCATGCGCCGTCGCGCTGTATATATACCCAAGGTCGGCGCTCGCTCGCTCAGTTGCCGCTCGTCCGTTGGTTTGTACGGCGCGTCGACGTCCGAAGTCGCCGTGAAATGAATGCCAACGAATCCACAAACACAATGATCGACGTCCCTTCGACCAGCGCCGCCCTTTCGCATACGTGTGTACGTGTTCACTCATTTAACACCCCCTCCTACAACCACGTTAACCAATTTAGCCATCGACCCAAGTAAGTCGCACTTTAACACCCCGTTAACCAATTATATGCTCCGCATCCTCCTCAGTGCTCCCCCGAGGGAAGCTGCGGGCAATTTTTTTGTCCAAGGTGTCCCAACGCACTATAAGTAATACCATCAGGACCTGGCGATGACATGCGCTTAGAAGCGACTAACGCACCTTCCAGTTCTTTCATGGTGAACGGAATGTCCATTTCTGGTAATCGCGTCTCAGGAACGATCACGGCGTCGATGCTCTCGTTCATAATATTCCCGGCAACTCTCGTGCAAAATTCTTCAGCCACCTCGAGTTCTGTTTTTCCATGATGGAGTGCCAAAGCTTTAAAAGGGTGCCGTTGTTGTGGAGAGGAGCGAAGACCACGAACTGTTCTCCAGATATATGACAGCAGTTTATGAGGGTCTAGAGATTCGCAGAATGCTTTCCAGCGTTCGCTCTCCAGTTTGTAAATGCGTCGTTGAATCTTTTTCTGGAGCCGCCTTGCTTCCCTCAGATCGTAAATTGATCTTGTGCGTCTGTATCGTCGTTCAGCACGCCTTCGTATAGCTCGTAATTTTTCCAGTTCGATGTCAAACTGTGTTACTTTAGACGAAAATGGTAATTTACATTTGGACGCTTGCATAGCTTCCACTATGGTATTTTCCAGGCTGCAGGCAAGGCCTTCTTGGCAAGCGTTCTCAACACGCGATGCAAACATCGACCAGTGAGTGCCAATTGCAACACCGGAAGAGAAATTTTTTATGATACCATCGATCGTCACGTAGCTGGGTATGTGATCACTCCCATGAGTCTCAATATCGCAAAACCACCTAACTTTGTGAGAGAAGCACCGTGACACCAATGTCAGGTCAAGGCAACTGCCATACGTGAGACCCCGCAGATATGTGGGGGTACCATCGTTCATGATGGAATGGTCGTAATCGGAAGCGAATGTAACAATGTTCCGGCCCCTGGCATTCATCCTAGTGCTCCCCCAAAGCATGTGATGGGCGTTGAAGTCACCGGTGATGATCCAAGGCCCATCGGTTCTCATTAGGATGTTTTTTAATCTGTCGTAGTCAAATCGCGATGACGGAGATAGATATCCACCAATAAGCGTGAACGAAACTGCATTCTTCTTCACACGAAGACACACGTACTGATTGTCGTCATTTGAACTTATTGGGTGCGAAAGATAAGTCAAGTCTGTGCGAATGTAAACAATTACTTTGCTTCGTTCTTCGCAAGCGGCTGAACAAAAAGCTTCATAACCGGACAATCTATAAGGCGTTGATACATTTGGTTCAAATATGACAAGTATAGGGAATTGATTGGCCCGAACAAATTGGCGAAAGTCCGAGATACGGGACTTCATGCCTCTGGCATTCCACTGAAAAATCGACGCACTTTTAACTTCAGTGCGGAAGTGGAGATTTTGTTGAGCCATTGTGCTTATACGAAGTTAGCAAGAACTGGATTCAGTGCATACAGTATTTGCAGTGCACTCTTAGCAGACGGAGATTGTATGCTGCTCAGTAGCGTGCGAATCGTGGCAATTAATGATTGCACGATTGCAGCCACTTGCCTGTCTTGGTTGGAAAGATCTCGAACCGGGACGATTGCAGTCACTTGCCTGTCTTGGTTGGAAAGATCTCGAACCGGGAGCGCGGACTGGCCGTCATGAAGCTCCTTCGGTTCGCTTGATGCTGCTTCCCTTTGAAGTGCAGGCCACTCTGTCGCAGTTATGGTATGCTCACTGGCTTTGTCCTTTACAGCCTTTCCCGCAGCATGTGGTCTGGGAGGCAAAGGAGGTGATACTGATGAAAGGGATCACGCAAACGTGTCGAGAAGGTAGCGGGCGTCCTCGAAGACCGACGTCGACGTGAACGACGCCTTCTGACTTTAGCTGCGGCTTCTCGATGAGATGAGTGGTCGCGCACCATCTCCTTCAAGATGGCAATTTCCTTTTGAATACGCGGGCAGTCCTTCGATGTGGCTTCATGGGATCCATTGCAATTAGAGCATTTCTTGACAGTTGCGATGCACTTATCCGCTTCATGGTGCTCGGCGCAGCGGTGGCATACCACCGAATTCTTACAGACGCTGCTCACATGTCCATGTTTCATGCATTTACGGCACTGGAGGGGCTTTGGAATGAAAGGCCGCACAGCATGTATGAAGTACCCCACCTTCACATGAGAGGGGAGTGATGTGCTCTTAAACGCAATCCTCACACAGCGAGACTTGCCTAGCCGGGTGACATCAACAATTGGAGTATCAGTTGTTGACTTGACAAGAAGTTGTAAGTCCTTATTGGAAATAGCGACATCAATGTCGTAGATCACGCCGGTCACTACATCACATCCCAAGGGAACATGAGAGCGCACCTGGTTGCCGTCCAAGTCAGTTACACTGCGCAGAACGCCCAACGCACTTGCGTGCAAAACGTCCACAGCCAGTATATTCTTTCTGGCGTTCACTCTTATGTCCGTGATCTCATTTGGCACGAGCGTTTCCAGAGACCTCGACACAGACTGTCTGTTAAGGCGTTTCATGCTGACGGTAGGAAGTGCAGGCAGAAACAGGATGTTATAAGTGTTCGATTTTGGCGCTTCACTTACAGTTTGAATAGTTGAGGATGAGAATGTCCTCATGTTCCTTCTCTTCGCCTTGCGGCTCAGCACAGGTTGAAAACCGTCATCTGAGAAGTCCTCACTGCTGAGATAGTAAGCATGAGTATCTTCACTGTCGCTGTCGCTCGCTTGTCCCATCCGCTTCCTGGAGGCGGTCGCCGCTGACGCCGCTGGTGCCGGCAGGCGCCCGGGGTGGTCTACTTCCATCCCCTCCAAGGGAGCAGTGGAAACTGATCAACAGATTTAAATTACAACTGAAATACGCCGGAGTTAGCAGAAGCAGCTCCTATTCCTACTGCTTAATCTGTGTCACATGACCGGAGCAGTCCCGGCGTGTGTGTATGATTCATTTATACGAGACTTCTTTTTCATTAGACTCATATCTGCTCATTGTCAACGTTAACGCCAGCCTCGTTTCGGCTTATGTTTACACTAGACTCTATTCACAAATATCGCAACGCTTTAACGTTCATGCGCCAGCTTGATGATGGATGAGAGGCGTGTTACGAGAAGGTGTGCCCCCCACCCCTGCAAATTATTTCACGGGAAGTTCTTAATAAAAATATTTAGTGCGTGTCGCGTGTTTCATAAAACGTCCTTATTGGATTGCAATCACTGATAATTCGTAATTAATGGTAAAATATCGCAAGGTATCGATCATGTGATATTGCCGTTAAAGAACACTAATAGCGTGATTTAAAAAGTTGATTTAACGCGTGAGTAAACTCTCTCTGGTTAAGTAGGCCTCAAATGAAGCCACGATTTTGAGTCTGAGTGACCTCAAGATAAAATTACTGTTGAGTCTGTGTGAGTTCAGTTGCAAAATTGTGAGTCCGGGTGAGCAACGTTTTGGCGCTTCGCAGTGTGAGTGCACCCTCCGCGCAAAATATATATCCTTTTAGCGAGTCTGAGTAAGCTCTCATCTTCTTGCCGACCTATCAGTGTGTCTTTAGGCTTTGTATGGCAGTGGTTCATTCTTCATCTTCCCTTAGTGATCCCCGCTCACCCTTCTGATCCCCAAATCATGCTACTCCTCTCCCCATCTCCCGCACAGCCACCACCCACCCGCAAGGGTGTTACCATGATTACCACGTCACACTGGGAGGTGCGCGTTGCTCAAACAATGACGAGGGTGCAACAATGTGGCCGGAGCGCCTAGAAACCACCAGCCCCTCCCGGACAGCTGCAACAACAAGACGACGGAGGAAGAATGAAGAACACCCAGCAAATCATTGCAGAAAACAAATCTCTTTCGGACCCCAGCATCATTCCCACCTACCTCCCCGGGGCCTGCGGACGAGCAAAAGATTTTCTTCTCTAAGGTCCCGCAGCCATCACGCCCACCCGTGGCTGTTCCACGCCTCGGGCACTCTGGTGTTGCTGACACTTTATACTTTCCCTTCGATAAAAAGAAGGGCGGAAACGGCGCACTACTTGATGGAGGTGCCTGCGAAGAACGCACTCGGACCGCCACGTTAGGCCTACGTATACGTCAGGGTCTTCGGGAAGAAACTTGAGAGTGGATGCTCAATCACGGCTGAAAGTCGGGTGAAGACTTTCACGCTGCAGAGACAGTTGAACGCAGAACTCCTTTCGAAAAGTTTTCCAGACGCCAGAAATAGCGAGAAAGAGAGGCAGCAGAACCAAACTATTAGCCAGACTTCCATATGACTATATATTTTGGTTTGACGATATATTTTGCAAATAGAAAACTTGGGAATAGCTTAACCTTAACTGGAGGAGGAAAGTTCGAGAACCAGAGACAGCTTACAAGCAAATACACGGCAGTCCCAATAAAAGCATTCGGAGAAGAAAGTGATGAGAATGGGTGAGGAGAGGAAACGATGCTTTCGCTGCTACCATAGTTGGTAGCACGGTTAGAACGCGTCGAGATGGCGGCCAGGTTGTGCAGCTCATTGATGTGTGTAAAACGGTTCGGTTCCGCTTAGTGTGAGACGTTAGGTGGCTTCTGATAGCTGTCACTTCTTGGAGCCGCTGTCCCCGTTGCGACTGCCAGAAGTGTCAGGCGTCGAGTACAGGTAATTAGGTCCAACCATTCATGCAGAATGCTCGGCGAGAGCAGTATGTGGTATTTCTCATCTTGTTATGTTAAAGTGATCGTTCGCGATTACGGTCGGCTAGGCGGTGCCGAACAATTCAGGTACTAAGACTATCACTTTTCGACTGTCTTACCGGTTCTACAAAAGTCATCAGGCAACAAAGCTGCTGCGCGTTTGATTCGGTATCTTCAGGCATTTTCTTTCCTTTACCCAGTTGCTTCTAAGTTGTCTGAGAAACCCCCGTTATAACACTAATGACTCTACTACCTACGACATCATCCTAATTATAGTAGTAATTATACGGCATAATTTTACTGCCACCTACAACACTGGCGCTATCACCTGCTCACCTGAGTTCACGAAAGTGTCCAGATTTCACTCACCATGCAATTTTCATTCTTTTGTAATCTCACCTCTTGAAAAAAAGAATGAATGAAATGAAATGAGTCCCGTTTGGCTGAATCTAACCTACATCAAGCTCAATTAACACTGCATTGTCTATCGTACAAGCGATCCCTTTTTCATTGCACTCGTTCTCCTGCAGCATTACGTCGATTTCTATATGTGACTCACCCACAATACGCTGTTCGAATCACTTGCCTTACATGAGCTTCACCACATGGCCCCCTATCCCACTTCTGGGGAGGAGTTGAAACATTGCCTATGCCAATGATGTCTGAGTATTTTGCAGCGAGATGGGGTTATGTATACCAGCAAACGTTCTACAAATAGTAGTCACTTATGGGGAAGCTTGTACACTCGTGAAGCTTTCAGGCATGCCAGCAGTGCGTAGACGCCGGCAAAAGTAGACGCCGGCAAAGTTATTCAAAAGGAAGAGATAGTAAAGAGGTCAACGAGACCATACGCAACTGGCTACCACACACGCGAAGGGGACCATGAGAGAGCGAAACTTGGAAGGAGATAACTTTCTATCGATCAGGGGCTCTACACATAAGAAAAGACCAGACGTAACAAAAACAGAAATAAAAGAAGCTAAGTGGGCATTCATTTGTTCAAAAGGAGCGAAAGCTCTCGCTCGCACCTGAATATCTGAGTCTATTATCCCCTGAGGGTGATCCCGCCGCCTATGGCGGCAATATCCACCCCTCCCGGCTCCATACAGGGTGTAGTCGAAACGACAGATAGGCCCATGTCGGGCGCGATTCGGAGTGCTGCTGCTTTAGCTCTGAAAGACGTATTCAAAGAATGGCTTCCGTCAGCTCTACACCAAGAGGTTTGGTGCAGTGAATCGACTCGAACCTTGTTGCTCCGAAAGTGAATAGCAGCATACTGTTAAGGCGCCAGAAACCCCCGTTATGACTTGGAACAACGCGTACGTGCGGTCCGGCATTCAGCCTTCGCAGGCTTGAGGGCAGCGACGAGCTCTAGAAATTTCGAACGAATTATCAGCATATCGCTTTTATAAGGAAGCCAAATATATATTGTTACATGTTATTTACTGTTCGATCCAGAATTCTTGTACTCAGACAGGGACATTGGGTCCATCGTCCGTGAAATTCGATTTTCCGTCAATATCGAAAAACAATGTACTTGTGTGGAGACACAATTGGTCTGAAAACGCTTGAACGAAGTCTCTTACGAATAGGCAGACTTTGGTTGTAATATTCAATTCACTTTGTTTATCTCAGACTTATATACACAAATCACAATGTGAAAGATCTCCTCGAGGTAAGGCAACAGCAGACTCATATGTCTCCTGCCGTATGAGTTTTCTTTTGAAACAAGAAACATATGAGTGTTTACTCAACAAGAAAGTATGTACTCTTGATGTCCTTGTCCATACCGCTATAAGAGTGGTTCACCAACGAGATGGCGTGAAAAAAAAACGGAAGAGCAAAATATAACTAGAAATGTTAGAAGCACAGTTGCTGCCTTTAACAACGTTGTTCACCTCCAGTATACGTTGTAAATGTTTTTGAAGAGAATTCAACAACTTGTGCACGAGACCCTTTCAGAAGCTAAGGTTCTTGTACGGACGACCATGTGTCGGTGGTGCAGAGATTTAGAATGAAGGCGTTGCTACAGCACATTAAGACCTACATCTGGATGCTTTTATACTCTGTCAGTACCTTAAGCTGAGCGTGTGACTAGTGATGAACCCCCCTCTCCTCTATGCAAGGAAGCAAAGAGGACGGTCAGTATATACTGGCATTAGGTTAGTAAGGTGTGGGTGTAAGTAGTTAATGACTGCGTGAACTGCGTGAAGAAAACTGTATTGGCATGTTATTTGAACTGGTTTCACTGTGCTATTATGTGTTTTTTTCTTCTTTTTTCTTTTTTTCTTTTCCGTATTGTTAATTTTTGGGTACCGTTCTGTATTATTATTTTATTTTTCGCTGCAGAACTTTGTGATATGGAGTAGCCGAGGCAATAGACACCCCAACCTCTCCACAGCAAAACAGTTAAAACAGAACAGAACAGAAACAGAAGACGTGTGCTCTGTTAACCTTCTCACTGTGTTTTCTCTGACTCTTTTCCGCACTCACAGCCATTGTTCGCAACTGTTGCCTCCGAGATAAAGTAAAAAAGTGTCAGAATCTCCATTGCAATTTTCCTGTCCCCACACGTCAAACGAACGAAACATGCCCGACCAGTACTGTATAAGTTTTGCGCACCTTAGTTCAATACACAGAGCGTCCCGAACCACTGCCATTACACGTTTTTCAAGCTTTACGCCTAACAATTTCATGCAGCAGCATGTACACGATACGCTACTGCAGCTCTTCCACCACAGGAACCGTTTTATGCGGTCTTGCCCATGACAAAGAATTTTATTAAATTTAAGGTAACGCGCACAGGCATGGTATTAATATACACAACGAGTATAACCATACTGAGCGATCTATAAACACCTAAAGGGGTACTGTTTGCCTTCTTGCCCCCATGCCACTTTGCAAACGCAAAACGGTATGCCGTAAGAGTAGAATTGAAGATGCAATGTTCAGCTGCAGACCTGTGGAACGGAATCAAGGAATAAACCCTGCATTTCGCACGTTGATGCAGCGTGATAATATCCTTTGCTGAAGCATAAGATTAACACACAGAATAGCGGTGATTTATGATTTATAATTAGTTCACTGCGTGCCCATTTCCGCAGAGTCATTTATATCCCTACACCTCACTGGTCCCTGTTAGAAGGCTTATACCATTCTTCGACTCAGCCTGGCGAGACTGTTTCGCTCACCTGCCCCGTTGACAACGCGTGTTTGCAGAACGCGCCCTATAGTATATCGTGTAAACACGTGGTTCCTGGGTACATTGATTGATTTGATTGATTTGTGGGGTTTAACGTCCCAAAACCACCATTTGATTATGAGAGACGCCGTAGTGGAGGGCTCCGGAAATTTTGACCACCTGGGGTTCTTTAACGTGCACCCAAATCTGAGTACACGGGCCTACAACATTTCCGCCTCCATCGGAAATGCAGCCGCCGCAGCCGGGAATCGAACCCGCGACCTGCGGGTCAGCAGCCGAGTACCTTAGCCACTAGACCACCACGGCGGGGCGGTTCCTGGGTACACTATACGAGCCAAGCGCTACTGCACGTAACCTCTGACGCCCGCGTCGCACTGCTCCTCGCGTTAGATGAGAGCGGGGGATCACGCTTTATAAACGTGGCGCACTTCTTTATGGACTTCGAGAAGGGAAGGCCAGAGATTACGCGTACATCGTGCTTCCCGGCTTTTCTCCATTTCCTGGACGCATATATCGTTGTTGCGCCGAGAGAAGACCGTACTCTCGTAGTGCGTATAACCTCATACACCACGACACTGTGTCGGTGCTTCAGGCATTTTTTTCTTCTCTCTCACGGGCCCCTTTATGGGGTCCTCCGCAGCCTCTCCCCGCCGTTGCCATTGTGGCAGCGTCACAATTACGCCGATTCCCTGTAGCTCCCTCGCTACTATGAGCGTAGCGTGCTAGAGAGGAGCCTCCGGGGTTTGCGGGGAGCACGTCATCCATCCTGGTACAGCTCAGCCATTTCGCGGCAGCCGGCTTGCCTGACACGCTGCGCATTCCCTGCGACCCGGCTTCTCAGCAGGCCGGCGTATAGCCCCTGAGATGCTCGTAAAGAGACCACCAAGCTCGCTAGGACAGGGGCGGCCGCAGACTTTGTGCACGGTGTTCGCGCAGTTAAAACGGCTATCAAACAGTGTGCTACTATGTGTCGGCACGTTGAAGATAGAAGAAAGACATTCTAACGTCCCATTATTGCCGGATGGCGCCCTGGCCTGGGCAATCCCTTCACGCCCCTAATTGGCACTCTTTGTTGCTGTTTAGTTCAAAAAGATCGTGACAATTGCATTTTCCCATGTGAAAAACTCGTTTGACCCGGCTTTGTTCTGCATAACGGTGATGTATGATTGAAGTTGCCGCGTGCGAAGATCCGTGAGTTGTCATATGAGCCTATATAAACGTACATACTACTATGGTTCGGGATTATATGGGTGTCTTTCATGGGGGAGAGCAGCGCTTTTACAGTTACGCTCATTCTTATCACATGCTTTAGCGCACAGACGAATCGTATCAACCATCTCTTGCTTTTAGGACTTATGGTGGTCAATAAAGTTGGGAGGGTTCTCCACGAAACGCTAAATGATGTGCAGGCGCAAATTCTCTTGCTATTTACACCTGCTGAAAGAAGTGCTTCTCTACGTCTAGTGTCGCCTAATGCACCAGAAAAAAAACAATGTCTGCATTTGACAGGTATAACAATAATTGTAACACTTGGGCATTGCCACCCGTCCAAACAACCGACACAAAACAACAAACGGCAGCCCTCGACAATCTTAGCCGGCTCCCAACACCCGCGATGAGCAGGCCCCGCAAACAGTTTCCATTAATCTTTGCCGAAATCCAGCCGGATCAGTCTCACCAGCCGTTAATCCATCACCGTAATCCTACAAAGTAATCCGCACCATATCCCTCGGCTTGGCGGAAGCACTGACGGAGACAGAATCCTGACAGACCCGCGTGGACCCAGAGCCGGGTCGATCTAAGGAATGGGCCTGGCGCTGGGTGGCGATAGAAATCACTGCATCAGGGAGCGCCTGAGGCACAATTACGTCCTTACAAAGAGACGGAGTGCTGAATAAATAAATATAAGTCGCGAGGAGGAGGAGGAAAAACAAGTAGGTGCCAAGACTGAGCCCGGCATGTTACCCTGCGCTTGTTATGGTTAAAGGGGAAGAAAGTAAAGAGGGATAAAACACGCTACCCAGTTAGCCGTAGAGTAACAGAAATTCAGTAGTCTCTACGTTGCTGGAAAGGTCGCGACTAGCGATGGTTTGCGTCTGCGTGTCTCACGTTGTGCCTTCCTCCTTTCTCTCATTTTTTCTTTCTTTCTTTCTTTCTTTCTTTGTTTCTTTCTTTATTTCTTTCCTTCTTTCTTTCTTTCTTTCTTTCTTTCTTTCTCACACATTTTGCAATGATCTCTTCAATCTGTTTCCTTCCTCCACGTCGGGAATCGAACCTTCATACATTTGCTCAGCAGCGCCATACTTTAGTTTCTTCAGGCACCCATGACTGTCTCATGTCCAGGCAACAAATAAACATGGCACCGTAAAACTATTATCATCATTCTTCCTCTTCCTCTTCTTCATCGTCATCATCACGATATTATTATTATTAATATTATTATTATTATTATTATTATTATTATTATTATTATTATTATTATTATTCACAAGGACACAGAGAAAGAGGTGGGAAGGTAGCTTGCAATTCCCGTACGGGAACGACGCCTAAGTCACCTCGATGAAAGATCAGACTCCCACATGAGAAATGGCTGATCGCAGAGAAGTCCATGGATGATCCTAAGAGCAAAGTTATTAGGAAACGATGCACATAAATAGGCCTGTGACCAGTGTGCACACTGTCACTTTTGTTGATGCCTTTGCAGCTCGAAATGATTACATATGTCGGGCACAATATGATTAAAAGTAGAATCGCCATTCGCGTCTATACCTATAAACCATGATATGGTTATGAGGAGAGGAGACGCTGTACAATAGAGGGCTCGAAAAATTTTGACCATTTCATATTCTCTAACGTGCGGTGACGTCGCAGAGCACACGGACCTCTAACATTTAGCCTCAGGCTGGCACTAAAATGCGACCGCCGTAGCCTGGATTAAACCCGCGACCTTGCAGTCAGGAGTCAAGCAACTTAACCACTACACCACTGCGGCGGCCGACACTATACTAATGGGAACCAACAGACAACGATGCAAAGGAAAGTCTATGGGATGTTATTATGGACAACTAAATTATAAACGGGAGGAAAGAAAAGTGGACGAAAAGATAACTTGCCGCCAGCAGGAATCGAACATGCAACCTTCGGACATGCTTTATCAATTGAGCCATGCGGAAACGGTCATGTCTCCGTCTACTTTGTATACGGCATATGCGCATTTAAGCACGGGAGTGTCACTCAGCGCCGCCAGTAGTCATTTAGGCGAGTGTGAAACAGATTTTTTTTTTGGGGGGGGGGCTGTTGGCGTTTTGTAGAACGTGATTAT